>JABSTQ010011560.1:0-374419 GCA_013358835.2 Ixodes persulcatus
GTTTCCTGCCAGGTGTGCGGAAGCGAATACTGACCAAAGCACGTTAGTATACCTCATCGCATAAGTGGTGGCAATCAGTTCATCGAATGAAGATTCATCGACACGCGATGTTTCATCAACAGATCGTTTCATCGAACAAAATCGTTTCATCGGCAGCTCAGATTAGCTTCTTTTTTTGTGATAAGCTGCATGAGACTGTCCCCGTGAAGCGGCGCATACTGGTCGGTCAGGTGAGTTAACATTTGTGTAATAAGCCTCCGCATACTGTCGCCGCGAAGCGACATGAACGCAGGCCGGGGGGTTGGGGGGGGGGGGGGGGTGTTCACAGGCACCTGAGTGATACACGCCTGACAAATGTCCTTACAACGTGCAAGTCACGTAAGGAGTGCCAATGAAACGTTCGTGTCGACGAAAGGCGTCTCCATGAAACTTGTGTCCATGCAGATTGTCCACGAAACGTAATTCCACGGAATGAGTTCCGACGAAACGACAGGGATCATTGCAACAGAGCTGGGACAAGGCTCAACTCAGCAGATCCCGGTCAAGGTGCTTTTTCACAGAGCGAAAACGTTCATTTCGATATATCTCTTTTTTACGTCGACCATCGTAAGGAGATTTGATCAAATCTGTGAACGACATCCATTGATAAAACTGGACACAAGCGACATCAAAGGTAAAAAGCTCAAGCAGAGGACTGGAATGGTAGCTGCAACACAAAGACTGCCGATTCCAGATCTTTTCTTGTTGTTTTCAACTGCAAAGAAATGCAGACGAGATGTGAAATAAAGAAATATGATACGTATACACTCACTGAAATAAGAAAGAAATATGCAGCCGGACTAAATTGTCCTAATTAAAATCCCTCTCAAGGAATAAAAGAAAAAGGAATAAGCGTAGCCGGTGCCGTTGGAACCAAGAGAAGTAGGAACAGAGATATATTTCCTTATAAGTGCACGTCCAACGAAATCTCTCTCCTTTTCCTTCTCCACCGCGACTTTCTGTCACCCCTTGACCTCCCAAACACTTGGGACCCCCTTTCCTTTAGCTTTGTAAGGCTAAATAACGTTGCAGTGACGCCAACTGGCGAAACTACCTTTTTTGCCGATTCGGGTGCGTGTATCGCTATTTGAGCACTTTTAATGAAAATACAACAAAAACGGGGGAACTTTCATGATGCCCACAGAAAGTTAATTTTTTTTTCTTGGGAATAATAAAAAAATAAAAAATAAATAAAAAATGAATCTTACAGTGCGCTCAAATTATGGCCAAATTACTTTGTTTTACGAAATGTAGATATTTATATAAATTATAGAGTAAAATAAATTAACTGAAGTTGTACCAGAAGATAGGACGTATGTAAAGGCCTACAGGCGTATAGTATTTTATCCGCAAGTTCCAGTTACGGAGTCGCCACCCTGGTGGCCACCATTCGAAAGGCCACTTCGGTGATTGATTTCGCTGCGTATAAGGCCGAACAAGAAGAAAGCGGTGCTAATGAGCGTACATTCTTAGACAAAAAAGGGTTTTTATAGTTTTCCCTTAAGAAAGGAACGCCCTTGTAGCCTGTTTTTCAGAAAGGAAGAAAGATTCGTCCTGAAAGTGGGGGGCAAATTTCCTTTGTTGCCTGCATCTCAGTATAACGGCCTTCACTCGAGAAAATCGAGCTCAACAAAGCTTAAAGGGCCACTGAAAAGAAAACAATGTTCTTTTTAAACAGTCTGGTCGAAACACGCGTGTCGAGAAATTAAGTTTCCGCGCATAAAATAAAACTTTTAGAGCAATATTGAGGTCGTGAGACACGATTTACTCTGAAATCGCACCCTTCACTTGTTTTCTCTCTCGGCATGGCGGGCGATTGGAGGAGAGGTGGATCGGCTTGGCCATAACTTTGAAGTGGAGAGAGAGTATGACTATCTCGTTGAGGTGGAAAGAGTGTATGACCATTCCGTGACGTTATGGACTTTGAGCGCAGAATTGAAAATAAATTTCGCGCCGTATTTTTTGTTTTAAATGTTTATTTATTTTTTTGTCCCAACCAGGCAGTTTAAAAACAAAAACTTTTTTTTTTCAGTGGCTCTTTAACGAGGACGCCACGTCCATAGTACGGGGCGAAAGCAGCAGCAATTAAAAGCATAACACGAGCTTTCTGCGAACTGTAATTAATTCTGAAGACAACGTCCTCCCGCAGGTAAAGAAACTTGCGTTTCAAAAGCACAACCTCAGTCTTCTTGTCGTCTGCACTGCGATGTTAAAAGTCGACAAACGATACCAAGTTACTTCGATCACTTTACGTCTTACCTTTGCTATTCCTCGAGCCACAATTCCTTCGTCAACCGCACATCACGGAGAAGTGGTAAACCATTCGCGAAACCAAAAGCCGCTCTCAAAAGAGCAAACTCGAAGCAGCCTACTTGACTCATTGTTGCACGGTAACCAAAAATTATCGTGATGCGTGAAACAAGGTGGCCACCAGATGGCAGTCTTGCCACGAGATGGCAGGGCAAAGCAAAGTAATTGCAAGCTAGGCTAGGAAGAGTTAGGTACTGCCCAATTCATGTGCTACAAAAATATTTTATTTACTCAAGCTACTACTGTGCTTCGGGATCTTCAGGTACCTTTATTATACACACCTGTAGATACATTACGCAGACTACAAGCATCAGCTGAACATTTACATTGAGCGCATACACATACACGACACATGCCAACATCCGTACAACGAAATACTAACCCGATTACTGCTTCCGCTCTCTGCGTTTCTGCCTTTTATACGCGTCGTTTTGAAAGTACGGATTTTCTAGGTGACCACCTAAGCATTTAATAATATTCCCAGCATGTTGATTTTTTAGTAATGTAATACATCAGAGTGTGTTTTGAACGGCTCAAGGGATGAATCTCTTAGTCAAAAGTAAATGCTCATTCCGGAATTATTTTACAGCCAATAAAACAAGCCGCAGCACTGCGGTTCCAAGCCATGTGTTTGCTTCCCCGCACGGCATGTCGTAGCCAGTTTTATTTTTGTTGCATTTGTTTTTCTATTTGTGCTGTTCGCTTGCTGCTTCAATCGTCATCTTGAATTGATTTCTGTAGAGGGGGTATTCACTCAGCTGGAAGCAACGCTTCACGGAAAGAGGAATTGTTTTTCGCCGTCAACTTGATTGGAGTCAAAGACGCGACTTGCGGCAGGTGTTACGTGTACGGAGCAACGCCATGGTGAGCTTAAAAACTTCTAGCGCTCATTCCAGCGCGCTACTTTGAGGTATAGTTTTTCCAGTAACCGTATGTATATTTAAACAGAAAAATAAAGAATAGTTTTTTTTGTTTTTTTTTCGAGTTTACCTACCATCTTTCCTTAATGCTAAACTTTCAAACTGTAAATATGCGTACTTTTCGTCATACTTCCATACTGTTCAGTCTTTTGTCCAGAGAGCTATCGCTCTCGGGTTGGAGACAACAGGACATCACACACGACAGTCACATTAGCTACTGTACGATAGGAGATACGGTTCAGACCAGCGTTTCAACATGACCATCCGCAGGTCGATCGATTGCGCCTTCATCCCTCAAGCGATCTCTAAACTCTTTAATGAAAAGCGGAATGCCAACCTGCGACACCCCGCCCCCTCCGATCACGGCTGGACCAGCGGCATAAATGCCGGACTGTTTACGTCATCTCATCTTGTTGTTACACCACTGATAGGCGAACGCACGGTCACATCGGCGATAATTCCAGTCTTCCGTTCACACCGCACAACACTGCAATCGCGATGTTGCTGCTATGTTGCTGACACGCAAAAATACAAAACCCCGTTGATTGCCGGTTGGCACTCTGCATCGGGAAACAGAACCGAACTCGGCACAAAAGGGGCCCAGGCACCAGGCAGAAAAACCTGCCTGTCTTGGACGAATAGCTTCTGCGGTTTCGATAACGTCGTCAACGTTGACACGACGTCAACGTCACTCCGCAATCCGGAGGCGGCCATCTTAACCTGTGTACGTAGCGCTGCGGGCACTGCTCCGGAACTTCGCTGTTTCTCCTTCGTTTGCTCGCCTGCAGAAACATTAGTGGTAAAGACATCAATGCAACCGAAACGTTCTGCACGTTCGAACTGATTGACGTAATTACAGGCGGCCTGCGCTGCCGCTGAAGCTCAATGAACTGAACATTGATTAAAAAAAACTCGCACAACCTGCTTAAAAAATATTGCGGTGGCTTAGCTCGGTTATGCCGGGATATACGTAGCGTGAGCTTTTGAGCACAAAATGAGAGGCGCTATCAAGCGGCTCGGGTGCAGCGTCAGACTTGGCTACTGCGCAACGGAGGCGCACATCTGGGCACGCGGCGGAGCCAGTGCATCTGCCGCGGATATGACGTCACTCCTCTGGAATGCGCATTTCGGCGAGGCGCGCGGCGGCGGCGTCTCCGGCGCGCCAGCTGTGCGCCGTGTGACGTCACTGCTCCTCTCGCATGCGCAGCACGGCTCTTTGGGAGCAACGCGAAACTGCTCAACCTCGGCCAGGGTAGCTCACGCTACAAAACGAAACCGAAAGAACATGAGGCGGGAAGAGCGGAACCTTTCCCGCGCGTGCCTAGAGAAGGAGAAAGACGCCTCGTTCCTCCCTCCTACACGTGTCCGCTTGGGGGCGCGTCAGTAGAAGGGAGGAAAACCCGCTGTTGCTACCTTTTGTTCGTCGACGGAGCCATAGAGCGCCAGGTCGCACGTTTGGAGCGCAAGGATCTGGTAGCAGAGAGCATTTCTGGTATTCAGCACACGGATTTTGCAGCGGCGAGGACCGGAAACATGATTTTGAAACCCGACGAGAAACGAAGTGGTAGCGCGAGGAACGCTAGGAGCACGAGCGGACATTTTATCGCTTGGGAGAAATGGGTTTCGGCGTCTCGCCGCAGCGGGGCGCCCGTTACATGCCTCTCCCCTCATGCGTTGTCTGCCACGCTACCTTTTTACTTTCGGCGGCCGCGTCTCGTGACGATCTGCCAGGCTTTTTCAGTATAGAGGAGGCTATGGTTCGACGCACTGGTTAAAAGCTACATGCTATTCGCGCTTGATTGCAACAGACGCTTTGTCGCGTCCCGCGGCGCTAAGAACAACATTTTGTCCTACAACTATTCAGTTATGGCTGCTTCACCGAGGGGGCGCCATTTTAATCTTCAAAGCAGCATAAGCCAGTGAGACAATAAACCCTCAGTCACCTCCAGTGCAATGATGCTGTATCAAGCGTCACTCACCACGCGCTAGCGAATTGTTTCATCAGCCCGACACTAGATGAAAATCGACAAATCTTGCATAAGAACCGTGCCCATTCCATTCCGGGCAAAAGACATCTAATTTTAATCCCCCCTCCCTCCCCAACGCCTGCCCCCAACAAGGTGAAGCTTCCGCGTTCATATTTAATGAAGAGATAACAGAACACAGATACATTTCACTTTGACGTCGTTCAATCACTGCTGAAAGAAAGAAGCACCAAGATTGGACCAGAACATGCTGACGTCTCGAGGTGAAGTGGTATGGCACTCAGCTGATCTAGATGTCTGCATAATATTGTTTCGGTAGAATGACAGATTCTGAAATAAAGCACGCTTCATCCTTGACGGCAGGATTTATTAACCAATTGATGACCCGCTTTCTACGTACTATACATCATGTTCCTTTTCAAGTTTGGTCGGCTAACCAGTGTATCTAACTTCTTTTACGGGGCTTAAAGGGTAACTGCAAAGAAAACAAAGTGTGTTTTTAAACAGCCTAATTGGGACAAGCCTGTCACAAAACAATTTTTTCCGCCAAAAACAAAATTTTTTACAGCAATATTTATTGCGCGAGACTGATTTTAGTTTGCGGCTATTTCGTCCGTTTTAAATCGCGCGCCACAAAGTTGGTAATATACGTCACGGAGTGATGTATAACAGCCACTCCGCGCGCTTCGAAAGAGCGGGAGTTTCAAATGTGGAGAAGTTGTGACCCCGACTAAATTACGTCCTGTGGCGTAAATATTGCTAGAAAATAATTGTTTTTTCGCGGAAGATTTGTTTTTTGACATGCTTGTCCCAATTAGGCTGTTTAAAAAAACACTTTTTTTTCTTTGCAGTTTCCCTTTAGGAGCATCTTAAATATTGTTTGTTTCGTTAATATGTAAGTGAGTATGAGTATTTTTCTTCAGCCTAAACGGTGTTCCTCGATTTGTACTTCTAAGTCTTTTTTTCTTTCCTACTTATACGTGTATTGTTAGGGTCCATATCACATGAGAGATTAAAGTTTTAGTGAAAAGCGGTCATTTGAGCGAATCAACGTTTTAGCGAAAAACTGGGGCGCGTGTTAACCCACTCGTCCTCCAGCGTTCAGGCCGCTGCGCGGCGACAGTCTGCGGCGGCTCATTAAAAAAAGGTTAACCCATACCATATGGCCCACCCGTAAACGCCGCTTCGCGGCGGCCGACCTTTCGCTGAAATGTTTTTCGATGAAAAGTCGGCGTTCCCTTAAACGTCGTTCAACCAACTGAGCGCCACCCGTATTATATACTGCTTCTATACCTTTATTAAAAATATATCAGTGTTTGTGTTTTAGTTGTATTAGCTGTGTATTCCAGTTTTTTATTTTCATAAACGCTTGTTCCAGTTGACAATTTCAATCTCAAATAATCTTACCTCAACAAAAATCATTCTAGCAGGCTGTCTGAAAAGTTTTCATTAAATTTATTTTGATTAGAAAATGACTTAACAGAGTACAAGTAAAGACTATAAAACATGACTGTACAACGCAAATTAGTAGTATGGTTATTGAAACAAAAAATATCCGTTATAATTCATCTACTCTTTTTCACTGGGAAATAGACCGATCTCACCAGTCAGTTTGACTACGCCACCGCTGCCGCAATGCATCGAGGGAACTTTAGTCTTTCTGCACGCGCGATAACCTCGCTGGAGCTCTGCGCGTGTGGAGCACGAGACTGCACGAGCCCTCTCGTGCAATGCCGTTTGCCTCCCGTGAACTAAAGTTATGGCGGCGTCACGCATGCGCCGATCGCTTGGTGAGATCGGTCTATTCAATGTGGTTTTAGCAAAAAGTGACGACGACCACACTACTAGTTGCGGCGGGCACCTTGGAGATCCAAAGCGTGGGCCATGTGACCTGCATGCCATATCGCCCACAGTCATTTCCACCACGAGGGGGCCAACTACAATTGGCTAAGCGAGCGGCGCTTCGCCGCGGATAAAAGGGCGTGGCATCGGATGCGCGGGGGCTCTTGCAACAACTCCTAGAGAAGAAGGCCGTAGCGCTCTTCTCGTGATGTCGCAAAGGAAGGCCATCGGGGGCGCGGGTCGAAGCGAAGGCAACGCGCGTGGATCGACCGTCGTGACGCGTTTTTAGTCACATACGCGTGTCATATTAGCTAAAATAAAATCTGGACATAGAAACGGGTCTAGAAAACATTTTATTACACCAGAAAAATATTACACCGCTAAATAATCAGTACGAAATGGCACGAGGTATGCGTATAAGAAGTCTCTAGAAAAATGTGATTGTTTTAAGTCGAAAACATTGAGTCACGCAATTATTATTGTAGGAATGCATATTTCATACAGAAATACTTTGACAAAATGGCGAGACACGCAGTGATTGGAAACAGCAAAACAGATAAGTTAAAAATCAGGTAGACGTAGTCAACGCTGACAAGGCAAGACAAGTGTCACTTACGATCATGTAAGCGACGTTATCGCGTGCAGTCACTGAATTCTTGCATCATACCCCGGCCACATGGCGAAGTTAGTGTAATTTCGATCGAATGACATTATGGAGGCGACAAATCTGCTTGCGGCGCTCGTGTAATCACTCAAGACCGCGAGCTGATTAAATCCTATATCACTGAATGAAAATATATTAACTTTTCCGTGTGGCAGGGGTACTAAACTTACTACATACTCAACTAATTTATTCTCCCTATGGGCTCGAGCTGCCTTAGAACAAAACATAACCTATTTTGTATATAATAATACTAGTACCTTAATATAGTTAAGATTCTAGAATAAACGCGGTAAAGGCAATAAAATAACATTAGTATAAATAAACACAGAACCACAAACAACGCACTTTCAATAATCACACAAACTTGTTTTTCACCTTCCATTGAAAACTAGATTACCGCGCATATTTACAAATGTCGACGCAACTGCACACGAATAACGAGAAAGAACAAATGTCCAATCTATCACGCGAATAAAAAAACGATTGCAGCATTTTACTTGCGTCCTACATGACTAAGAAAACCCGTAAATAATTTTTTCTCACCTGTCGATCGTATCCATACGTCCCACAATATCCGTGACGAAGACATTTGGACACGAACTCCAAGAAGCCTCTCTCTGTCGGGAGTGAGGTCTATCGATTAATCGACCAGAGTCATCGTTGGCTAGTTGTCACACATGTCACTCAAACCGTAGCAGGACTTGTTTCGCGAATCCACGTAAATGCCGTAGTATCAAGCGAACACAAAAAAACTACCCGAGACTACGGTGATGGCAGAAATACGACGGGAAAAAAGTCTCAAAAGTACCACGCACGAGAGCAGCGGCGACGAAAGGCTTAACGTTGTCGACCCATCTCTTGCTCGTGTGCGCTCCCTGCGACAATGACTGGATTTTTCTTCGGTTTCCTTCCCTTCTGAAATGTCTCAGCGTTCCTTTTCAGACAGTCAGCAGCTCACACACAACGTAAATTTACCAGAATCGGAGCCCGTATGAGGAAAAATCCGGAAGATGTGGCATCGGAGCCGGTTCTTTCGAAAGGTGTGGGGAACTGCGGGACTGCACGTAGTCCCGCGGTTACGGGGATACTCATAAATATAAATTTGGTACTCTCAACCTTGGTAACGCGTTGTATATTACGTTTATATTATATACATATTAAATTGTACAAGACTGAGCCTTTAAAATGTATATTAATGTCGGATAAACGCGCACGAACACCACCGCGCCGCTTGACAAGAAACATTTTTTTTTTTCAAGTCGATAGCATCGATAGCAGATATTTTCTCACGCAGTCGCGCCATGGCCTCCCTTCCTCCGACATTGTGATGTAACCCCTCAGAGCTCTATGGCCTTCTTCTTTATTAGGTGTTGGCTCTTGGGATTGCGGCGAGGGCGAGGACGGTGAGTGAATGTCTACCTGTTGAACCAGTGCGCCGTGTCATTCTCTTAGACGATTAGCAGAAAAGGTATTCCCACCCTGGCAACCAGACGTGAAATGCTGCTCGTCTGGGAGGAGGGCCGCGAACTGGGTTTGTTTTTCTTTTTACATTCAATGTTGTGTTTCTAATTGTTTTTTTTTTCCGAATTTACCCGAGCGAACTGAACTGCCTTCGGAACCTCTAACTACTACTGGATCTCATCTATGGAGGGCGCCGACAAACACTTGATCGATGACGACGATATGACACTCGGCGCACTCGCGGATAACGACGCCAGCTACAAAAAAAACAAACAAAAAACACGACGAGCCTGTAGTCCCAGTCTCAGTCGGCGCATCAACAAGGGGGTCTAGCAGAGCTAAGTACGGCCATGGTCATGCTTCTTCAATTACAACGGGAACGTACAACCCGCTCAAGCCCCGCGACTGCTGGAACCCCCCCCCCCCCCCCCCCTCCCCCCACCCCTTAAGGACTACCTACAGATAGGAAGTCGGCGACGATGTTCGTCTCGGAGCTGCGGCACTACCAAATTACGACGGAAATTGGCGATGACACCGTGCTCACATGAATTTATCCGGTCACGTTGACTGATAACGTGCGCTCTGGAGAAAGAGACAGGGAAGTTTCACGGGTATGGCGGATTTTGTTTCGCAATTCAGGGCGAAGTTGCTGCCGCCAGATTGCAAAATCCGGATGGACGAGCTCCGTGCCCGCACACAAAATCCGCAGGAGTCGCTTACAGAGTTCGTAAGGGCCGTCCAGGGGCTGTATGGCCTTGCTGACGCGGCGGCTCCAGATGGAGAACAAGTAGCACGGGCTATCCGTCAGAGCCACCCACGCTTCCACCCACATCTCAAAAGCGTACTTTTAGGGATCTGGACTCGATAGCAAGGGCTGCATGGACGAGTCAAGCCGACGTCCTTGCTGAAATCTGGCACCGGCCTCCTCCACCCAGAAGCACCACCATTGATCCAGCCGTCGTTTCGTCTGAAGACTCAGCGTTTCGTACGAAAGGCACAGCGAGTTTTACGCATCGACCGAAACATGCAGCTCTCCGAACGCTTAGTCCTCGCGCATACAAATCTCGAGAACGCTTAAGGGATGAGCGCCCAGATGCAGAATATCCTAGAGAGAAGCGTTCTCACAACCAGCAGCAAGTTCGTGGCTAGATGCGGGAAATGAGCACAAGACCTGGCTTCGCTGTTTCCGGTGCGGCCAACCGGGACACATGACACGGGATTGCGGCGAACGGCCCCATACTTGGATGGAAGGAAACTTCGAGGCCCGGGAGGGGTATACTTCTGCTATCCGCCGGCAACGTGGAAACCACGATCCTCGAGGTTCATCCGTTGCAGTCGCCGTCGGGCCGCCAGAAGAATGGCACTTGCCGCACTACCGAGGCCCTCTGCGGCCCCGGATTCTGACCGTTATGAGAAGTTTGTGGGTCCCTCGTGGTTGCCCCCACTAGGCCTGATCAAGTCCCTGTCGGTCATGACATACCCGGCGGGTCCGCTCCAGTGGTAACCCCCTGAGGCCGTGCCCTGCCCTTTCATGGTCATGAGACAGCCGGTTGGACCACTTCGCTGTTGAACCCCGGCAGGCCTGGACGTGACAGTGTTGGTCATCAGATACCCGGTTGGACCGCTACGGCGTCGAGTCCCAAGAGGCCAGGAACGGGAATGCCCGGTTGCACCGCTACGGCGTCGAGCTCCAGGGGGCCTGAAGAACAGATACCCGTTGGACCGGTATGGCGTCGAGCCCCGGGAGGCCTGGAGAACGGATACGCTGTTGGCCCGCTACGGCGTCGAGCCCCGTAAGGCCTGAAGAAGAGATATTCGGTTGAAACGCTGTTGAGCCCCGGGGGGCCTGTAAAAGAAATAGTCGGTTCTATTACTACGGCGTCAAGCTCTGGGAGGCCAAGACAAGACAATCTTGGTCACGAGATAACCGGTTGGACCGCCACGGCGTTGAAGCCCGGTGCGACCGCCTTTGCATTGAACCCTAACGCGGTCCCGTTCACGTTGAAGGCCGGGTGGCCCAGTCCCGGCATGATTCCAGGAGACAGCGGCGGTTCGAAGTTCTCAACGCCAAGGATGATCGCCCTAGATGGCCGAGCACCCATAAACCCGCGCCAGAAGTTCAGGGCTACGACACGCCCTGAGCCCGGATCACCAGCAGTGCTCATCCCAGCAGTACGTAGAGTGCACCAACACCCAAGTCTGTTCAACCACGCGTGACAATGAACGTGCTGGGTGCCCCAATAGCTGCGCTTCTAGATACAGGCGCAAACATATACGTAAATCTTCGAACGGGAGTTGCCAATTTGCAAGTGGCGTCGGGATCTGTATTACTTGCTGGTGGTGCTGTGCGATTGCGAATATCTGTCCATGGCAGAAAGCTGAGGCATCGCTTCATGTACCTTCCTGGGCTACCAGTGTCCATGGTCCTTGGAAGAGATTTTTTTATGGCGGAGTGGGCTACAATCGATTTCGCCACACCCGACTATCGGTTGAGAGACTAAACTGAGCTAACGCAATTTACGATACGGGAGGTTAATTTCCAGAACAATGCCGGGCAATTCTTTTTTTTTTTTTACTTCCAGACATCTTTGACAAGGCCGTGCAGAAGTGTATCGGCAGAAGCGACTAGAAGCAGCGGCTCGAACATCTATTAGAGCCGTTCTCGCAAAGTGTTCACTGAACGGCCCAAGAAAACTGATTTTCTGCGGCGCTGTATTGCAACCAAGTGTGCAATATCCCGAAGGTACAGCGCGAGACCGACAAGTGCCCACAAGCATGAACTTTTGGATTCGGCGCTAGCGGAAATCATCGACACGGGCGCAGTACGTAAGTCGAAAAGCTCTTGAGCTTAACCTGTTGTCCTTGCTCCAAAAAATGATGGCGCGGCGAGATTTTGTGTAGACCAAAGGCGCCTAAACGAAGTTTTGGATAAGAAACGGTTATTCTTTGCCGAGTATTTCCTCAGTCATGTACGACCTTCGAAATGCGACTGTTTTCCCAACCCTCTAGCTCAGCCGGGGGTTCCTTCAAATTAAGTGCACCCGGCTAACGTGCAAGGGCCTACATTTATTCACCACAGAGGACTGTTTGAATTTGCTCGCCTTCCCTTCGGATTGTCCAATTCACCCGCAAAGCTTTCAGCGCTTAACAGACGTTGTTTTTGGTGACGTGAAATGTGAGTTCGCCATGGCGTACATGGACGACGTGGTCGTGTTTTCCCGAACGTTCGAGAAACACCTTTTAGATCTTCGGAGAATACTCGACGGAATGCGTTAAGCTGGACTTACGATTACCCCAGAGAAAGTCCAGTTGACCGCGCCGAAAATCAACTTTCTTGGCTTCGTTGTTGATAGTGCCACGCTGCGCTCAAACGAGGATAAGCTGCCGAGATAACTGATTACCCACCTCCTCACGACGTCAAACGCCTGCAGTGATATCTCGGCATGATTGCTTTCTATAGAGACTTAATTCCGCACTGTACCAAAATTACGGAGCCTCTGATTCAACTGATTCGCAAGACAACAAAGTGCTTTTGGGTACAAGAACGACAAACCGCGTTTTTTAATCTGTCCGGGGGCCCTGTCTGAAAATGCGCGTTTTCGTCTTCCAGACTTGAACTATATCCGTTTATGATGCAAACCGACGCCAGCGAATACGGCCTGGGAGCGGTTCTTTTGCATAAACATGACAGCATCTTTCGGCCGGTAGCTTTCGTCAGCCACACGCTCACCGGAGCGGAACGGAATTACTCGACCACCGAGAAAGTGTGTTTAGCCATTATTTTGCCTTAAAATAGTTCTTGACAGGGCCCCTACCGTGATTGCCAGAGGCCCTCCAACCCGTCTTACGAGCTGGTGCATAACGAATCGGGTGAAGTGTGCGGGTCCATTCATGTCGCATATCTAAAAGCTTTCTAAGAACCCGAGGAGGCAGATGTGTCGCAGGTCCCAGAGAGTAGCGATCCGGACCACATCTCGGAAGATTCCACACCGCTTCTGCCAAGATAAAACCTGCAACGGCGCTGAATAAGACGAAAGGAGCACGAGCCTTAAGTGAATTATATTCGTGCCCTTTTTGCCTTTGTTGGAGGGAGAAGAGAACGAAGCCATGCTCCCGTATTGTAGTTGAACAGGCGTCTTTCTTGGGCGCGGCAACTTATTTCTGCCGCGCGTCGTATCAGAGACATAGTCGCGGCGACGCAGCTCCCATCATCAGACCCACCAGAGCCGCATCGGTACCGTCTGGAAGTATGGACGTCGAACCGGCGCTCGCCCATCTGCGGAGACCCTGGATGACCCAGAAAGAATGCCTCCCCAATAACGTTTAATATATTTTAGAAGGGGTGAAGTGTGTGGGCAACCTGGGGATCGAAAGTGTGGGGCCAAGTGGCCTGAATGCCAAATCGTCCACAGCCATGTCCACCACCAGGGGCCAAGTACAATTGGCCACGCGAGCGGTTTTCCACCGCTGATTAAAGGCTGTTGTAGCGGATGCGCAGGGGTTCTTGGGATTGCGGCGAGGGAGAGGACGTTGAATAAATGACTACCTGTTGTTGAACCAGTGCGTCGTGTCATTCTCCGAGACGGGTAGCAGCAAGGGAGTTCCCACACAGTGAATGGTTCAAAGAATGGTGAACACTTTCTCTCATAGCAGACCTCCTGGAGTGTTATCCTAACAATATTTTACGGTTATTTATTTTTTATTCGATTTGAGAAGCTCTTCTGAAGGGATAATCATTCTTTCGTGATTTCCAAAACTGCCACAAATTGTTGGCGTATAATCCAAAAACGACTTTCTAACAAAGATATCATACGCCGAATTCCTTGTCATCTTCCACGATAATTGTTTAATTAATACACTGCCCTCCTTAACCAACGGTACGCCTGCTAGAAACGGCGCGCGATAGTTTCGCATTTGTAGCTAACCCTTGTCGTGATTGAGGGTTCCGACGAAGGCCCCCAGCCCGGCGACGCTACCTTGTGCCGGGTAGGAGACAGGACAGCGGAGCCGGGAGGCGACGAGCTCAGCAAAACAGAACACTATATATTTACATTAATTACAAAATCGTTTCAGTGTTCGTACAACAACAACTTCACGGGTGTCCTTCCTTTATATATCCGCCTCGCCATCTCGCCGTCCACTGGCTTGTCCAATCGCAGGGGCCTACGTGGTCCTCGGCAGCCAATCCGGAAGAAGTTCGTGTGCTAGCGGCCAGCCAATGCCGAAGAAGTTCGTGGCGGGTCTCTCGGCGTGGTGGCTCGCTCGCTGAAGAGTCACCCACACGCACACGCAGACACGGACACCCAGCTTGTACAAAGGTTACCTCGAGAGCCCAGTTCTCCAAAGCTCCCGCACGAGCCGCCGGTCGGTGCGAGAGCGTGCTTTGGTCGACGTGAGCCAGGGGCACGCGCCGCTCTCGTAATCGTGGTACGGGTGTGTCGTAGCCTTTCACAATACCCTCCACTGCTACACAAACAACGAGTTAACCACGACAGTCCCATGGGCAGTAAAGATGATAACGGCTCAATCTTCAGTTCTTCAATATTTTCTGGTTCAAATATGTCTAAAGTTTCCCGTCTCGCCGACTTTATTCATGCCCTGTGGCACCAATGTATGAATCAGAAAGCAATTACTTCACTGATGTTAAAAACTTGCATATTCGTTTTATTTTAATGCTTTTTAAAAACGTTGCCCGTCCGTGCATTCTCCGCTAAATTTAACAAGGAAACTGACCGTAACCTTACGTCACGTGACATTTACACCAAGTGTACAAATTTACTCCACACGACCTATACGGAAACTCAGTTTCCCGAAAGCAATTTCCGGGAAAGTTCACGTTTTGTGACGCAGACACCAATTTAATTTCCCCACTAAACATAGGGGAGAAATTGACGGCACGTGACCTAAACACGAACCCAATTTCTCCGCTAAACCGACGTCACGTAACTTGATATCACCTGACGTATGCATCAATTTAGCTTCCCCTCTAAATTTCGCAAGAAATTTTACATCACGGGACGCACCCATTCCCTTGCCCCATCTCTTCGCTCCCTTCCCTCCGCTTCCCTCACCTGCCACCTACCTCCAATTCCCTGCCTCTCCCACCATCTCCCCTTCCTCCCCTTTCGCTTCCCGCTCTTTGGCCATACCTCCCCATACCTACTATAGTGCCCTTCCTAGCTCCTTCCCTCCTCCTCATATACGTCACACTACACAAATTTCCTCCCCCATCACTCTCTCCCCCTGCCCTTTCCCTCCCTCTCTCAATCCCCCTCCTCACCCTCCTACCGTGCCCTCTTCTCCTCCCTCTTCCTTATTTATCTCTTCCCCCCGCTCGCCTCCGCGCCCCCTCCCCAATTTGGCCTCCCTTAGCCCTCTCTTTGCCCCCCCCCCCCTCTGTGGTCACGTGACACGCCAAATCAGTTCCTGCAAAATTTATAAAAATATAAGGTACTTACACACAGCAGACTGCCTTCCAAACAACTGAAACAATCGCTCCTACCTACTTCATTTCCTTTATTTTAAGACTTTGAAGATAAAGGTTTCTCAACTTGTTAGCATAAGAAGTGATTTTATTTTATTTTGAAAAGAAAAGTTAACTTGATAACACCATTATTTCAATGATTCACGAAAATGTGCTTGTGTTTTCTTTTCCACGATACCATCAACCACAGACCGGCAGGAAACATTAGCAGTCCGCCTCCTAGGTAATACAGGTTTTCGTATGACCCTTGAACGTCTCGGAAGATTCCTGCAAAATTATACATTCAAAATTATTAGTATAGTCTGAATGGGTATCATATCATATCATATGATCATTACACTGGCGAGGCAATTTCTACATTTGGTATAACATTTTTATTCATCTGCATATTATGACAGGTTTAAATTTGCAATCTTATGGGGTACACAGGGCACCAAATAAGCAGCATTTCATCGACGTAATAAACTTTATATTCATATATATTATTTAGCACGTATTGAAGTGCTATGATACAGGCTGTTCTATTTTTAAGCTCGACAGATTTGTTCAGAAAAAAAATCGTGAGCGCTACACTTATGCGGTTTGCGCGGGTGCGTTTTACGGACAGGGGTACATAGTATAGGGGCTAATCGTAACGATCACTCGGCTCATTTACTACAATTTGTTAACCAATTTTTTAACTAGTGATGGTAGAGATGATAGAGATATGGTTCTATTAAAAAATTTGCCTAGAGTCATCGAAAAGTACTAAATCAGTAATTCTTAGAAAGTCTTTGGGCGTGTGAGAAGCGCAGTAAAGCGCTGAAGTTACCACTCGTGCAGCAGGAGCAAGGCTACACTCTAACCGCCAAATTCACAAATTTCACTCAAATTGAGGGGCCCCTCCACTTCCTCGAGGAAGGCGTGAGGGCCGGCGTTGGCCAATCGCGACGGCGGATTCGTTATCGCTATTGGCCAGCGCCGGCCCTCGCGCCTTCCTCGAGAAAGTGGAGGGGCCCCTCAATTGGAGTGAGGTTTGTGAATTCGGCGGTAAGCAACGGATTGTAGCGAAACATGGGAAGAACAGGACGATGTCCTCCATACTCAGGCTGACGGAAGGATGTCTCCTCCTAGCGCATTCCTTTTTCTTTTTTTGAGTGTGAAGCGCTTTGCATGCAAAGTTTGATAGGCGGTTTTTGTGCACACGCGTATCCCAAAATTATTAACGGACAATACCACATAGAGCCAACCCTCTAAGTCAACCGCAGGTCGTCCATAATACCCTCATCTTCCAAGCCTTCACGGACGACGACCACGTTGGCTGCTTCGCTCATTTTTCCTGCTGCGCCCCCTACCTTTGTTTTGGTAAGATCAGTGAAAGAGGCCGTCATATAGAGTGAAGTTCTGAAATCGAGCTACGTACACTGGGCATGGCAGTGCAGGCGGTGCTGGGCCAGCTGGGCGTCGGCTTGTAGCTTGCGAGAGGTTCGGGCAGCCGTAGGCCCGATGATACGAGTACGCCCCCGACTCGAGAGCCGCTGCCTGCCCGTGACAAATGAGACTGCGAACTCCGTGTAGCTGCGACTCTCGCTCCCATTGTTTGTCTGTGCGCTTAATGTACTACGCTCTTGCCGAGTGGGTCAACCGATGATCGCCCTCTTTCTGTTTCTCCGCGCACAACCAACATCGCCCATGCACTGATTTCTGTTATGAAAGTGGTCGTGAACGGTTATGCAGACGGTCGCCCATGTCTCTATTTGTACGAGTGACAACCGACGATGATCTGATGATCATCTAGGTTTGTATCTCTGTGCATCACCAATATCGCCAAAAGACTTCTGTCTATCCTGGAAGGCGTTGTGAACAAAGACGCGACCGGTCGCTCGGGTCTCCCTGTGTTTTGCAGCAATATGACATATGATCCCTGGTTTTTTCAATTTAATATTTTAATGTTTTAGGGAACCGTTTGTGCAACTACAGTACAATCGATCGACTCGCGGATAGTGCATGTTGTAACACTGAACAGCACTGAAATATTGCAGAAATGAGACATGTTCTTGTCTTCAAACAGTGGCATGTACTAGCTATCGGCGGACGAGGCTCCTACGGCCTGGTGCGCCGGCCTCGTCGGGTTTCCCAAGGCAGCGGGAGGCTATCGACTGTGCGTCGTTTTAACTAAGCTGAACCAGGTCGTCCTCCGAGCGCAGCATTTAAGGCCGACCGTCAACCTATGTTTGAGCTGCTGGGAAGCACTACCGTCTTCTCAAAACTGGGCGCAATGTCTGGGTTTCACCAGGTACGCCTCTTCGAAAGCTGCCAGGAGTACATGACGTTCATTACACTCTTCGGGCGATTCTGTTATTGCTGCCTGCCGTTTGGAATTACGTCGGCCCTAGAGGTGTCGCAACGTCCGATGTTACCGATTCTCTAGAGAATTAAAGAATGCTTTAACATGAAAGACACAATCCCGGTGTTTTGCAGATACCGGCCTAAGCTGAACAGCAGACCCCAAGTTGCACTCGAGAGACTGCAGCAAGCGGGCGTTGCGCTGAACGCCTCCAAGTGCCGCTTCGGGATGTCATCCGTCAAGTTCCTGTGTGTGGTGTTGCGCACCAACGGCATAGCACCAGTCGTCCGTGACGAGGTCTCCCTCCATCGCGTGTATGCAATTTCCGACAGACGTGCAAGGTATGCGGTGCCTCCTGGGAATGCTGAACCATATCGGCTATTTCTTGTTGAGCCTGACCGCCGCCACAGTGGCCAGACCGTGTCCTGAACAAGGACACGGTCTGGCCGTGGGGGACTGGTAAAGCTCCAGCCTTCGACTCACTCAAGAGAATAGTGGCATCCAGTTCCTGTGCGGCTCGATAGGAGCCAGAGTATCCCACAACCGTTTCTGCAGGCACAAGCCCGCACAGCCTGGCCGCCGTCCTCCTGAAGTAGCAACATCTGTTGAGTGACGAGCGGTTGCCTTTGCATCCCGGTCACTGGCTACTGCCCAACTGCGACACAATCAAATCGAGAGGGAAGCGCTGGAACTCCCGTAAGCCGTCCAGGGGTTCAAAAAGCTTCTGCACCATCTGAGCTTTCTTGTCGAAACCGATCACCAGCCGCTGGTCCGTCTGCTGGGCTCCGCCGACCTCAACCTCGTGTCTCGTCGCGTCCAGCGGTTCCGCATCCGGCTGCTGCGCTGCCAGCTCACGGTGAATATGCTCTTAACAAGTGGCTCGCCACTGCTAACATGTTTTCTAGAGACTCCGAGGGCCTCGGTCCAGCTGCGTCTACCGCGGACAGCGTCGAGCTTTTCGATCACAGGTTGTAACTGCTCACTCTAAGACAAAAGGAAGGAGAAAGATAGCAACAGCGCGTTTCCCGCTATTTCATTGACGCGCCCCCGAGCGGATCCAAGAAGCAAAGAGGAACAAGACGTCTTCATTCTTTCTTAGGCTGACGGGAGGTAAGTTTTTCCACCTAATCTTCGTGAGTTGCTCTAGGCTTTGTGACTTCTTTATTTTTTTTTTTCAGACACGCTGCACGCGCAGTTTGATAAGCAGTATTTGTGCCCCCCCGCATGCCCACGCATCATGATAACTTACCCGAAATCGTGATGCTTTGTATGTCAACCACAGGGCGTTCATAGTATGTTTTCCCAAGAACGCAGAGCAGTACGCTGGTTTCCACCCTTCATATCGTCAAATATGTTACCGAAGCTGTCATAAACCACTAAGTTCCGAAATGGTGCTTCGTACACCGGGCATGGTTGATGCGCAAGAGTCGTCCTAGTCTGCTTGAGCCTATTTGAGCGTTACGACGGTGGGCCCGTGACTATGGTGTTTACGAAATTAATCATCGCAGCTGCTCTCATGCCTGTTGTTAGTCAGTGGGTCTACCTTACTACGTTATTAACGAGTCTGTCATCGGATGATCGTGTTGTGTTCTGTCTCTCCGCGCATAACCAACATCGCTATGGCAGTACTGCCTGTTGTGAAAGTGGTCGTGATCCAAGACGCGAGCCGTTGCTGATGGCACCGTGAGTCCCAGTGACTACCGATGATCATCTATCGCCTTGGTGGTTTGACTTTGCGCATCACTAATATCTCTATGGCAGTCCTCTCTACTGTGAAAGTAGTTGTGAACGTAGACGCCAACAGTCGCCGAGCTCTCCTTCTGTTTCGCAGGAAGCTGACATATGCTCCCTGCTTACGTTATTCTATTTCAAATGTTCGCGTATTAAAGAACCATATGTGCGGTTACCGTGTAGTCGATGTGCCCGCTGAAAATCATGTTGTGAAGCTGATCAAAACCATAATTCCGATCAGGCATTGTGTGTACTGTCTTGACTGCCTCTTCCACCTTGCTTCTTGTAGGCATAAATTGGTTGAGACATGTGTGTGATAGTTCGTTTTTTTATTATTCCATCTGGGGATTGTGATGGGAGCTGTGTGCTAACTGGCCTGTGTTTTCACCCTTGCATCAATTTTGAAGGACAAAACTGTTATCTTTTATTTTATTATTGTTCTCTTTTATCCCCATACCCCCGTCACCCTAGGCAGAGTAGCCAACCGGGACAAACAATCCAAGTTAGTCTCCCTGTTTTCAAATTCTGATTTTTTTTTCTCCATCCCCTCCCTATTTGAAAAACCAGCATGAAAATCTAACTGGCGAGGCTGGTAGCTAAGCTGGTCAAACTGGTCAAGGTGGTAGTCAAACTGGTCAAGCGGTAGTCAAACTGGTTAAACTGGCAATCAAGGTGGTTTAAGCTGGGCAAGCTAGAATTCTAGCTGGTCACTTTGGATTCAGTAAACACCAGCATGGTCTAACTACAATCTGGTTTTAGATTCAATTTGGTGTGGCTGGGAGCCAGTCCGGTCCTAACTGGTCAAACTGGCCAAACTGGTTTTCTATGGAGCCAATGTGGTCAAGCTGGGAGACAAGCTGGTGAAGCTGGTCGAACTCATAATCATGGAGGTCAAGCTGGTCTTGCTGGGAGCGCGCACGCCAAGGTCGGCTAGAGATGGTCGAGGCTTGGACGAGGCCATGTCAAGCTCTTTGTCCTCTCGTTTTCGGTAGACGACCGGGCGCTTAAGGCGCGCTGCGAGCTGCCTTTGTGTGCGAAAAAAGAGAGAGAGTGGTAGGAACGGAGAATTTGAGACACGCTATCTTGTGCAGAATTTTGAAGGGACGACTATGTGCTCGCTGTTTGGGGACTACTTGAACGACGGTGCAAGCGTAGCAGGTATTGAGGAGACAGCGAGCGTCAGTCCATTCAGTGCGGGAAGAGGTCGGACGTCCCGACTGAGGCGTCGCTTCGTGTCTTCGAACGTGCATGTGCTCGTAAATGACGGTGGTGCCGAGGAGCATCGCCAATTCCATCCAAGCCACACGGATTTTCTCGCCTCTGCCGACTACGCAAGAGGCGCCGTGCGGGACCCAGGTTCGCTTCTCTCATTCGTGTAGTATTTTCTATTGCTATTGCCTGTTTTTGGCGTGTGTCTAGTATTTTTTGTGTTGAGATTTTACCAAAGTTGTTTGTTTTGCACAGAGAATCATTGTCTGTGCGTCGGTTAGTAGTGCGGCAGAACCTAGGATATGTAGTATCTCAGCTCATGTGAGCAGGCGTCTAGTACGAAAATAATAAATTGGATGCCGAGTTGGCTTTTCTGAAGAGCTTTACTTGTTTATCCTGGGTATTAATTTGAACAGGCTAAACTGGTTGGGAAATCCACCAGCATGACCAGTTTAACCAGCATGCCAAACTGGGCATGCTGGAGCAATAACCCAGCTTGAAGCTGGGACCAGATCAACCACCATGACCAGCATGCCAAACTGGGCATGCTGGGGCAATAACCCAGCTTGAAGCTGGGACCAGATCAACCACCATGATAATATAACCAGATCAACCAGTATGACCATGATGACCAGATCAACCAACATGACCAGCATGCCAAACTGGGCATGCTTGGGCAATAACCCGGCTTGAAGCTGGGACCAGCTAAGCTGGTTTTTTGAATAGGGCTCAAGCCGATGTTTTGGTCGTATCTGCCCTCGAAGACCGCTGGCAGGAAAACTTAGGTGTATCATTATGCAGACTTTGATTTTCCAGCGCAACTGTGGCCACTTGCCCACCGGTTGTAAAGAAGATTGCCACCAGTTTTTTAACACTTCTTTGCATTTTGAGTTTCAGCAGTGGAGTTTCTCCAGCCAATATCCAAAGGGTTGTCTGGTGCTTGGTTTCGAGAGCATATTGGTAGGTACACGTTTTCTCGCTCTTTACAATGTCAGATATATACTCATAGGGTTGCAACTTTGGAATGGGAACTGCATTTCTTGGCACCATTACACCCTTGCCAGGTTTTGAGCTTCCGTCGAATTTTGTGTCACCAAAAGAGATGAAAATTATCAGAGAAGGGTGCTCATGAACAATTGTCGAAAAACTTGGGGAACTAATCTTCAGTGACCCTTCGATATCACCATCAGTCAACCGAGGATTCTCCTTAACGAGCCTCTCCACAGCAGACTTGTGCCCGTTACTTCGAAAAAGTAATTAATTACAGTTACAATTACTGGGCCCAAAAAGTAATGGATTACCGTTACAAATTACTCGCCGTAAAAAGTAATCGATTAACTACTTCGTTACTTTACTCGATTACTTTTGCGTTACTCCAAAGGAATACGAAAAAGACACATTCTATACTGCGTGTTCGAAGGGGAAAATTTTGGGCCTCATCAAAATTAAAACAGAAATAAACATATTCATTACTTTCTACCCAATATTTTAGGTTAATAATTTTTGGAGAACGAATCTAAAAATGCTTTAAAGAACTTGAACATGTGCTCAAGGTAAGCGAGCCTTGCGCTGTCTAACCGGGACAGAACTAAATCCTATGAACATGCGACGAATACACTTGGGCGGTGGAGGCACGCATGCATACGATTCGAATTAATCCGAGTTTGGCATCGGCGAGCTTCAAAACACGATTTCCCTGAAGATATAGAGTTTCTATGTTTGCTGCATGTTGCCTAAATAGGGGCTAGTTTACCTACTAAAACGGACTAGCTGTGAGACCAAGATGGGGTACTTGCCTCTGGGAACATTTCAAAGACTCCTCCTTTATGAAGGTTGTTCTCCGACCGAATGACCCACTTGATCTTCTTTCTTTTTCACCAAACGTATCAGAGCCAAGACGTCACACGAAATATTATTGCACAATCTCTCAGCTGAACTGACTTTCCAGTCTAGAAATGATTAAAAACAGGCCAATTTTCAGTGAACAGCACGCTTCACGTCTTTCACACGTTTACAGGCGGCTTCACAACTCCAGTCTCCAAGTGAGTCACCGTTTATTCTCAGAAAACTCGGGCTATGTTTCCTTTCCCTAAAATTTCGGTCTAAGTTCCCGCAGGCCCAATCCGCTGACGAGAACCCTAGCATTCTCGTTTCTAAGAATACGGGCTCATCTTGTATGTCCCAAGCCGTTTTGTTATGCTCCCCGACCAGCTTATTGCCTGCTGTCGAAAGTTACTGTTTAAACTGACAGCAGGGTTGATGCTAGATTTTTCTTTGTTCCAATGAACTGCCACCATCGCATTCCTCCTGTTTTTTGCCCTACGTACCCGCTAGTGTGAAGTCAAGCAACAGGAGCCACATAGCTGGTTGGCCCAGCCAGTATTCAGCTTTCACAGCGCTGTCAAGGATGAGCAGGGTCGAGGTCTCATTAGAGCTGCCTCTCTGTTTGCGGGGTGAGCGTGTGTATAGGCGGAAACATCAACAAGCAAAACACGGTTTCGTTAAAAAAAAATTGTTTTGGGGGAACAAGGCGCGGAGGAGTGGGGAGGGATGAAGGAGGGTAGAGAAGGGGGGGGGGGGGGAGAGGAAGGGAGCGGACGTACGCGCCACGGTCACTCTGTCCACGGTCCCACTCGACACGAACCCCACGCCACGGTTTTATGGTCGCTTCGTTTTCTGCTCTTTTGTAAGCTCGCAGCCGTCCGTTCGTTTTCCTAGAAGTCGAAGCCTGTTGCCTTTCTGTAGAGTGTCGAATCCTCCCAGCCTGGCTGACCGTACGAACGAGTCGAGAAACGGTCTCTGGCTGGGCTGTCGTGCTTTCCGTGAATTCCTTTCCCTCACCAGAACCTCACCAGAGTCTTGTGTTACCATGCTAAAAGAGCGAAGGCCGTTGCTTCGCCCTTCTTCCACTCTATTTCTCCCTTTGACGGGACGGAAGAATTGTAACGAGTAATTTCAGTAATTCGTTACTGAAAAAAGTAATGAGATTACGTTACAAATTACATTTTCAAAAAAGTAACGGATTCATTACTAAATTACAAGGAAAGTAATTAATTACAATTAATCCCGTTACTTGTAATGGATTACTTCCAAGTCTGCTCCACAGCAGTGTTGCTTTCTTCGGTCACAGCTGTTGAATGTCTGCCAGTGCGCTTGTGTCTTTGAGAGAGGTGCGGCCATACCTAAATTCACCGAAACAACACGAAACTGCAATGCAAATGCGAGTTTTTACGTGCCTAACCAACGAAGGGCATCTGGCACGCCCCAGTGGAAGATTGAGGATTAATTTAGAAAATCTGGGGATCTTTTGACGTGCAACCGAAAGCTTGGTTACATGGCGCCTTTTCTGCAATAAGCCTCTGTCAGTTTGCGGGCACCTCAGCCGGGGTTTTAACCCGCGAACTGGGGATCCGTAGACTGGCATTTTGCCTCTGAGCCACCGAGGCGGCAAGACAAAACTGTTGCACGTGATGGTGCAATGTCCTAAGAAGCACATAAAAACCGTTCCAGTAATTTCTATTTATTTAAACCACTTTTGAAATTGTAAAGTGCCACCGGTCGAAAATCTCGTCCTTCGATGTCCAACACCGAAGTAAAGTGAAGAGACGGGTCGTAACATGCCTAATTTTCCAGCTGACACAAGGCGGGATTGTCGCAAACAATTAGGGGATTTTTTTAACTACCGTAGAACACCGTGCATCCGCCTATTCCACAGTAAGCGCCCACCCGCAAAATTTAAAATATGTGACAGAATATGCACAGTACATATATTTGTAAAATTGATGATTTCACATGCGTCCCTCCCCTATTTATTGCGATTATCTTCAAATTTTGAGTGGGCGCTTGCTCGGTATTTTAGGGTAGGAACGAAGGAGGCTTCAATCGCACCACGCTTAATTTTTGTCTCTGCCTTGTCTGTTTGCCAGAATTCCAAACCTTTGTGGTGACCTACGTAAAAATAGTAAAAATAATAGTAGTGGTAAAAATAATAGTAATCTTTATTTGCACGGCATGGGGTCCTGGATGTTTTGCGAGGCTTGGCAGAAGTCTAAAAACCCATTCGCATGGCGCCCGTCAGCCAATTGCCTAAGGTTGCGAAGAAGATTGGTAAGAAAAACAAACACAAAAGATAACTAGATGACGGGGCTAAGTTAAGTGGGAGAGAGTTCACGACACAAAATTCGCGATTCTTTAAGAATTTCAGGAAGGGGCGTCCGAACGTCGAGTGGGAACAGCCGGCAACACAGAGTTTGGATGTCATTCTTTTCTGAAAAATAAAGGCACGGGTTTGATTTTCAATTAGGAGTCTGTTTACTGCGTGGAACCACTGAGATGTAAGAGCCGTTCAGCGACCTGACCAAAGTGCAGCAATTGGAGGTCAACACAAGCCACAGTGTCGTGGCGCTTTACCGTCTGCCACTTTGAACGCTGCAACCACGTCTCGTATGATGTAAGTGTATCACGTCGGCAGTCGAGACGAGTGAACAGTGCAATAATGGCAAAGTGTTGCACATCCTCCAGCTGAGAAGTCAGTTGGACTTGTTATGAGTGCCACAAAGATGCGCAGTACTCCAAAATTGGTGAAACTAGTGCAATGTAAAGGGATGGCACTGAGTTCGCCGCGACTCCTGGACTCTCGGACTGTCGCCGCGAAGCGACGTGAATGCAGGCCGGGGGGGGGGGGGGGGGGGTTATAACGCGCCCCAGTTATTCGATAAAACGTTGATTCGCCCAAGTTACCGCTGTTCTCTAAAACGTCATTCGCTCATGTGACATGGACCCGGTTTAGCCGGTATGTTTTAAATGGAGAGGGAAAAGTCTAGTGCGGGTGCAAACGTTACCCCAAGGATTGATGCGCATTGTACCTACCGTAAGGGGGATCCTGATATAGCGTAGAAGGGCACACTGGTAGTCTTGGTGTTATGAAAACGCATCACTACGCTCTTACCCTCACTCATGATCAGGCAGTTGGCATGCGCCCACTCTGAAAAGCAAGTGATGTAGCCTTGAAATCGGACAGAACAGTCAGAAATGATACGGGCGAGAATGAACCTGTCGTTAGCATACTGTTCAAGTAGACTGTTAAGCCTGGTTCACATGCAGCGATTTTGGCCCTAGAGCGGCGCGATTTCTGCCGTCGCGGCGCTCGTGCCGCTCAATCACTGGTGCTGGCCAGAGCGCCGCGACGGCAAAAATCGCGCCGCTCTAGGGCCAAAATCGCTGCATGTGAAACCCGCTTTAGTGTTTTGTGGCATATAGTGAACACAAATCGAGAACAAAGTTGGACCAAGTACAGAGCGTTGTGGAACTCCAGAAAGAGCTGGATAGCTTTCGGACTTGACCAAGCGTTGGGTACGACCCACCATAAAGCGAGTGAACCAAAGTAGTAATGAGCCTCGGACACTAACCTGAGCGGCTTTTCTGATCAGTATGGCGTGATCGAGCGCGTCAAATGGATTACTGCGGTCTAGTTGAAGAAAATCAGCAGGGATGCGGCCATCGATACTGTTAAAAGTTGAAAAATACGTTTAATAAAATAGAAAATAATTAAAGAAAGGAGAATTCACAGTACATCATGGGCCCGTCGAAGACCATGAGACACGCAAATTCGTTCGGTCTCGTTCTGGCTTCATGTGCTCTTCTTTTGAAAATATCATGATGATGATTGGTTGCGCACCGTATACGCCACGCGACAAGACTCGGCCAATTCTGACTTGTTGGCTGTGTCAGTCAGAGTTTGTCACATTGTCGTAGAAACGCTTTGGCTTATTTCTTGCTCTCCTTTCTTCTCTTCTCGTTCTCTTGTTTTTTTTTTTTCTTGACTGGGATTTTTTTTATGGTTCTTCTTCTTGACTAGGATCACTGGACTCCTGGACTCTGACTCGCTGTCCCTTATGAGTCCATTGGTCCTAAGCTCGTCGGTGATTTGCCGAAGTACGTTTCGCTCTGTCCACGATGCGCGTTAAAGAGGTCGACCCACGGGTGAACTCCCTGGTTTCTCCTGTATAATCATGGTCGCAACTGTCATGCCTCCGAGTTCCTTGGTGCTCATTGCAAAGCATTCACGGTTTATGTTCAACAGCTCACAGATTTCTTTCTTCTGTTCCTTGGTCACACACGGTCCGACCTTGATCTCTTCCATGTTGATTGTAGGTGCTCGACGTAGTGGACTACGTGTTGCGAAATCATTTGCTCATCGGTATCCTGAAGTTCGACCAGGTCTCCACGCTTCAATGTCTGGCCCTACATGAAGATTATGTCAGAGTTCGTGACGTTCCCGAAAAGATTACTTGTTTCCCCGTCTTTTAACTCGCACGGGCAGTCCATCTCGTCCTCCCCAGCTATAAGAAGATGACTGTTTTGTTTGTCATAATCTGAAACAAGTGTGACACATTGTACTGTGTTTTTCTCAAGCTTGACCTTGTCTCTGGTGAAGAACGCAACTAGCGTTTTATGATGGTCAACCTTGATTTCTTTGAGCAATGTAAAGTCTCTTTCGTCTAGCAGCATAATCGTTTCCTCTTTTCGCAGTAGCACAAGTCCAACGTTTGGTGTGTCAATGCCGTCTGTTCTCACGATAATGTCAAGGCCCGTGGAAGTGTTGTCTGGAACCACCTGCATTCTCACAGCCTTGAAGAGGTTGCTGTCTACTTCGAGTCGGCTTGGATCTCCCCGAAGGTTTCGCGTGTTCCTCCTACGCCACATACTTTTTCCTTTCGGCTAGGAACTGCTACTTTTTGCCTATATGCGTGGTATGTTTTGTCTTGATCAGGCTCATCAGCGCACCAGTGTCTAGAAGAGCGGCTGTTAGTTCTCCATCACTGTTAACTATTTCAACGCTTGCGACGACCGACAAACATTGTGCTGGTCTTTATACATGCCCACATGTAGTGCATTTTCTCTTTTCTTGAGACAATTTTCGTAGAGTGTCCTTGTTGTCCACAGCGAGTGCACGTTTTCTCCCGTCGGAAATCCAGGCAATCTCGTGCAATGTGGCCGAATTTCTGATAATTGAAAAATTTCAGCTTCTTATTCTGGGGATGGTTGGAATCGTCGCTCTGAGCAAGTGACGACAACAATTGGGCTTCTTTCTAAGTTTCCCATGGCCTTTCGTTGTGTTGTTTACGGTCCGACAGGAATCTTGCGCGCGATTCTTCTGAGAAAAACTCGTCGATGGTAATATCACGTAAAAAGTTGTTAATAGAAAGGCGAGTTCGATTTCGCATGGCGTAGCTGAGTTCCCTCGACGCTAGTTCCTTAATAATCCCCTTTTTTGTCTCTTCCAACTTGAGTCCCAGGTGCACGCAAAGCATTTCTTTGTCACGAACGCAGGTTTCGTGGTGTTCGCCCCTCCGTAGCAACCGGCGTTCTACAATTTTCCACCGTTGATTTTTTAAAAGGAGGCGGAGGTAAGCGTCCCGAAGAGCGGCTTCCCAGGACGACCAACTCCTTCAAGCTCGGCCCGTGGATTGCTGCCAGTCACGCGCCGGTCCTGACAGTTTCAACATGGCCACGGTCATCTTTTCTTCCTCGTCCCCCTTTGCTAACTCGGCGATGTGGATACACTCGGTAATCCACTCGCTTGCCGCGATGCCACACTCAATTCCGATGAACTTGGGAATCGCAGTTGGCGCATCCGGAGTCACCCGCATGGGGATACCCGAAGACGTCGATCGACTCGACAGCGTCAATGACAGGCGTTCGAGGAGTACTTGATTTTGCTGTAGCACTCGTGCCATCATCTCTATCACGTCTGCATTGACCTTGCCTGTTGAGTCGAGCCTTGCGTCTTTGCTTGCCATTGCAGGTCACAGATCACAGTCAGTAAAATCTCGGGTATCAAAGTGAGGTCGACTCGCCTTGTTGCAAACTCTGGATATCGTTCCGATGTAAGGCCTCGCACCACTGATTGGACGAATCGCAAAGTTTCGCTCACTCACCGTGAGGTACGAATAAAGAGCAGCTCATCTCAGTTCTGAATTGTTAAAAGTTTAAAAATATGTCTAATAAACAAATTAAAGTCGTTCAAAAATCTTTAACACGGAATTAGAGCGTAGATCTTGAGGACGAGGAGGGGAGGGTACGAAGGGGATGGTATGCCCCTCCCTCTTCTCCGTACCCTCTCCTCCTCCCCTCCTCCTCCTCCTTTTCTTCTTTCTTCTTCCTCCTCTCCCCTCCTCCCTTACCCCTCCTCCCTTACCCCTCGTCATCTCCCCTGCTCCTCCTCCCCTCCTCCTTCTCCGCACGTGACATCAGTTTTCCCACTAAATCTAGCGGAGAAACTGAATTTTTTCATAGGTGACGTGACACCAAGTAAGTGACATTATTTTCGACGCTAACTTTAGCGGGGAAACTGAATTGGTGTTGAGGTCACGTGACGTCAATTTTCCCGCTAAATTGAGTAGTGAAGTGAATTGCTGTTGAAGTCACATGACGTGAATTTTCTCGCTAAATCTAGTGTAGAGACTTAATTTGTTCATAAGTAACATGACACCGAGTCAGGCGTCCGTTTCCGGGTTGAAGGCGCCGGCGTCGGCGCCGTCGCCGACGCCGACGCCGCTTTTTAATTTTTCATTTTAATTAAAAAAATATATTTTGCTTGCTTTATGCCCAGAAAAATGAAAACAATCCTTCTTTTCGTAAAAACGAATTTTGTCTTTGCGAAACAAAATTGTAAGCACCCTCTCAGTCACGTGCGCGTTTTGCGTGTCGCGCGATGTTGTCATTTCGGGCGGCTTCCCCCAAAAAACTGTTCTGGCTACGGGTCTAGAAATATTTACTGACAGATTAGGCTTAAAAAGGATTAAAAAAAAGTATTAATCACCGAGTATTAAGGTAGTTATTTTGAGAAAAAAATCGCAAACACGGCATATTGCGCAATAATGCTCAGGATTAAAGAATATTTTTCTCCGTATCTGTAAAAGCTAAGGTCTTCAAACTTTGCAAGTGTGTTGCCCTGTATTTATTTCATCTTTGCATAAAATATTGTTGTCCTGGTTAGCGGAAGAAATGCACGAGAATTGCTCAAACAGGGGCATTTAACTAAAAATTCATTATTTTGAAAATCATTTTGAAAAAAAGGCCATCTTTAATATGCTTTAAACTCTCTGAAATTAACGTTTATAATATGTACTAACAGAGTCTGCAGAAACATAATGCAATGTATGTGTGGCTTTTAAGCTATAAAGCTATAAACATGGCCAAATTGACGCTAACGCGGTTGCCATAAATGGGGCGTGCACATACCCGCTCTTCACAATTTCATTATTACTAGAAAGCGCAAAAATGCTACGAGTTGGTCAGGAAAAGACAAGTTGACAGCACAGAGGTGGATGGTAGTTTTGAAGGGAAAATTCCAAATACATTTTCGTAGAACCGACCCGAAAATGCCCATGGGCAGGAGCGATCGAGGTGCGGCACCCAGTAACATGCTTCGCGGTGCCTGTTTCAACAGCCGGTGTATAGAGTCTCCGTCTACGCGACATGAAGAAAGCAACCGGAGCGGCTTTGCAAGCAGATCAGCCTACAAGCTTGGCGGTAACATGATAAAGGAAGTAGGCACGGCAAAACCTGAACGTGCGCTGCCTGTGAGCGCCAATAGATCAGCCGCCAGGGAGGGCCGCACAACTCGTAAAAAATAAAAGATATTTAAAAAAATCTGATTGCTTGTGATTTTTGGTATTGGGCGTTCTCAAATAGGATCGAACGACCATGTCCTGTCGACCTTTTTTATTTTATCAAAAGATATATTTTACTTGTTGTGCAACCGCAAAAACATATTCAAACTTTTTTTGCAGAAAAAAAAAATTTTCTTGAGGAAAAAAAAAAAATCATAAAGTTGCTGTTTGTATACGCGCACGTTTTTGCGACTTGCGTGAAACCGTTCTTTTAGATATTTATAAAAGAAAAACTGTTGTCGTCTTAGGTTTAACATTTTACGTGCAGAGACTCTACATAAAATAAAAGGATTCAAAACATGCATTATCGATTACGAAGCAATTCAGAGCTTTATGAATCGGAATCTTAAAAACCTGGAAATTCATATTTTTTTTAAATAATTTGAACGCGCCTGTTTTATATTCACATAAACTGTTATTGAAATTGAAAACAATAACCTTTCTAAACAAATACATTGAAATGAAGACAGGTTACCGATTTTGCAATAATTGGAAAATCTGTTTAAAATAAAGGCCATTGTAACTGTTCTACATTTTACATATTAAGGCTCATAATCTGTCCTCTTAGGCCCTTCCAAAATGCTGTGCAATATATTTTTTTTTTATTTTACAGGGCTTTAAATATACAGAATTGCCGTAACAGGAGTAGAGAAAGATAGGACGTTGCCGATTTCAAACAAGGGTAAGCAAGGGGTCGACAAATGTAGGAAGTCTGTGAAGAGAAAGCACTGTGACAGGAGTTCGTGAAAAAATGAGAATTCCTACAAAAGATTACAGTTGAGTTTGAAGCACAAGTCAACAATTTAAATACATATTTTTCAAATCAGTGAATTTTGGAGCCTACCCTTTGTGGGGAGGCTGGGCTGCTGACGACTAGGTTTAAATAGTGAAAAGAAAGAACACATGTTTAAAGTGGTACAATTGAAACTAGTTTAATTAATCAAGATCCTGTGCGCATATTCGGATCTTGTCGCGCGAATTCTTTCTGCCGGACGCTGACGTGAGTCGGTCACGGCGCTCTCCTGGCACTCCGAGAAGGAACATTTTTTCCTCGTTTTGCCTGTAGCGATCACTGTTCGTTTTTTCTCGATGGCACCGCAAGCTCCCGACCTTGATCTGATTTTCGCAGCTATAGGACACTACTTTTAAAGATATATCTTTTCTGCGTTTACTGTTCTTGCTAAAACAGCTGTAGTTGCGAAATGTCGGACCGCGTACACTGCCACAAGTGACAGGACTGAATTCCACGCACAACGGAAAGAGAGCCCCAGACCTTTTCTTTCATGTCCCTGAACACTTCGGCGTCAGCTTTCGGGACGTGGATTAGTTTCACGTTCGGCAGTTTAGTGTTCAGTAGGGCAACCATCTCTGACACCGACTTGGTCACCAACTTGGTGGGCCATCTGAGGCTGTACAACGTTGCCTGGTGCTTGACACGACCCCCGATTCAATCGCAGGTACTCTTGCCATGTCAAGTTGCGGAAAAAATACACCTCGCTGACGTGTACTTGTTGCTCTGCACCTCGTGTAGTTGGTACTTCTTCTTAAAATGGCTTGCTGCACCATCACTTACGTAGGTCACATGAGCATACCCAAATTTTTATTTGACGATTCTCTCAACCGTTGTCTCATAAATTAAGTTACAGACAATCTCATTCAATCGCAATTCTTTTTCCTTTTTTATGTATGATTATTTTCTACGCGTTGTGCGGCCCTCCACGGCGGCGGATCTATTGGCGCTCACAGGCGGCGCAGGTTCAGGTTCTGCTTTGCCCTATGTCCTATATCATGTTACCGCCAAGGTTGTAGGCTGATCTGTTTGCAAAGTCGCTCCGGTTGCTTCCTTTACGTCGAGTAGACGGAGACGCTATACGCCGGCTGTTGAAACACACACCGCGAAGCATGTTACTGGGTGGCGCACCTCGATCGCTCCGGCCCATGGGCATTTTGGGTCGGTTGTACGAAAATGCATTTGGAATTTTCCCTTCAATACTACCTTCCACCTGTACTGTCAATTTGTCTTTCCTTGACCACCCCGTTGCATTTTTACGCTTTTTAATGATAGTGAAATTGTGAAGAACGGGTATGTGCACGCCCCATTTATGGCAACCGCGTTAGCGTCAATTTGGCCCTATTTCTCGCTTTATAACCTGAAAGTCACACAAATATTGCATCATGTTTTTGCAGACTCTGTTAGTACATATTACACACTTTAATTTTAGAGAGTTTAAAGAATATTAAAGATAGCCTCTTTTTTTTTAAATGATTTTCAAAATAATCCGTTTTTAGTTAAATGCCCCTGTGTGAGCAATTCTTTTCATTTTCTCCCGCTAACCAGGACAATACTTCATGAAAAGATTAACTATACACAGGAAAACACACTGGTAAAGTATGAAGACCTTAACTTTTATTGATACGGAGAAAAATATTCTTTAATCCAGAGCGTTATTTCGCAATGTGCCGTGTTTGCGATTTTGTTTCTAAAAATTAGTACTCGAATACTCGGTGATTAATACTTTTTGTCAATTCTTCTTATGCCTAATTTGACAGTGAACATTTCCAGACCCGTAAACAGAACAGTTTTTGGGGGGAAGCCGCCCGAAATGTCAACATCGCGCGAAACGCAAAACGCGCACGTGACTGAGAGGGGCTTACAAATGTTTTTCGGGAAGACAAAAAAAAAAATGTTTCGAAAACAAGGATTGGTTTTATTCTTCTGGACATAAAGCCAGCAAAATATATTTTTTCATCAAAATTAAAAATGGTCACCGGACATGGTTGTTCGATCTTATCTGAAAACGCCCTATAGACGTCTTATACGCATACCTCGTGCCATTTGGTACTGATTATTTAGGGGTGTAATAATTTGCCCGTGTAATAAAAGGCTTTCTAGCCCCGTTGCTATGCGCAGCTTTTATTTTAGGTGATAAGACATGTGAATGTGACTAAAAACACGTTACGACGGTCGATCCACGCGCGCTGCCTTCGCTTCGACGCGCGCCCCCGATGGCCTTTCTTTGCGAAGTCATGAGGAGAGCACACCGGCCTTCTCTTCTAGGAGGTGTTGCCTAAGAGCTGCGCTTTTAAAATAGAATAATTAAAAAAAGGAGAATACGTTGTACAGCATGGGACCCTTCGAACACCACGGGACACACATGTTTTTTCGGCCTCGTTCTGGCGTCACATGCTCTTCTAAAAACACCATGATGATGGTTGGTACCACATTATATACGTCACACGACACCAATACTCTCACTAATCTAAAGCGTAACCGTGGCAAGGGCAGTTTCGCAGCTGCGATTTGACTGGAAACCGTGATGAGACGACGAGAGTATGCCAGTCTCCCCCAGCAAAGTTAATGCAACACGGTTATAGAGACGTTCAGGTGTTCTACACAGGATTGATGTGATTGAGACAGGGCGATAACTTAAGATAGATTGAGCATAAGATGTTTGGAGAAGTACCCAGTTGTGTACTGAATGTAGGCACTCAACACCCTTCCTGTTAAACACTACAAAACCTAGACACTTAACTGCCGCACTGCATGAGATCCTTGCTGTTCGTTCTTGCATTGCGACCATGCTTTGGTACCTCTTAAAGGTTTCACAAGCAGAGTTTAAAAAAGAAGGCCAAGACAGCCTGATCCCCTGCCCCTCAATCGGCGTATGAATACACTGGGCAATTAGAAATCTAGCGCAAGAGCACGTAGCTGGAGGACGCCAGGCTGCATAGACTGTCGCGCAGTGCTGCACACCTTAAGCACGGGGTTCGTGGTGGGCAACGAGCCGGGAGGGGGGGGGGGGGGGGGGTGCCGCGGTGGGCCACTGAGCCTAGTGACGCCACTGCCTCGATATCCCTCCAGAAACGCTAAGATCAGCAACTACGAAGAAGGTTACGACGAGAGAACCTGCGGTACAGATTTTGCCTAGTGCTGTGAGTAACACATGAGATTTGCTGGAAAGTGTTGCAGCGATCGTCGTCGTCACCGTAAAGTCCCTCGATTTTTAATGTTACACAAACCCGAGCTCTCACGCACAATGAGTACCGATCAAAGATACCCGCGCGCTCGCACTTCATTTCTCTAAATTGCCACAGAGAGTTATCCCCGAACAAAAAGACATCCCTCGCTAACAGCGGCGAGGACAAGAGCTCTTTCTTTGTTCTTTTCTCGACTAGCATCAGAAAACATGCCTGGCTCTGGTCGTTCTGAACGTTCTGGACGCACGTTGAAAGGCCGGAGCTGGTACGTGGAAAAGCGGACACATCAGCGCTCACCGGCTCACCCATTGGCGCGTTTTTTTTTTAAATTTTTTTAAGCGTTAGCGATTGTTTTGACGAAAACCCGGTGGTGTCTTTTGTTTTTCAGTTGTCGCGTGCAACGCTCACATTGGTCCGAAGCGGTGACGTGGACACGCGTCAAGCTGTCCTTCTCTCCCCGGTGCTTACAAACTGACAGATACCGCCGGGTTTTCGTCAAAACGAGCCCTTTTGTTTTCGGAAAAGTCCCGCGCACAGCTGGCGCGAAGCCAGAGAGGACAAGGCGCCGCGCAACACCTCCTAGATAACAACGCCGTAGTGCTGAATGAGATGGCTTAAAGGGAATCTGTAACACTTCTTTAAAACAATCGTAGAGCCCATCAACTTCAAGTGAAGATAGAAAATCAGCGAAGCTGTTATCTTTACGACAAAAGTTGCTAGTTTCCGCTTAGCATTGGTGGCCCTATCTTCGTCGGTCATTTTCGCCCAGCGACGACGTTTACACTCCCGCTTTTGTTGCCGCTGACGCTTTAGACGGGCACGTTCTTCGTCGGTGAGTGACGGATCAATGGAAGCCGATGAACCCACACCATCGGCCGCACACCGTTGGGCAGCTGCGCGCTCGGCTTTTCGACGCTTTCGCACACATTCGCGCTGTTGAGCGCGCCGACGATTCTTGTAGGCGCGCTTTTCCTCTTCAGAGCGAGGAACACGCGGCTTACCCGTGGCTGGTTCGAAAGGTAACTGATAACCTCGCTAGGAAATGGCTACGTCAAGAGACAAATGAACACAGCCGTTGGTTCGTAGCTATTTTAGGTTTTACAGCGATGTTACAGCGAATTGCTATATTTATTGAATAACGAAACATACATACATAAAGGCGATGAGCTCTTTCAATACACGACTTTTTAAGCTCTAAGCCAAATTTTTCGAGGCACTCCTCGAGGACAGTTTTTTTTTCCGATTGAGCCCAAGTCTCTTTATCAGCATCACGGAAGCGAGAGAAAAGAAGGTTAGATCAGCGCGTTCTGCTCTCAGCCTTGTCACAGCGCACTCTTAGCTGAGATAAGTCGGTGACCGTGGATAATAACAAGGGATCAGGACCTCACTATCTAATAATGCCAAAGAAAACTGACTCACGCGGTTTGCGCCCTCTTTTTATTTATGCTTGCCACGACCAATCGAAACAAAGGAGCGCCGTTTAAACGGGAGTTATTTTTTTTTTCTTAACATCCATGGACGCATTTTTTTCCAGAACCTAGCACATGAAAGCTTTGCTGTACAAACGAGTTAGAGGAGATATCTGGCGTATTTTTATCCCGTCAACCTGAATATCACGTTCGTTTTCCACGAAGCTTGGCAGTTCGATGACGTAACTATAGAGCGCCCGGTCGCAGATTTAGAGCGCGAGGATCTGGTAGCACAGATCATTTCTCGGGGAGTGCGGAGGTGAGCGCACAGCTTTTGAGCGGCGAGGACCCGAAATACCCTGTTCGCTATGGCTCGGGAGAAACCGATGCGACTGGCTGCTGATCTCAAGGCCACAACGATTGCGGCCGCCGAGGACTGTGGCGGAGAATACGCCACAGTCCCCGGCACCCACTACCGCACTCCCACAGCCACAGACCAGATGAGGACGTCCTCAGGACCATCTGCGTTGTCTGGGCAGTTATGAGCCCTATGGCGCATGGACCAGCGAAAACTCCAAGCAGGGGATGCTAACCTTTCGACGCTGTTCCCATGTATCCATATCTGTAATCTGTAATCAATCAGCCCCGGCAGTTTGCCCCAAAATTTTGAGCGTTACGGGTGGAACCAGAAACAGAAAAGACAACCGACCGCTGGACTACAAACTATTTTACTAATGGTGAATTCCACTCGTAGATCCGGAGCGCTTTCCAAAATCCGCGAGGGAGGCAAAATTCCGCTCCGTGGGACACTCTCCGAATCGACGAGCGGAAGATGAACCCGCCTTTTTGGAGCGACCCCTCCCCCGCTTCCCCTGCTCCCCCCTCGGTCGTCCAAAATGGCCGCTGCTCGAACTTGACGAGCCCCCAATGCTTAGCCGACTGATCTTTCCGACGACCAGTGACAACTGTCATTGCTTAGCTGCAGAAATAACACGACACAGGACGGGCGAAAATATCCACAGCACGGAGCCGATGTCACAAATAACGAGGAAGACGTCCGCATTCGGCACCGTCACATACCTTTCGGCCGCCTCCAATCGGCGGGGCACGCACAGCGATTGCCAGCGGTGGAGTTTAAATTGCTGGTACGGCTTTATTAAACACAGAGGTAACAAACCACCACTGCCACGGTCGTTGCCTAATCTGTTCTTGCTTTATTGCACGAGAAAACGCCGGCGGCATGCAGCGTACAAAAAACTAAACAGTCAGTGGCGGCAAAATGAACAGGCCTAACCTTGCGTCTGCCTCCTTCCGATTTTCTGCCGTTCTTTTTCTCGTTCTTCCTCTCACGATCACAGATGTCAGCGCTTCCGATTTGTCACGCGCCTGTCCCGGCTTTCAACACGAGGTAGAAGCGTTCGAGCCGTCACAATCCCGCGTAAACAACCGACGCTGCCGACGCATCCGAGAAAACCCTGCTCGACCGACTTGATTCCGTCCCTTCGTTGACGGCGCGGCGGCGCGGCCAGCGCGGCCGGCGGCCCGGTCGCCGGCAACGCCTCGTCGCGCATGCGCCACCGTCGAAGGAGGGGAAATGACGTAGCGCGCTCTGTGGCGCTCTGTCCACTTCCGCGTAGATCTCTCAAATCCCGCAGATCAAGTTCGGCGGAGTTGGAGGCGCTCCACGGGGCGGTAGCTGCCAGAGATCTACGAGCGGAAGATGACCAAGTCGAGCCAGATCTGCTGGCGGAATATGCGCGCTCCAAATGGAGCGGTTTTGGAGCGCTCGAGATCTGCGAGCGGAATTCACCATAAGACATCCACCTCTTCTACTAGTTCTTCTGCGTACCTATCTCTTTTTTTTTTTAAATCCTGAATTGTGTTGTCCCCTTCCTTCTATTTATACTGAGCCGTGAGGGTGCCCTGCAGAAAGAGTTTTTCTTGAGGTTGCAGGGTTATTGAGGCTCATAGATCAACTGAATCTACCCGTAATGTATAATAACTAACTAGGTCAACTCATCCCTGTTGTAAAACCTTGAGCGCAAACGAAACCGACGAAACAAACGGAGGAGCGGGGAAGGGGTGGCGTTTCATTTACCCTCAAAAGCAGGAGAAAAAAAAGTATAGTGTGTTTCGGCGACTCGCCGCAGCGGGGCGCCCGTTACATGACTCTCCCCTTATCCGTTGCTTGCCGCTCTACCTTTTCACTTCGGGCGGCCGCGTCTCGTGACTTTCTGCCAGGTTTTGTCAGTATAGAGGAGGCTATGCCCAGGTATATCTTTCCGCACTGACGCCAGTCGTGACGTCTGTTTTTGACCTTTTTGAAAATAGCAAGAGCGCGCGTGCATAGCTTTGACAGGTGCTGATGATGCGCTAGAGCAGGGATTCCGAAAACTTCTAGTATGACGTCACACCCCAGGAAGGAGGGGTTTCAGCGGTACGCTAAAATAAATTTCTGCAGCCTCCATGCACCAAATTGAAAAAAATAATGTCTATAATCATGATCCTGCAGTCCAAATGAAGACGATTTCGGTGTTTTTCCTCAAATACAGAACCGCTTCAGTTTCCCTTTAATCAGAAAACGTCAACGATGGACTCAGATTGGAAACTAGAGCTGTCTCAGCGCTCGGCTTCCAGTCAAGTTTGAGCCGAACGTTGACGCAATCGTCGTGTCCAATTGTGCCTAGCGTTGGCCTTCTCTGATGACGCCATGTCAGTAAGCACTGCGGCTTTGTTATCTTGAAGGTGTTGCGCCGCGGCGCGGTTGAATGAGGGCGTGCTCAGTTGCCCCGCTGCTTTCGCCGGTTGTTATTCGCTCTAGGTTTCCGTAGTACCGCAATATATAGCGGTGCGGGGGATTATGATGTGTGTGTGTAGTTAAAACGATGACTGAGGTTCACTCCACGAGTGATATGGATTTTGTTTCGTCTACGAGTGGTATGGATGTGGTTCTTTCCACGAGTGATATGGATGACCGTATCCAAGAGCGTCGACGTACTCTGACAGGCGGAATACAAAAAAAGGTTCAAAACAATTACAGGAAGATCCATTGGTGGATTCTTGGGGAATCCCTTGGCATGACCCTTGGGAAACGCCACACACGTCCCCCTTTGGGAAACGCTAACACTGATTCCCTAACGAGGTCAAGAAGAGGCAGCCAAAAGATAGAGGAAGCAAAGCCGAAAGAAAAAAGTCAAGGGGTCAGCGTTAGCGTTTCCCATAGGTGGACGTGCGTGGCGTTTCCAAGGGCCATGCTAACTCATTCCCGAAGAATCCACCAATGGATCTTCCCGTAGTTTTATAGGTGCCAGCGGATGGGGCGTTTTGATCAACTATCACACATAATTACCTTATTTAAGCTTACATTCCACTTGTAGATGTACGCTTTCGACCGTTTAAAAACATTCATATCAACATACTATCGTGCGGCAACAGTAATCTATTTGTACTATTATTCATTCGTGGATAGTCATTGCGGAGATAGGTTCCTTGAATCCGCACAGTATATATACCCTTTGGGCTGCCGATAGTGTTAGCAATGAGGGCGTGTTTTGTGCGTTGCTATGTATGTGTACGTTGTTACCTGTGCGATCATTGTTGTGTGGGATGTTTCCTCCGGTGGAAATAAACGGGAAGCAAGGAGATTAGAAGACATGGAGAGGGCAGAAAGTCAGCCCGTAGCTCCAGCGAGTCATTGCCTCTTGACGCTTTCTCACTCCCCCGCGCCAAACCAAACAAACCTCCGCGCAGATGAGATCCCATGATGCTCGCGGTTGTTCAAAGGCACTCGACGAATGCGAGCCGATGCGAGCATGCGTGGGCGTGGCGTCATAATGTCGTTCAGTTCGGATCGTCTTTGCTGAAAACTCGGCGATTATTGACGATCTTCATTACGTTCTTGGTGAACGCACCAAGGCTGTTGATAAGTGCGATGAATTTTCGTGATTAATCGCGATGATTTTCTCGTGTACGTTGGCTGGTGCTCGCGTTGAGGCCCATCGCAACTGAAGAAAAACATCTAGCGCCGATTGCGTGCAGCCTCACGTATGTACGATTTATTTATTTATTTATTTAAAAGTTCCCTCAGGGCCCGAAGGCATTACAGAGGGGAGCGGGTTACATCAGTGGAATTCAACAACATACAATAAATAACAACCTATGAATGCAAAACAATATGTACATATTAGTGAAACGCTGAAATGTGAACATTGTTAAGGCAATTTTTGAAAGCAACGCTGTCAGATATTGATACCACAGACGCTGGAAGGTGGTTCCACGACACTGTGGTTCGGGGTATGAATGAATTATGAAAAGTAGTAGTGTTACATGAAGGTACGCCCATCTTGTGTCGGTGATCGAGACGTGGTGATATGTAAAAAGGAGATGCTAATAACTTGTCACGCAAAGTATGATTGTGGTAGTAGATTTTGTGAAACAGGCACAAACGGAAAACTTCTCTACGTGGTGCAAGATTAGGCAGGTTCAAACCTGATTTCATGGATGTTACGCTGGCTGTGCGGTGATAATTAGTAAGTATGAATCGGGCGGATCTATTTTGAACTGCTTCAACTGCAGATGTTAATACGTCAGTGCCGGGGTCCCAAATTGAAGAGGCATATTCTAGTTTAGTGCGAACAAGCGTTTTGTAAAGGAGTAGTTTAAGCGATAAGGGGGCTGCCGAAAAATTTCGTTTTATGAAACCCAGCATACGATTGGCGTTACTTGTTACGTATTGAATATGAGTTTCCCAGGACAGATTGGATGAAATATGAACTCCCAAATATTTGTAGGTTGTTACTTGCTGTAAAGGAGTATGGTTCAGGTAATAACAAGAGACATCACTGTGAAGGCGAGAAACCCTCATTACCTTACATTTGTTAGTGTTAAGCTGCATAAGCCATAAGTCACACCATTCAGATACACGGTCAAGGTCACACTGAAGAGAAGAAACATCGGATTGGTTAGTCACTTCACGATATATAACACAGTCGTCAGCAAACAAGCTAATTGAAGATGAAACACAGGAGGGTAAGTCATTGACATATATAAGGAAAAGAAGAGGACCCAGTACAGAACCCTGCGGCACCCCGGACGTCACAGAAGCTGAAGGAGAAGACGTGTCATTCGCAATTACAAACTGAGACCGGTTAGTCAGGAAGGCGTGAATCCAAGATAATGTACCGGAATCAATACTGAGTTTGCTTAGTTTATGAAGTAGTAGACTATGTGATACCTTATCAAATGCTTTGGCGAAATCGAGGAATATGCAGTCAGCTTGGGAACTTCGATCAAGAATAAGGTGAAGGTCGTTAGTGAAGGTTAGTAGCTGGGTTTCACACGAAAATGACTTACGAAAACCGTGTTGGGCGGGAGAAAAGAAGTTATTAGACTCCAAGAAGTTTTCTAAATGTGAAAAAATGACGTGCTCGAGAATTTTGCAAGGGATGCTTGTTAGTGATATGGGGCGGTAATTAGAAGGAGAATGTTGATCACCCGTTTTGTGTATCGGCACCACCTTTCCCACCTTCCAGTCGTCAGGTAAACACCCACAATTAAGAGACTGATTAAATAGTTTAGAAAGTATTATAGAAGAATATTCTTTGGTACTTTTTAGGAATTTTGAATTAATAGCATCTACTCCCGCAGAACACGATATTTTTAAATTATCAATTACATTAACAATTCCACAAGCATCAATAGCAACCGGGTACATAGGCATAAATCCAGTATGTTGAAATGGAGGTAAAGATGACACGTTTTAACGTCGGAAAATGAAGCGACAAAGGCGGAGTTCAAAACAAGGGCACACTCACTAAAAGGCACAGCATTTCCAGAAGAACTAAACAATGATATTGACGATTTTTCATTTCGATTAATTACATTCCAAAACTGCTTTGGGTTGCTTGTTAAAAGTGATGGTAGAGTTACATTAAAATAAGTAGCCTTTGCATTTTCAATAGCACTTTTATAATTATTGGCAGCAATATGGTATGCAGACCATTTAGAGTCAACATTTGAAAATTTAGCTGCTCGAAATTTTTGTTTTTTCTTGTTAGAAAGCCTTTTTAATGTGGTGTTAAACCATGGTGATTGCGGGAAAACGGAAATATTGCGCAAGGGTATATATGTACTAGTAAGATGCACAACCTGCATTTTAAATAACTCCCAATTTTCATGAATTGAGCGTTCCGAAAAGAGCGGCAAGTAATCATCAAGGAAAAGAGAAAGTTCATTGTTAATGGCCTCGAAGTTACCTTTAGCGTAGTCGCGTATTTTTTTCTGATTCTTTAGAGCATTTCTAACAGGAACATCGATGACAAAATGTATTAATGAATGATCACTTATGCCCTGCATGGTGCTAATTGAAGATATTAAAGAAGGTGACGTTGTTAAGATTAGATCCAATATGTTGGCTGTTGTATGGGTAATTCTAGTAGGAAGAGTCATCAATTGACTGAAGCTGAAATTGTTACACAAGTTTATAAAGTCAGTCGCGTCTGATGAAAATGGGTGACTGTAAGCATGCAAGCCAGTCCAGACTATATTTGGGTAGTTAAAGTCACCCAAAAGAATGATTGGAACGGAAGGAAAGCGCATTAATAATGAGTTTATTGCGTCATGAAGACTGGTAACGAAGGAATGATTGTTTCCTCCGGTGGAAATAAACGGGAAGCAAGGAGATTAGAAGACATGGAGAGGGCAGAAAGTCAGCCCGTAGCTCCAGCGAGTCATTGCCTCTTGACGCTTTCTCACTCCCCCGCGCCAAACCAAAACAAACCTCCGCGCAGATGAGATCCCATGATGCTCGCGGTTGTTCAAAGGCACTCGACGAATGCGAGCCGATGCGAGCATGCGTGGGCGTGGCGTCATAATGTCGTTCAGTTCGGATCGTCTTTGCTGAAAACTCGGCGATTATTGACGATCTTCATTACGTTCTTGGTGAACGCACCAAGGCTGTTGATAAGTGCGATGACTTTTCGTGATTAATCGCGATGATTTTTCTCGTGTACGTTGGCTGGTGCTCGCGTTGAGGCCCATCGCAACTGAAGAAAAACATCTAGCGCCGATTGCGTGCAACCTCACGTATGTACGATTGAACTTAGATGTTCCTAAATCAGAGCGGAACAAGCATGGGACTGTAAAAAGACGTCGTGATTGGCGTAAAAAGTGTGTAACTCGGTTTCGCACTTGGCGTATGTTGTCCTGCGCGTCAGCTTTTTTCTGTTGGAATTTACTTTTAGTTTCCATGTGCATATTTTAGCACTGTAGATATGTTGTGCTTACTGGGCAGCGCGAGCATCTCGTGCGCGGGGCCGGTGTACTTTTCTAAGTAACAATTAAATTCGTCTCAATCACCCGAAGATCCCAGGCGTTGTTTCTTCGCCTTCCGGTAGGGTTCAGGAATAAAAGACGCCAACGTATTAACTGTCACTGGAGGAGTCTCGCTCTACACTTCCTTCAACACGCTCTTGTCGTCTACCTTGAAATGCACAGAGTCACAGAGTCCGCACACTTGGATCCTCTTCGCTCGGGTCGTCATTGCCGCGACGGTGACCAAAGAACGAAACTCATCGCTTTCTCAGTTCGGTGAGCGTCGGAGGATCACTTATTATTTCACGTTTCTGCGAAATTCGTAATGAAATTCACGTCGAGGGGCTTACCAGCGAAACGAAGGCAACGGAAGAGCAAATAGAGGAATTTTTGCAGCCGCTCACATTCTATGTAAATCAAATAAAGCCACGTTAATTCACGTTATGGACCACTTCAGAGGGGGGGGGGGGGGGGGGCATACCGGTGAAACAAAATTCCCACGGAAGAACGACCGGAGTCATTTTGCAGCTTCACACAACGCAAAGCCCCATCACGGTGACGCGCGACGCCACACACTTTCGTTTCGCCACCCTGAATGCCCGTGCGTCTGCTCGTGACCTTACCGACCGTACCGCAGTACACCGTACAAAGCAACCGCAACGCAAAACAAAAAAGAAAAAAAAAGACATTGGTACAGGCGATTTTGTGTCACTTGGGCTCCCTCAGTGTTTACAAAATGTTGTTGAAGTTTAAATTCTTCTTGTATCCGTTTTTTTATGACTTGACTTTAAACAAATGACGTCCTGCCCTCTCCATGTCTTCCAACCTCCTTGATGAGAAACACTGATCTCTCTATGATAATTGCTGGATCGCACATCCCTGCTTGGTCGCTGCAGCGCGAGTGAAGCCACCGGATGACCATATTGCATGCCGAAAAATGGGGTTTCGGAGCGTTGCGAAGGCTGACGGCAACCGTGTTGAAGACACGTTTTCTACTCGTTCGTCGTCATTCGCAGTTCTTTCAAACCCTGTGTAAGCCATGAGACTTGCCGTTGAGAGCACGTTGAAATTTTTACGGGAGCGCAGTGCCACAGGAAAAAGGCACAAGTCGTCAAAAGCAAGTTTCACTGGACTCGCGGCGTGATCAAAGCTTCCTTGGCACGGCGAAGCGCTGCTTCTCTGTGCCTTTGCACGCTTGGATACCGATCAAGAATCGACACCATGTGGATGTGTTCCGCGAGTGGAATGTGCGTGAAGCCGTATGTGCCTCTGGAGCAGCGTTTTAATTTACTCTGACGACTGTATTTGTAACTTGCGGTACTAGCGGTCCAGAAACGAGCTTGATCCAGCGTCCAGGGACGACCGAAGAGGGAGGGAGAAGGTACGGTCTTTTTTTCGTCGTTAGACAGTTTACAGAATACCGCGCACAACAGCTCCTCATGACTGATCAGTGCTGGCTCATTATAACCTACTTTATCGCACTTAACGTTTGAGAGCGGTTCGCCTAATTGTGATTGGTCAACAGAATGCACGCGATCGTACGGGCCGCGCTTTATAAGTTTCATTCTCGCCGTCTGGTAGTTTAGCCTTCGAAAACCCTCCTGCTCAACAGCGTTGCTCTATTCGTGCTGCCATGTTATTCATTAGAGTATATTTGGAACATAGCAGGGGCGTAGCCCAGGCACGTAGCCAGGGGTGCGGCCCATGGGGCTCAAGCCCCCCCCCCCCCCCCCGAAATCTTCCATTTTGCTGGGGCCTCCTCTCCCCCCTCCCCCTCATACAGCATCTTGTCATGGGCGCCCCCCCCCCCCCCGAAAAAAAAATCCTGGCTACGTGCCTGGCGTAGCCGGGGGGGGGGGGGGGGCTTAGGGGGCTTCAGCCCCCACCGAAATTCAGCCGACTCTATATTATACACATGCATTTTGATCCCCCCTCCCCCTCTCCGCACCCCAAGTCCTGGACATCCCAGTCACCTCAGACCCTGTACACCCTCCCCCCCCCCCCCCCAAAAAAAAAAAAGAAAAAAAAAATCTTTGCTTACGTTGCTGGAACATATCCATGGTTATGGTGCATAAGAGCAACCGTACAAATTGTTTTCTCCTCTTTATTGATAGCAACTCGCCGGAACAGCTGGACGATCCAGAACTCCCTGGCCGATAAATGATGTAAAGACATCTACGCGCCACACACCTTCAAAACTTTGCCGCGGCGCCGATTCTTGTCCGGTATCTAGGCGTGCGAAGGCACAGAGATGCAGCTCTTCGGCGTGCAGAGGAAGCTTTGATCACGCCGCGAGACCGCTGAAACTTGATTTCGACGAGTTGTGCCTTTTGCCTGCGGCACAGCGCTTCCGTAAAAATGTCGACGTGTTCTCAACGGCAAGTCTAACGGCTTAAGCAGGGTTTTCTAAATCACTTGAGAAACTAATACACCATAGACTCATAACACATCTTGATAAGCATTCTTTAATTTCCGATGCGCAATTCGGTTTTCGTAAACATTGATCTACCAAATTGGCTTTATTAAACCTGAAAGAACAAATTGTGAAAGCATTTGACGAAAGAAAAATGACATTAGGCGTCTTTCTTGATTACTCAAAAGCCTTTGATTTCATCGATCATGATATTCTACTTGCCAAATTACCATTTTTTTGGAATAAGAGGCGTAGCACTCGATCTCATAGAATCCTACTTAATAAATAGAAACCAATACGTGTCTTTTCTGAATTTTCATTCGGATAGTCTTGCTATCAAATCGGGTGTTCCCCAGGGTAGCATTTTAGGCCCATTGTTATTTATATTATACATAAATGACATTGTGCATGTGGCCAAAAGTGGTGATGTATGGCTGATAATTTACGCTGATGATACAAGTATTTTTTCTCCCATAACAACATTTGTACTTCTATTGCTACAGTCCATGAAGTGCTAAAACAAATATCCGCCTGGACGCTAAACAACAAACTAAAATTAAACTGTAAAAAGACCAAAGCTATTTTGTTTAGGCCCAAAAATAAAAAAATGAATATCCTACCTCATCTTACAATACAAAATGAAGACATCGAGTTCGTAGACTGTATTAAAACCCTAAATGTGTTGTTTTCTCATGATAAGAGCTGGAACGCCAACATAGACTATGTGCAAGCAAAAATATCTAAAAATGTAGGCCTGATCCCAAAATTTAAAAGCTTTACTTCCTACTCGAAATAAATTAACTATATATAATACGTTAATTTGCTCTCACTTAAATTACTGTAACCTGATATGGGGCACCACAACAAAAAGTAATCTAAATAAGTTGCATCTATAACAAAAGAAGGCAGTACGTGCAATTTCAGGAACTTCATTTCTTCATCCCACTAAACCACTATTTAAGTCCCTAAATGTTAAAAACCGTCAAGCAAATGTATGCTTACAAGCTTCTGTCAAAGTATCACAGGGCTCTTCAGCACAATAATGTTCATTTTATTTAACTGGCTAACCTGAAACATCGCATCATCCTACGCAACCTAGGACAAAATGAGCCCTGGATGATTCGCCCAACGCGTACAAATTACCTAAATCAGAAGCTTCATTTCAGACTGTCCACCATGTTAAATAGATTGTATAGAAAGGGTCGACATTTAGAATCTCTTTCATATAGGGAATTAAAAGAACTTACTTTTCTATGCGATTTTTGAATACTTCTGATGTTTTTGTTATGAATAGGATGTATTATTTTATGTACGATTGTATCATTGCTTTAATTAGTCGTGTTTTTGATTGGCCTGTGTATTTTTCGTCTATATGTTTGGATCGAATCTAGTATTGTATAAATCAGGCTTTTGCATTGGTTTGTACTCGTCTCTGTACACTGTGTAGTTGTTGTCCAATTTTGTAGTTGTTAAATTGTGTTCAAAACTGTCGCGAACTGCACGGGGGCTGGGACCTTTGTCAAGCTGCTCTTTAGCAGCTTTTTGTCCGAGTCCCTGTTGTCATGTAAAATGTGACAACGAAATAAACTTGATTTGAAAGAACTTCTTTGGTGAATGACGACGAACGAGTAAAAAACGTGTCTTCAGTACGCTGCCGCCAGTCTCCGCAACGCTCGAAAAACGCGATATTTTTTTTTACATGCAAGATGGCCGTCCGGTGGCTTCACTCGCGGGAGCGGAAAGCGCGATCCAGCAATCGTCATAGAGATCAGTGACGGGAAGCGTGAAAGTGCCTGTTGGATATGTTGTAGCACCACTTGGGTAAGATATTATTTTTTAATAAGAATATTGAATTCGACGGTAAACGCACCACCTCGATTAGTTTGCTTAAAGCGCTGGGCTTTTAGAGTTTAGAGCAACTGGCGTGATCAAAATTTAACTGTATATGCTCCGCAAGCGGAACATATACAGTTACTCTATTAGAGTTTGCTTGCGCGCTTCATCTGGTCGTGGACTGTGTAACTGTTTTTGTTCGACCATGGCCTCCGAGATCCCGAAGCACGCGCGCGAAGGCTTCTCCGGCCGTCCCATTCGTCTCGCTCCCCAGCAAAAGAGTGTAATTGCGCTAACTACGTCGCTCGCCGCGAGGCGGCGCTGTCTGCCCAGTCATATCAGAGGGGCTAGTCGTCAGCGTCGCAGGTAGGGATCTGCACTGGTACGGGCCAGACCGCGGGCCACGGGCCGGCCTGGCACTCGGGCCGGGCTCAGGCTTCACGTCTACATTCATGAAGGGCCCGGGCCGGGTACGGGCCTTGCATTCAAGTCTACAAGGGGGGCCAAAGCAAGCCAAACCGGCCATTACTTTATTTATTTATTTTTTTAGCGGCTTGTTTTTCGGAATTGTGTTTGGGGGTTGGGAGAGGAACCACAGTGGGGGATAAACAGATGCTGAAGCATGTGTGTGTGGGTATATGTTTTTGTATGTTTCGGTGTGTGCACAGTGCAGCGAATGCTCTTCCAGAGGACTAGCGGCGCGGCGTTCCTTTTCATCCCCGGCGGCGCCGCCGCCATCATGCAATCGCTTCTCACCACAAACACGGACATACACGCGCCTTTACAATGCGTACCCTCGGTGGCGTAGACCATCTGTACGCACGAATGCTTGCATCCCCAATAAAGGTGAAGAGGTTCCCCTGAGGGGTACTTTTCCTTAACAATTTCTCGCAGACCAACAAAAAAGACGACGACACTGCTGTTTTTCTTCTTGTTTTTCTTACGGTTGTGCGCAGCGAGAGTGGCTAATTTAGAGCTTTGCCTGTTTTTTGTCCAAACCCGTCGCGATGTTCCGCGTCCTTTCCAACTGTGACACGTGGTTTTGTTTACTAATTTTGCTTGTCATTTTTATTTTTCCGTCCTTTCCGCGCGCGTTTGGTCGCAGAAAAGGAAGATCGCGTGATGTTTCTTTACAAGCTGCCTAGACCTGCAGATTGGTCCAACTAATAATAGCAGCAAACAAAAATGCTTACAGTACTTACTATTGTGTATCGTAATCAACTTATGTGTAGCAGTTGCAAACGAGCTGCCATATGCCACGCAATTTGTGAGATGACCATGAGACAAAAATTCTAGGATTGTTATAAAGAAGTTTGTACGGCCGTTCTTGGTCAACATAGGCATGACTATGAAAGACAGAGTAGCGCATCGAAAGAAACTGCTTGAAGCCATATTGCATCGCGAAGTACTTCGCGTCTAACCTTAAAATTCAAGGTTTGGAATCTGTAAATATACCAGGTTGGAATACCGAATAAACCAGGTTGGAAGAAGATTGGCATGTATAAATAAACCAGAGTTCTTTTTTCTTGAGATTCCATTGTTTGTTTGCATATCAATTAAGTTACATCACAAAGTGCATTACGGGATACGGTGGTCTGTGCTACATGTGCCAAAGACTAGACGCTTACAAGATAATGTCCAAACTTTTCAATCAGTAACTACAATTATCACGAAGTTTATAAAAAAAGATGGAGAAATCATTGCGAGGTGGCTGTATCTCACCGCCATAGGTTTTTCCCCAAAGCCGCGGTCACGCTGCTTGTACATCATACAAAAGACAGTCTGCAAACAGATTCAAACTCGAGTCACCACGAGATCTGAGCTTCGAATGCCGCAAGGCAACGAGTTCAAGGAGACACTTGGCACGGGGCGTTTGAACCACGGATATCGTGGTGACTGATATCTGCAGAATGTCTTGTGTATAGTGTATAAGCAGTGTGACCCTGGCTTAAAGGCACTTCTAGTAGAAGCAAACACCGCAATACGACCCGCGAAAATTGCGTAATAAAAATTAAAAATATTCAAAGAAGGACAACACGGACTTCACTATATAGTATCAAACCTCGTGAGGCTCAAAAAGCTACGCCAGACAACGTGCGAAGGTAAAAAAAGGAAAACAATGTTGCAGCGTGATTATTTTTATTTAGGGAATACGAATTTTTTTTTATGTACCGAGCTTATTTCTTTTTTGTTTTATACGTGCTACAGATTGCAATCAAATATATCAAAAGGCGCGCTTGTAGCGCTAGCCGCAACATGTAGAGATGATTATCTCAAATTAAATAATTAAATAAGCATTACAAATTTTCTATCTACATCCCCAGAGCAGCTGTTCACCGTTCTACCACAATACACGAAAATTTGTAAGTATACGTTGCAGTAATTCGATGTAACAAGACATTTTCTTGAACTCTTCTGCCTCGCTCTATGCTGTCGACGACTGGGTTGGGAGCGCCTCCCGCGGAGACACGCCGCCTCCTTCTCTTTTTTTCCGATTACGCCCTCTCCGCACGAATGGGACGGCCGGAGAAGCGTTCGCGCGCTTCGGGAGCTCGGAGGCCATGGTTCGACTGAGGTTCTACAGTGCATCAGCCGGTAGTATGCTTCTTTTGGCGAGTTGTAGAGGATCCCTCGGCGCACCGTATAGATTGCGTGGGATTACGTATGGGCCCTAGAGCTCCGTATCCATTCTGTAGGATTTGCGACGGAGGAATTGCGATATGAGAACGAGCACGGGTAAAGGACGCGAAATTGACTGAGCATTGTGGCTCGATGCGTTTCGGCATATTTCTGTTTTTTATTCACAAAAGGAAAGTGGGTTTGGGGCGCTGATTTCCTCACCTACACGGGCAGCCGGATTTGCCAATAAATATACGACCTGCGAAGCTCGTGTTTCATGATCATTTGGTGCACACCGTGCCCTGGAACCGTCGGCTCTATTTGGGTGGGCTTTTTCGCTGCTAGGCGGTCAACGCGGTGCTTTTTTGTCGAGTGTTGCCGAGCAAGCAGTTGCAGACAACCAGTGAGCGAGAGGCATTTGCCTCTTCGGTGACTATCGGAACGCTTTGCGTGGCGGTGGAATTGGTGGAACGTGAATGGCTTGACGGAAAGACCTAAAATAGACGCTCGATTGGAGCCACCATTTTGAAATGCCTCTTGGAATTGGCGAGGGAGGAACTTTCCTCCCTGGTTGAAGGGGGCAAGATTACTCCAATTCTGAAGGAACATATGTGCAAATCTCGTTCCTTCATTTATGGAGGAATATGTTGTCCCTTGTTTCTAAATTCTAAGAGTGAACTGGCGCAATAACGCGCCCGCGTGATATTTTAGTCTCTTATAATAGTCCCAGCCTTGCACCTGTCACTCAGGTTGTGCATTTAGTCGACTACTACGCTACCCACGCTCTCAAAATATTTTTAAAAGTGTTTGATATAGCTGTTTTCAATGACGCTGAGGAAGTTATTGATTGGAACCATATGTCTATTTTTACTAATTAAGAAGGTAATTAACACATTTTACTTAATTATTCGACTGATTGTTACGATTAGCCGCAGATGTGCCGGTGAGTCATCGTTACGATTACGTAGATGTGCCGGCGAGTCATCGGGCCATGGGGACTATGTCCCCATGGCCCGATGACTCGCCGGCACAAACTGCGTAAGTGTAGCTTTCACGGCTTTTTTTTTAAACAAATCTGTTAACTCAAAGAAACAAAAACACCCTGTATGTACCCGTAATAAGAAAAGCGAGAAAAAATATTTTCACACAATCCCAGGCCTTATGTACGCACAGGATTAGATATCCATAGCTGTTTAGGACCATGTCTTGTTGCTTTTAAGCTCAGCGCATATGTTCTGTTTCTCAAATATCCTTATTTTAAATTTGCATATTTCTAATGGTAACCACCGCCATTATTTTATTTTATTTCTGGCAATCTTGCGGCAGTTTGTTTCTGGAACTTACGTCATTTAAACGGCCTCTATTGAGCGCTGCTTTGCATAAACATTTACGCCGGACAAAGCTTTACAATCTAGAAACAATCTAAGTTCTGATACTTGAAGTTAATCCTCGATATGATCCTAAATTGAGATGGGTACTATTAAGCTAGATATAAGATTTTACGAATAAATATTATAAGGTAATGAAAAGACTATAATGTTATCACATTTAAAACCCTGTGAGAAGTGTGTCTGGGTTCTATAAATATTAAATCAAATCGATCCTTTATAATTTTCATGACCTCCTTTTCCGTCAGTCGAATGTAAACAAAATACCAAATTCCAGCCTATAAATTATCATTTAGCGGCGCTTAATATTCTTCCACATTTTAAAGATATGCTGCGATATTGCGTAGTGCCCAGTACATTAAGTGTTTAAAAACAACCCCAAATATTTCGCCCGTACATTAAGGAAAAGATTCCAAACAACGCTGTTCCTGTTCTAACACCAAACCCGAAAGCTCCTCCGCTTAGGCTTTATTAATAATTTACTGGCCAGTAGATAAAAAAATGTACATTTGGGAACAATAAAAAATGGATCATGTGTCATCTCTGGCGTGCTGCGTACAATCACGTGCTTATGAACTTGCGTTATCCACGTGCAGAACATCACAAACAGACACGTTTTAATATTCTTGTTTAATAATAACTTCTTGTTTTAATATTGGATTTGGCATAGCATACATCTCGCTTCTGAAAATAAACATCCTATTTTATTTGCAAGGCCCGGTGGCTGCAAGTGCTAGTGCACCGCAGCTGGGAGGACGCGAAGCAAAAGCTCAAGATGTAGAACCCAGGGATACATGTCTTCAGTCCCAAACTCCTACCCGTTTCAATCTGGAGGAGCATAGCACCGGCGTCCGGTCGCATATAACTTCTGCGTTATGCGAGTCAATGGCGCCATACTAGCTGTCGTACTGCACGTGCTAAATGTTTGGCTTACAATGAATATATCACGCCACTCCTGTGGCGAGAAACTTCCCCGTGACTAAACTTCAATATAAAGTACGTAATGTATTCTTATTTTCTTGCTTTACACTTTCACGCCGAGTTACAGCGGTTATATGACGCTATATTTAGATAAAAGTATTCAACGTGCATTTTCAACCTTAGTTTCATGAAATTGTGACATGCTAAAATTATTTCCCCAAGCCCGTTTTTACTTTTCCGCTCACAAGTGCCAGTTCATTATATAGCGCCAGTTCGTGACTTAATAGTAAACGCATCTTATTTTGTGTACATTTACATTTGCACCTTAAGGATTAAATATATATACCCAAGATTTACCATTAAGGTTCTTATTTTTTAATACCCGTGATTAGTTGGAATCTATACTTTTTCAGGTAAGAAGTATTCCAAGACCAGCGAAGTAGGAGGAGTATAAACCGAATCCTTAGGCTTCTTTCAAATTCACCCCGGATCTTTTTTTTTTTTTTTTTAAACGAATGGGTCAGATTATAAAACGACCATTTCATACACTTGCAATATTATGCTGACATTCACTCCCAAATGATGCCTTTGCGTCTGCCTTACCATAAATGAGCCGGAGAGACATTTTTTTTTATTTGCACGCTGGTATAACAGCGCATTTGGACCCGGTTAGTCTTTTTATCGACCATAGCATTACACGATAGCTTGCATATCAAAATTCGCGCATCTGCGCTTGAAATTTCCAAAATGACGCGATTTTAAACAGAGTTTGCACGCCAGCCGGATGCTCGGTACACAGCCCACTCGGCGGAGCAGACGACATGCGGGTGAGAGGGGGAGGGCATTTTTTTCTCTCCATTACCCTTTCTGCTATGACCCTAATGGAACGGTCTATAGTAGTAAAAAAAAACTCACCAATTAAAGCTGGAGCGCACAAGAGGAATGGAATCTTAGCAGTCCCCAGAATGCCTTTCATGACGAACAGACGGTTCATGCCGAAAGAGTCGATCGTCAGGACTTCTTGGAGGGTCTCACCACCCGCATAACCGGCCGCTTGAAGAACTATCAGGAGCAGAATAATCCAGAAGCTTGTGGCGTGGGGCAGAAGCAACAGTGCACCACCGTTCGTGAACAGACACTCAGTCATAACCGTACCCCGTGGTTGGTATCCTTTGTCGGCTAATAGAGGCAAACCAATATGCGCCAAGGAACACGAGAATAAGTAACAGGGCGTGAGCCACGACGCATCCGATAGCGAACTTCCCTGATCCACGGCGAAGTCCATCATTGATGTGAATAACGTCAACTGCACCATCGAGGACAGGCATGCCGTTGCGATGAGTACGTAGAAAACAGGATTCTGCGCCAGGGTAATTACATTTGACAGGAAGTGCTTATAACCAGGCTCTTCAACTCTACCGGAACTCTCCTGGGCGATTTCATTATGTGGACCTTCGCCACCGGCCAATGGCGTAGAACTCGTGGGTGACGATGAGGGCGTTTTACCTGACTGGGACCTGTATGCCGGTGGCACCTTGAGCAGGCATGAAATGGGAACAAGGTTCATTTCTAACGCACCCCAAATGACGAAAGAATATCGAAAACCGTAGGTTTCCGTCAGTAATTTAAGTAGCCGGGGGAAGACGAGTCCCGAGAGTGTGTTTCCAATCGCCACACAACCCAGAGCAAATCCTCTCAGTTTCTCGAAATGCATGGCCGTCACAACACTTGCGGATGCGTTAACTGTACCGGCTCCAAGACCTGCAAGTAGAATAAAATACTGGATATTTATTGTAAGTTTCGTACAAAAAAAAAAGTGCCGTTACAGCATCCCAGGAAAGTACGTTCGAGAATCGAATTTACCTGGGCTCTCCAGGGAAGTGGTTCAAAAGTAGTTATAAAAACTTTAAGGAAGCTCTTACAAATGCGAAGTGTTATTAAACTTCAAGTAAACTGTTAAATTATTTGAGAAAATTTTTGTAAACTAATTAAAATGTGGATAGGGCTTGAGTTTCTCACTCTTCTATATTAATGAAATAGCTAAATGTGAGGACAAACTATAACTTATAACATGCCGTCCAACATGCAGAAAATATGGTTCCAAGAAATAAGTACAGCAAAAAGTTGAACTATATAAAATAGTAGCAATAATAATAAAGAAAGTAAAAGCTTAAAGAGCCTGTGCAAAAAGTTAAATGAAGCAAAGTGCTATTGGTGTTTTCAGAGAAGCTCCGCCGACCATGTACAAAAACTCATTTTAATTTTGACGAAAAAAATATATTGCTAACTCAGTGCCCAGCAAAACAATCCCAACATTTCCTTGCACAAAAAAAAAAAAAAATGGAACGAATTAATGACTTTTTGGAAAAACTTTAGAAGCACTCTCAATCCGAAGCGCTTCCTGCGGATTGCACAAAGTTGGAATTTTAGACACCTCCCACGAAACAACTTCGGGTCCAAAAAGGTTCATCTTTGAGCTGAATATCGATATCCTGGTTAGCAGGAACAATTAGGAGAAACGCTCTCATGGCGAAATTTTTTTCTAATACAAAGTATTTTGAAAGTGAATTAAAAAAAAAAAAAGCATTTTCAATTTTTTTTTTTAACTCTTGCAATTGGAGTCAGTTTTACGTACTAACATAATCTGCAAAAAACACGTTGCAATAAGTTTGTGTCTTTGAAGATATAAAGTGAGACAACTAGCCAAATTGAGGCTATCACAGTGACATGAAGGGGACGCGTACATACCGACAGCTGACAAGTTAACTAATTTTAGAGATCGTCATTCTTACAAAGCGTTACAGAAATAAACAAAAAAAATGGACGGCACCTAGGGACAGGCGGTGGTATTAAAGTGAGAATGCTAGACTCCTGTTTGTACTAGATTCGCAGATAGTGCGCATGTGCCGGAGCAATCGAGAGGCGCTACCATGTCGCACGCTTCGCATGGCCTGTTTGCCGGCGTGTAGCGTCTCTGTGTACTCCAACAAAAATAAAGCGTTCGGAGCGGTTCCGCTACGCACATGTTTTTATTTTGAACAGCGGTAACATGCTTCACCCAACGGATGGCAGGGAGCGATATGGGACGCCTTTTTTGCACGTCGTCAGTGCGCAGTCACTCGGCAACAAGGATCACGTGACCACCTACGTGACCCCTTCATTCTCCCCTGCCCCATATTTTCATGTTTCTGTTTCTATTTTCGCCGCGTTCGCCTCTTTCACTCCGGGGCATTTCTCTCCGCGTTTTGTCTGTGTGTTTCTTTCGTGTTTTTTTTTTTTCCTTTTCGACACAAGATTGAATTTGGACAGCGCGCTGAAATTAATGCGCGATCTGTACGATACCATCCAGTGGCCGGCGAAGCAGTCAAAATCTTACTTTCTGGTGGCGGGTCTAATAAGCGTGTTGTTTAACGCGGATATGGTTTTTCCATAAATATTTTTAATGCGTTTTTTAGAATAGTAGTGACCGAAGTGATATATCTCGGTGAGTGGTGACATGCAGGAAGCTACTGAGTGCAGACTTCAAGTTCATTTTTGTAGTTGCGCTTTTACTTCTGCCTTTCACATATCTTGTTGTTATGGTCTAACCGTGCGGTGAACTATTGGCTCAAGGCATGATATAGGATTATGTAATCGAGAACATCAGGCGTTGACTTCTCTACAAATCGTTGCAAGTAAAAAGCTTGTGCGTCTGTTTGTGTTCTATGTTCCTCTTTCGTTATCGTAACATTTCCGGTGTTTATTATTTTCTGAATTCGGAGGTGTTTCTTCTGGGTTTATTTTACAAGAACTTCTGTTGTTTTAACCTTGTCAAGATTTTTCCCGTACTTCTGGAGCACGGTTTCTCGGTCGTTATCCGACATTGCGCGCGCGACTCCACCAACGTGGTTTTGTTTTGCAAAAACCCCTCCACCCCCTCCTCTAAAAACAAACAAACAAACAAAAAGAAACAGACAAACAAAAAGCTCAAAAAACAAGAAAAAAGAACAAGCTGGGAGAGAGAAACCCCGGAGAGGACGAACAGAATCAAATTAGAAACTTAAACTTTGGCCCCAGGTGAGCGGGCGAGGGCGCAGGTAGGTGGTCACGAGACCCCTGTTTTCACGTGACCGCGCCCTGACGACGTGCGAAAAAGGCGTCCCCAGAGATATTTTACTCCCAAGCTGACAATGTGGTTGAATCCAGTGTTGTACACTTTCCTTAAAAAAAAAAAAAGAACGAAAGCTCGTTCCTCGTTCCTTCTGATTTTTGGAACGCGTTCCCGTTACAAGAACTTCCATTTGTGAAAAAGAAACTCGTTCCCATTGGCAGTTTAAAAATGGAACGTATCGTTACATATACGTTGCATTTGTATTTTGATGATTACCATAGTCAATTAGATCAAACAAACACCTTTTTTTTAATCTATTCCATCAAATGGCAACATACGAATTTGAATGCCGTGATGGAAGGATACCAGGGGCCCTAAGTTGGACATTTGGTGAGAATGTCGGCAAGTTTTCTGACCGCCGCGATTGGCAAGCGCCGTGCTTGACCTTGGCGCTCACCGATAGCGGCCGTCAGAAATCTCGCCTAGTTTTTCGCCGAATGTCCAGCTTAGAGCCCCAAGGGGACCTAATCTGGACACTTGGTGATAATGTCGGCGAGAAATCGAGCGACTGTGATTGGCCACCGCCAAGGTCAAGTGCGGCGTCGGTGAATCACGGCCACCGGATTTCTCGCCGACCGTTTCGCCGAGTGTCCAGATTAGGGCCCCAGGAGAAGAAAACAAGCGGAAGCAAGGTTACATTTGTTGATATATTTTTTATAAATCTAATTTTTTAACCATATTCATGTTTGCAATGGGCGATTCAGAGGAGCCAAATGTACTGTTACCCCACATTGCACGATCGTTTTACAACAACAGCCTCACACGTTTCAATCTAACAGGGTCCCTTGTTCGGCTGTCGTCTGCACTCTTTTGCTGGGACCACCACTTTGGTTCGCACCGGACCCCCCGCGCCAACGTTTTGCGGAAATCCCGGAACTTTTTCACCACTTTGGACCGCCTTCGTCAACATCAGCTCTTTCCACGCCGCAAGTCTGGCAACCGGGACTGGCACGCGGGCAACGCCTACTCGGAGCATCCCTTCAAAAGCTGTCACTACCGTCCGAACGCCTTGGGCACGGCACCACTGCCGCTGCAATGTCCTACAAACATCCCGTTCATTCCCAGGTTGGTTCTTTCTCACCATCGTACCGGTGAGATGGAGTTTGTCTTATTGCGGTGTCGTGCCCACCCTGTTTGTATGAGTGTATGCTTTCGGCGCGTTCTGGGTGTGTTTCGCTCGTGTTTAGCCTGTCCCGACTGACTGAATCGTTAAGAAACAAACGGAAATTGTCCGGCGACGTGGAAACCAATCCCGGCCCTTTTACCGATGACGCATCGCCAATCTCCTCACCCCAAAACCAAGTGATTACTCTGTTAAACAAGCTATCGGTCGGCCAAACGGAAATTATAACCGAAATAAGAGCCATACGAGACAAACAAAAAAATACAGATTCAGTTTTGGCCTCCCTTGAGACCAAAATTAACACTATCGATCGCGAAATTGCAAGCCTGAGGACAACAAAAGAAGATGTTGCTGCAGTCTCCAAACTTACAGCCACAAATTCTTCTATGATCGAAGAAATCGCCCGAAAATGTACCGCACTTGAAAATCAATCCCGACGAAACAACCTGCTTTTATTTAACATGCCCGATATTCGGGATGAGACATGGAAACAGTCCGAAGAAGAAGTGATAAGCTTTTGTGAAGATAGGCTTGGTGTAAAGATCCTCCCCCCTTCGATCGAACGGGCGCACCGAATCGGCCTTTTCAAACAACTTAGTCCATCGCCCAGGCCCATTATCATAAAATTTAATTCGTTTAAAGATAAGGAACTATTGCTGTCACAAGCATTCAAACTGAAAGGCACCAACTTTCGGTTGAGTGAGGACTTTTGCGAAGAAACTCGGAGGGCACGGAAAGAACTTTTATCGTTTGCGAAAGCACAAGGCCACGAGTTTAAATTACGTCACGACAAACTGAATATTGGAACCTCACGGTATGTCTTCGACTCAGAGGCTGGATGTGTAAAGCAGGTTCCTGCGTAGCTCAAGCAAGACAAGTCATCCTCCCCGCAAAAGCAATCTTCGCCCGTGACTACTTTGAATTATTTCATCGCGAATGCAAGACGCATTCTTTCAAAGCAGGAAGAGCTGTTATCTGCTGTCCACTCATGCTCTGCAGACATTGTTGTAATCAGCGAAACCTGGCTAACCCCAGAAATTCCAGATACCGAAATAATCTTAAGCAGCTCTTACTTTATTGCCCGGAATGATAGGATAGAACGTCGCGGAGGGGGAGTGTTGATCGCTGTCAGAAATAGTCTACGTGTCCTGAATTATGATAGAATATCAAGTTTTGAAGGTGTTTGGGTCAGGATTAAAATGCCTACTGTTCACATGCTCGTCATTGCGTGTTATAAGCCCCCTGACCTGTCTGATTTTTCGCTTTTACTTCATGAGTGTTTAGAAAACCTTGCACATTCTTATCCAAATGATATCTATGTGATTACGGGAGACTTTAACTATCCTCAGATAGCATGGCCTGTTTTTCCGAATCTCATACCCTTTGACACGTGGTATAACCTTTCCAAACAAAGCCGCGACTTCGTCGACGTGATAAGCGCATTTTCCCTTTCTCAAATGGTAGACCAGCCAACCCGGAACTCAGCTTGCTTGGATCTTTTCTTTACTTCTAAACCTGATTCTGTAGTTTCAATTAATATTATGGAACCGCTTAGTGATCATGTATCTGTAAACGTTGAAGTAGGTATCCCAATCCAAAAACACAGTCCACTGGTCAAATGTATCTACAATTACTCTAGGGCGAATGTACAGGACATGAATCAAAGCCTAGAAGGATTTTCAAGGGCATACAGGGTAGACTTCGACTCTAGAATAGTGGAAGAAAATTGGAAATTATTTAAAGATAAGATGCTAGAGTTATGCAATCAATTCATTCCAAAAGTAAATATTCGGTCATCTGCTGAAAAACCATGGTTTTCACACCATATTAAAAAACTCCTCAACAAAAAGCAAAGACATTTTCGACAGGCTAAAATATCGCGTTCTTTGATTGCATTTGCAAAGTACGACGAAATCCACCAAATGTGTGTAAATGAAATAAAGAAAGCGAAAAATAAGTTCTTTAATGAAGATTTACGCGGCCTTATAAAAACTAACCCGAAAAAATGTTGGAATGCAGTTAACCCTAAGTACACTTCCAATCAATTCCACTTTACTGATTCTTCGGGAGACGAGCTGGATGCTGCTGACGTGTGTGAACGATTTGGCAATTTCTTCAGTGAAATGTTTTCTGATGAGACCTTTCCCTTGCCAATACTCTCACCTGAAGATAGCATACTAACTCAAATGGCTCCAATTACCATGTGTGCGACTGGCATTTAGAAACTAATAGAAAATCTTCCAACCAATTCAACTCCAGGTCCTGATAATATTTCAACAAAACTGCTTAAGCTCTGCAAATATGAAGCTTCCACTCTCCTATGTTTACTCTTTCAACAATCCTTACAAACTGGTATAATTCCTGCCAATTGGAAAGAAGCAAACGTCACCCCAATTTTTAAAAGCGGTCAAAGGAATGCGATGACGAATTATAGACCAATCTCTCTGACAAGTGTACCTAGTAAACTGATGGAGCATATAATTTTCTCAAATATTATGGATCACTTGTCGTTCAACAACTTGCTCTTTGTAAATCAGCACGGTTTCCGGCGGTATCATTCTTGTGAAACCCAGCTTTTTGAATTTGTCACAGACCTCCATCAAAACCTTCACTCTAAAACTGAAACCCATGCAATTTTTATCGACTTTCAAAAAGCATTTGACAAGGTACCACATCAACGACTCCTTCTTAAATTACGCGCTTTGCAAATAGAACCATCTGTTATACAGTGGATATCGAACTTTCTCGTCGACCGCTCGCAAAGGGTCTGCTATGAATGCGAATCTTCATGTCAAGGGAAAGTAAGATCAGGAGTACTACAGGGAACCGTGCTGGGCCCATTACTTTTTCTTTTATACATAAACGACTTGTCCGCAACTATCCAGTCTACCATCCGTTTGTATGCCGATGATTGTGTGATTTATAGAAAAATATCTAGCGTTCACGATTGTATTGAACTTCAGAACGACTTAATTAAAATTGAAACATGGTGTCTAAAGTGGCAAATGAACATAAATATTTCAAAAAGAAAATTTCTAAATTTTAGTACTAAGCGAAGTCCAGCTGACTTTAACTACACTCTCTTCGATGGAGTTCTTGAACATGTGCATACATATAAATATCTTGGAGTGTATTTCGCATCAAACATATCTTGGGAAGCCCACATCAACCATATAAGTGCAAAAGCAAATCAAGCCTTGGTTTTCTAAGACGAAATCTTCACATGGCGAACTGGGAAACAAAGCTTGTAGCATATACTACCCTGATTAGATCTCAACTCGAATACGCTTCGATAATATGGAATCCACATCAGCTTTTTTTGACACAAAAACTCGAATTAGTGAAAACTAGAGCCACACGCTTCATTCTAAAAACTACACGCGTACAAGCATCACCTCACTAAAGGAAAAACTTGGGCTACCACCTCTTGCAGACAGAAGGAAAATCTCAAGACTTGCATCATTACATACCTTGTATTACCACTGCCCATCGAAGAGAGAACTGTATTGCCGGGCGGCACCGCATATTCCGCGCGTACTGACAATTCGCAAAAACTTCATTTGGTCACTCCACAACAAACCTCTTTAATTTTCACCATTACAGTTAGCTCATACGAATGGAACCTCTCTTCCTGATAATATTGAATCATCCAAGACTCCTCTGCTTTCAGAGATTCTCTTAATACTTACTTATACGCATAGCAAACCGTAACACCTGTTTTCTTGTTCTATTTCTTTTATGTTTGTGTTGTGAATAATGTTGCACTTGGCCCCCCCCCCCCTTATGTAAAGCCCTACGGGCGCTTTAAGGGTATAATAAATGAAAACATAATCCACAGTTGCTTATCGATGGCTACTGCCGGAGTGTCATGCTGTTGCATGTCGCAATCCTGGCGGTCTATTGTAGAAATGCTGGCGAAACGCACAAGCGAACGCAAGTGTCGCTGTCGTCCAAGGCGTCCCAACACCTTGCTACCGAAGCTTCCGTGGACTGTCGCAATGGAAAGCGACCTGCAACAGAAAGGGCGTCTGCCACATACACCACCGCTGAGGAACACCGCCAGGATCGCGACCGGTGGCGGCCCGACATTCGTATGAGGTCATTAGGCGGAAACCGAGGGACTACTTTTTTGGACGATGTAAACATACCAGTCGGAGACGCTGTTCCAGGCACCATAGCCCGACGAGCACGTGGCTCATGCGTGCTACGCTCTCGTCGGGCCAATTTAATCGTATAATGCTGGAGAGTCAGTCTGGTGGTCTTAGTAAAATACCTGGTTAGCTTTCAGCCTTACGTTCAGTATAACTATCCAGCAATTTCTCTGGTTATAAGTCAATTATGAGATCATATTTTCCCCGTCACACCGGACACCTCTATAGGTAGGTACAAGTGGAAGCATTTTTTGCCATATAATGTGGCATACAATTGTAGGTCTCAATAGAGTTAATGCCCGGTACTTACCATGAAGCACGCCCATTGTAAAACAATCATCCCTATATCTCTTGTGAAGCCAGAAGCTATAAGGCCGGTTACTGCAAGTATGCTTCCTGCCACCATGACGAATATAATTGAAAACCTTTTATGCAGAAGTGCAGGAACAGAGCTGAAAAAAACAATATTTGTTAACATGGCCCAGATTGTATCAGGTTGATTACCTCTCACTGAAACACTTCAATTGTCGGCTAGTCAATTTAAACGATTTACGTTGCCTGTAAAGTCCGGTTAAATAACACAAATGATTGAACGTGGGCGATCATTAAACGTTTACAAAAGTTTTGACCGGAGGGGGAGGAGCTTCCTTAGCAATCAATGTTTTTCAAACACACGTTTGAGAAACATTTTTCGTTGGGGAAAATCAGGCACTTCTCTGAAAGGACACTAAACTCTGTGCCTGTAAAAAAAAAAAGGGGCCGGGGGGGGGGGGGGGGGGGGGGGAGGACAGCGAAAGGCAAACTTTGCACCCTGCGCCATTGACCTGGCAAATGAAATCGCTCTTAACCACCTATAGATTCACCCCCCCCCCCCCCTCTTTCATCCACTCCGCTCACGTTTCTAAATATTCGGGAGCAAAAATAATAACAAATATGTGCAGTTTGCATATTAACCGCTGCCGCTGGGTTCTAGAGGACACGATTCTCCTTTGCCGTTATTGCTTCTCGTCCCTCTCTTTCTCCGGACCCCTTTTGGTTATACCAGGTTTCCCCTCAATCGCGAAGGTTATATAATAAAACACAAAGACAATGAACAGTTTTGAGGTCAAGGAAAAATAACCATGAAAGGCATTATTGTTGAAATAAAGTTTCTTTTTTAAACGAAGGTCAAGACGGTGCTTTTGTTTTTTAATTGTCAAAAGTGGACACATTTCTATACTTACAGACATCAGCTGCCTTATTCTTATGTTTTGTTGTAAAGGAGCATCGGCCCATATCACAAGAGTGAATGAAGTTTAGCGAATTTCGTTTTAGCGGACAGCAATATCATTTGGATGAATCGACGTTTTCGCGAATGACGTGTATCACTGGGGCGCATGTTAACCTTCGCAGACTGTCGCGCTTCCAGGCGACAGTCTGCGGCGGCTGATTCGAAAAAGGTCAGCGTTACTAGAACCCCTCAGTTGGGAAACTGCCATAGAGCCTGCTTTAAAAACAATGGCTCCTATAGGGGTATTCACACGAGGGAGAAATCCCGGGGTTTTCTCCCCGGCACGCGCGCATCACGAGACGAAAACGCGAGGCTTTTGCACATCGCAAAGCCTGACGTTTTCGTCGCGGGATGCCCGTGCCGTGGAGAAATCCCCGGGATTTCTCCCTCGTGTAAATACCCCTTATCCGTACTCGAGAACCGAGCTAATGGCGATCGCAACGCAGCCATTTCTCCCGCAGCGTCCATTCCGGGAACTGCATGGCTGCACTATGGTGGCTGGAAGGGGTATAGCTGCACGTCGAGTTGGGCAAGGGCCGGTGGCGCCATCTCGCAGGGCCATCTCGCAGTAGCTGTGTAAAGCAGCTTTCATGCTTCAACTCGTCGCTAAAGGGTGGCGCTGTTATCGTATTTAGCTCGGTCTCGGTGGACGCCAGCGGTCCAGGTTTCAAGGGTGAGTTTCCCAACTGAGGGTTTCAGTAACGTTGAAAAATGTTTACCGACCTGGCCTACCCGTACACGCCGCTTTTCGCGGTGGCCGAATTCGCTAAAGTGCCTTTCGATGAAACGTCGGGTGCGGCGATTCGCTCGCTAAAACGTCGTTCAACCAACTGAGCGCCACCCGATGTGGCATACCAGCACAAGCGCATTAAGAAGGTGCAACGTTGATTTTTATGAAATAGTAGGAAATAAGTTTCAGCACATTCAAGAGGGTTCGCTAGAAGTTATATTCCCAAATTAGATCAATTCCAGCTCCACAGTATGGCTTCAGAGACAGGATGCAACACTATAGACCTTTGCTTATAATATCCGGACGGCACGACAACAAGGAACCGTGAAAACTCCGTAAAGAGTCCTCATTAAGCATTCATTAAAGCTTAAACTGTGCAAAGCTTGTAAAAGGTTGTGGGCCTTTGACATACGTGACAATAGTTTTTTATTTTATTTTTTACATTCTGTGTTGAAATACGTACACACAGTACGCTTCTAGAAATGAGTACAAAAAAACATCGACGTACCTACCGAAACCTCCCAAGGCGGTCATGACGCTATTTGGCCACTCAGGCGGCTCTTCTGTCAACATCGAATTCATTGACGTATTCAATGTACAAATAACCATGCATTCTAGGGCGCCAAGTGCTAAGAATGTGATGCAGGCAACAATCAGAATCACGTGCCAGGAAGTAACCAGCGGCTGCGGAGTTTCCACAGTGCCTTTCCCCGGTGACATTTCAGTGAGAGCCATGTTGAAATTTTCAACCTAGAGAATGAAACAGTTTTATGATTGCAATTAGATAATAAAAATAGTCACCAAGGAACGATAGTGAAATTAGTAGCTCAGCATTGTTAATCCTGCCTTGGCTCTTCTTATAAATATTTGCTTGATACAAAGAGAGAATAGGGGTGTATTTCAGATACTTGTTTTAGCTTAGCCCAAAAGAATTGTCAATTGTTCGGCATATTCCCACTCAGCCCAAAAAAAAGAAAATAAAGAAATATATAAATATATATATATATCTACGCATAGGGATCCCGAAAATTCGTCAAAAACCGCGACACTTCCACACGCAGTGCAAGGATGAATTGAACACAGTTTACTGTTTTACTCAATCTACATAAGAGTACTGCACTGGCCGAAATTTTTAGGCCCGGCCCGGTAGAGGCACGGCCCGGGCGCGACCCGAGCCTGATAGAATATTTAATTTCTTTACCCGTCCCGACCCGGCCCGGAAAAGACACTGCCCGGGCCCGGCCCGGGCCATGCAGAATTTTTCGACAGAAGCTTGAGCCCGGCCAGAGCCCGACAGATTATATACATGAGTACGAAAAAGTTTGCAGGCTTTAATATAAAATCTGTCTAAGCATAAATCAAGCATATTTGACTTAAATTTATTTTAAATTTAAACCAATTTTTTTTACACGATAAATATTTTGATTTTTAGGATGTATTTTCGAGAATGTGGGCGAAATATGCACTTCATAAGTGATTTTGAGAAAAAAAAAAAGGTGGATAATATTATATTTACTGTATGCATTTCTTAAAGAGATACTGGACTTTTCTTTGTCCGATTCCTTTCACACAGAACTTTTCTCGCTACATGTTTTTTGTGAAAAAACAATCAGAATTGCGCTAGTGCAACTTCAAAAGGCTGTATAAGCATAAACTTTTCTATTGTAGTTAGCTTATCTTTGGTGGAATAGTAAGGCCCTCAGCACAAAGTGCAAAGTCAATCTCACGTTTTTCTTCTTTTCGTTTTCTTTTTTAGTGTAAAAAGCAGAGGAAAAAGACACTCGATGTTGTACCCTGCGACTGGAGTGCCCTCGTTTTCTTGACAGCACTTTGCCACCATGATGGTGGATCTATACGTTTCCTTTTATCCACGTAAAGGCCTTCCAAAAGCAAGACGTATTTTATTTCTTTAACGGCGCCGTAGTGATTTTGCGTTTCGCTTGTTTCTTTTCAATGAACCTAAAAGATCAATCAGCAAACTTTTTGTTATCAACAATTTAGAATTTGCGGTGAACGACAGCCCAGCCAGGGCCCAAGCCGGCCCGGGCCGCCACGGCCCGAAACATATTTTGTTGAAGCCCGAGCCCGTCCCAGGCCCGAGAACAAGGCGTGCTACCCGGCCCGAGCCCGGCTCGCGGGTAGGGGCGGGCTCGGGCTTTCGGGCTGGCCCGGGCCCGTGCAGTGCTCTAATCTAGATACACTGTAATGAATAAGATAACCCTTACCAGGGCGAACATTTTGTTTTTTTACTGAGACAGCTCCCATGTAAAGAACTATATACACTATGTCATCCTGCTGTACCCAGGTGTGTTGACATAAGCCTCGACGTACACCTTCATTGATTTGAATTTTTGTACCACGTTAAGTGCCTATTCAAATCTCCCGAGACAAATTTACACGATTTGCAGAAAAGTGTATTTTCCACTAATGGGACGTCATTATGTCTGACGTCGCTTGAGACTTCCAGTAACCAGTCTCAAAGTTTTGAATCCTAAATTAGCAACAGCTAGGGCTTCCAGCCAACGCGGAATCTGGATTTAAAAACAAAACAAAACACAAGCTAAACAAAAAAGAAAACAAGTGCGAGCGCTTGACTCAAATGTTTTCTCACAGAAAACAGATGCAAAACCTTCAACGTTGTCATCCATCTGGCGTTGTAAACACGGTATCAAGACACCTCACTCATTAGAAATTCACTCACACGTTTCTTTAAACATTTTTTACAGATATTCCAAGCTGCTTTTAAATTGGCCGCTTTATTTGTTAAAATTTTCGAATTTAAATTTTGATTCGAGCAATTTCTTGGCAAAGATAGGTTCTCAAGGGTATTTCACAATGTCTCTCCAAATGAATTTCTTGGGTCGGTGTGTCACCGAACCGCGACACGCCCTCTGATAGACGCGGAGAGAGAACACAAATAGCCGAACAAGTCATCAGAAATTGTAATGGGTACAGCAGCCTCATAAGATTACATATGACTTCTCCAGAGTTCTCGGAAATTGTGAGAAAAATAGTACGGATGAATTTTAAAGGGAAGCACGAACTACGGAGGGTTAGAGGAATGGTAAGATATCCTACAAGAAAAGCACAGGGAACGCTCAATAATACACTGTCAATCATCTTCCAGCAATACCCAGACATCCGCAGCCTTTACATGAGACTCATCTGGAGGAATGGATCCGTCCCGGAGCCGTACGAGCTCCACAAGGTCCTCGACTTGGCAACTTCCCCTCTGCGCGCCGTTTCTAACTACCTCGGCTCCTCTCACATTTCACTGAATGTACTCCAACGTATATAAAGAACTCCGGTCACTTCATAGAGCTTGTTTGTGGCCCAGAGCTAGTTGAGGATTAGAGCCTCGTCTCCTCGACGTGGTGTTTTTATTCGCCAGTATCCTAGTACCTTGGCCGTGTCCGTTGCAAGAAGTGCTCTCTCGGCAGACGAAACGCTTCAGGAGAGAACGTGCTACTCGGCGGATGAGATCTGCCGATTGCCAGAACTCTGCCTGTATTGCACACATCTTTGGTTTGGCGTGAAGTACTACAGACAAGACAGCGGGACGACCATGGGGGCAGCCATATCTGTGACAAAGGCAAACCTCACAATGGAAGCCATGAAATGAAAGGCTCTCGACACTTTCGAGCCAAAACCCAAAACCTTCCTGCTTTACGTGGACAACTGCTTCTGTGTCATTAATAACAGCGAGGTGGATCGTCTTTGGAAACGCTTGCATATTGTTGGAATCGTCTATATGATACATGGTCGAACGCGAGAGGACAAAGGCTCCCTGACTCTGTTCAGATAAGAGCATGCACGCGAGTCCAAACGTATTTTGGGTTTTTGTTAAATTTTTATGCGTTACTCCTCGACATGTGTAGGGAACGTAATCAAAACACATTCTGCGAAAAACATAATATTCAAGGAGAGAGAGAAAAAAAAAAAACTTTAGTGCGCCAGAACGGCATATTCGATTTTTTGAAATTGTAGTTTATCTCATGTTTGGTGATACCTAGTACACCAACGACAAATATCAGAAATCACAAATAGTTTTTACTTTTAATAGATCATGGGCACTATTGAGTGAAATATGTAGAGCATGGCGGAGGTCATCTATATACCGTCAAAAATACTGAACCTGGCTGCTTTGACGTGTTTTCACTATACTTCTTAGCCGTTATTGATATAATTTATATAGCTACATTAGAACTTATGTCATATATTTTTATTAAAACGTTGTCTCGAATGATATATAAATTATTGATTTATCTATAAAATGTACACTTTTTTGTCGCTCCAAACCTGTTCTGAATTACAAAGCAAAGATATTTCAAAGGGCAACTAATTTGTTTTTTATTTTCTTGAAGTATATAGTGATATTTCTCCACCATACTCTCGTGTTTAGTCTTGAAAAACATGTTGCATCATTTTGTTTCCTTCAAAGTTACAGCCCTGCAAAGTGCACCTTCCACGCCCAAATTTTTGCCCAATGCCACAGACGAGCTTACCTTGGATTCCGTGTATTTATGACTAGTGATATATTTGTGCTGTATTCTGGTATTGGGCTCGAGTTCAAGTATTCTACTAATAAAAACAATGCCCGCGTTGCTCGTCCTCTTTATTGATTTAACCAATAAGCCCGTTCTGCCCTTTACAATGAGAAGTTCTTGAGCTTTAGCTAAACTTTTTCAACAAAAGCTGGATGAAAATTTTCAATCGCTACTACTGCATCTGTTTTTACAGAAAGTAGTACAAAAGTAAGTTCAGCGGTGTAAATTGTATGCGAATGTTTATACCTATATTCGCGATGAGGTGGCAACGTTTGAGTCACCAAGCTTCTTACACTGCTATTCATCATGGTTGTACGTCCGGCTGACCAGAGTAAACTTGCGACTTCACTGGCAGGCTTTCAGAAAGACGTCCGTTAGAATTTAAAATATTTGTAATAATTTAATATACTAAAATAAAAAAAAACATAAAATTAAAGAAGTTATAGATAACGAGCAAAGATACCGAGCCCACTATATTTGCCCGCGTTCGCACGTGGGCGTCTCCAGAACTCCGTCTTTTTGTCCCTCTTCTAACCATACTGACGAATTCCGCTAAACACTCACCAGTGCTGCGATAATTGAAAGGAGTGCGAGAACACCGGTCAACTGTGAATGTGGCTACAGAAGTAGGGAATGCGCGAACTGGAGGATTTTGCCCGATCCCTTCGGAGGATTCACATCCAGATGTTACACACTACGAAAATTTATCAGCTTTGCTATCTTCTTTTTGTGTTTACTAAGATAGTCAGAACAAAAGCCTCCATAAACACTGTAAGTCGCTGCCATGGCTGAAGAAGTTCTGTCAAGACGCAACTACACGGGACTGGCAACCACTTCGTTTGCTTATGACCCTAGCGCGCGTGTTGTCTTGTCTCACAATGACAAGACTCCGCGACCTCCTGAAAGCATGACAGGAGAGAGAAATACGGAAGGATAATGCGTTCTTAGCTTTTTTATAAAGCAACGTGCAGAGTATGTCTAACCTCGTGGAAATTAGTTTCTCCCAAAAAAGTGCACCGGGAGGAAACAGCCGATAATTGCGTGTGTACTGCGGTCTATGCCGTCTCTGGCTCCTGTAAATCCCCTCTTCGGGTTCACGTGATGGGGGCGTCCGCCGGCTTGTGGGGTTTGCTTTTGTTGCGTGAGCTACACTGGCCGAGGTTGAGCAGTTTTGCGTGGCTCGCATAATGAGCCGTGCTCCGTGCTGCGCAAGCGCTAGGAGCAGTGAGGTCACACGGCGCACAGCTGGCGCGCCGGACACGCCGCCGCCGCGGGCTCCGCCACCACCGCGCGCCCCTCGCCGGTCTGCGCAAGCGCGAGGAGCAGTGACGTCACACGGCGCACAGCTGGCGCGCCGGAGCCGCCGCCGCCGCGGGCTCCGCCGCCACCGCGCGCGCCTCGCCGGTCTTCGCATTCCAGAGGAGTGACGTCATAGCCGCGACAGACGCGAGCAGACGCCGAGGGAAGCTATACAGACGCTACACTCTAAGAAAAAAGGGTGTAGTCGGGTGCATCGGACGCGCATGCACCCTTTTCCTGAAAGATGCAACCTGCGTTACCCAGCCAGTGTACTTGTACACCGACAATGAGCATCCTCCTTTCCCTTAAAGACCTCTGGGTGTATCAGTGCACCCCCACGCTAGCCACGCGACCCGGTCAGCTTGTGCTTGGATTCCCTCTTGGGGGTCACCTTTTAGGTTGGGCAGTTTCTTAGGAAATATGAAGCTATCCTGTACACTCGGTATTGACAGTAGAGCAGACGCTATGCTGTTTTAGGCCAATCGGGTCTCCGGGTAAAATCACGTGACTACAGTCTCCAAGCTAGAAATAAGGCAGAGCACGGCACCTGCCTGAGGCCAAGGCCACGGGTAGCATCCACTGTACTATTAACTTTTGGTAGAACTTTCAAGATGATATGAGTGACAATCCTCTCGTTGTGTTCATTGTTGGGTTGCCCCTAAAGATAAGCCTTTGCGAGGGCGCCCCCCTTTTGGCCTTGAAGGAGCTGCTATTTCTTTTTCTTTCTTTCTCTAAGCTGAAAGCATGGAAGAAGGTGCGCAGTTGCCGGACCAATGAACCGGAGGCTTTTTCATCCCTCGACTCCGCTGTCTGGGCGCGGGTGACGGCAGGAGCGTGATCATGTGGTAAAGGTTTCATGATGACGTTGTCGCTTTTCCCGACCTCGGAATGTCTGCTTCTCGGCCTAGTTTCTTGTGTGCTCTGCTGCGACCAGCGGGGCTGCCGTAGATTTCGTCCGCGACAACGTATTCGAGTGTATCAAGATTTCCAGTGTTGAAAAGTCCTACGCGTATATTGGCCACAAGCGATTTCTTCACAAAAGCCAAGGAATTCATATGATGCGTTTTGTGTTCGGTTCGGCAAATTACTGCTTCTGCCACATCGTGTTGAATCTTCACGGACCCCTTTTCCTTTCGTTTTTGTGTTTGTGTTGTGCTGCAGTGCCCGTGTCGACATATATTTCGGATTACATATTTCGAGACCGCGGTATTTCATCGTAAGTGCTCTGTAACCTACTCCTTTGCAACAATTGACCGTTCCGTTCCGGATTACCTCTACACTTAGGCAGTGTCTATTTTCCAGCAGCGGGAGAATATTTCCCCGAAATTCTATCGGCAGTCACCTGCCATTAGTTGACTACAATCATGTGACAATTGCAGGTAGAATACTGACTTTCTTAATCTCCTAGCGTTCTGTGAAAACGTTTTCGTTGATACACGTTCTGTAGACACGTTTCATCGACACTAACGTTTCATCGTCACTCGTTACGCGAAATGCACGCTGTAGGGACATTTTGTCACGCGTGTATCTCTGAAGCGCGTGCTCACCGACTCAGCCCACCCGTTCACACCGCTCGTGGCGACAGTCTGCGGCGGCTCATTACGAAAATGTTAACCAACCTGTCCCCCCGTACACGTCACTTCGCTTGTGCAGCTGTTGGTGAAACCAACGTTATTAAAACAACTCAGTTATGGAACTCCGCTCCGGAGGGGGGTCCCTTTGCGTGGCGCCTGTTAGAGGGCGCGCGCTCCGCATTAATACTCGCTATCATCATCATTGACGGCGCGCTTGTGGTGTACTGAGCTTACGGATGTTCGTGGCGCTTTTTCTGACAGTAGCAGACGACTTTCAAATTGTTTCTGCTGTAGTTGGTAGTCACATATGAGAAATTCCGATACTTGTTTTAACCAATAAAACATTGAATCTGTGTTCCTGTTGACTCTGAACCACATTCCAAGTGTCGTCTGCTGTCGGCGCAAAATAATGATAGCGCGCGCGCGATCGTTCCTTCGGTCGTCTGCAACCGCCGCGACGGGAACGTCCGCGCGCATTTCACGCCTCGGAAAAACAACGCAGAGAAGCTTATACCAGGACATCAGAGTTCACACATTGCTCAAAACTTGTGAAGCGACAATCCGTGAGTGTACAATCTTATTGGAATATGCCGGTGGCGTGCTGCGCACCGGAGTGTCGACACCGTAAACGGTCGGGGCCAGGTACTCAGGCGAGACATTTCTTCAAAGTCCCTTTGGATGAAAAACGACTCGCCCTATGGTCCAGAAACTTTCCTTGGCGAGACCTATCGCACAAGGACGTCCTCTGTGATTTGCACTTTAGAGAACAGGACATCCTGAAGTACTTCAAGCACGAGATTCGTGGAGAAGTCGTCCTAACGCCACGGGGTAAGTGGAGCCTAAAACCCGACGCCGTCCCAAGCATATTTGCGTCGTTCCCGGACCATTTGCCGCGTTTTGATACAAAGCCTGAGAGTAGGCGGTCAGGTGAGACGCCTCTGTGTGAAGATGTCGCGGATAACTCTCCGGGAGGCGCTCAGCCAACGTTGCCTGGGGGCGCCGACCTGTCAGGTAAAGATCCCTTAGAAGGCTGTTCCAAAGCTACTGAGAATCTCTATCAACCGGAGAAGGACCGAGAGAGCCTTTCAACAGGAGCCGAGTTGGAAGTACACCCAGACTCTGGTTCAACACATGCAGAACAGCTGCATAGCTCACAGCCAAGTTTATTCTGCGAACTTCTAGCAGCAATTGGAAAAGAGCGGGAATTCGAAGAGTGGTCAGTTGATATCTCAGACGAACACATTGTGTTCTACAAGACCTCACTAAACAAGGACATTTTCCGCATTGAAATTGCGCTGATCGTGAACACTAACTTTAACGTCAGCGTCAATGCCAGAGGGAGGGTGGTACCGCCTCAGAGCTACCTGGCATCAGATCACCCCAACTTCAACAGTGCAGAGGAAGTGAAGAGCCTACTGGGGTACCTCAATGGGCGCCACATCTGCTCGGGCTACGCTGCACAAGATTTTCCCAACGTTGTCACCTCGAAGACAGCTGTAAAGTATGAAGAGGTGTGGCACAGGACAGACTGCACAGTTCTGGCGGACAAGAAAATCTGTCCCTCCTGCATGAGACTTGGGAAACTACTGCATCAGAGAAACAAGGTAAAAACGGAGGCTCAGGGAAGAGAACCCCGACCAAAAGAGAGGGTCCTTCGCAAAAAGCTTCGACAAGCAGCGAGTCGTCGGGAGGCGCTGAAAAAGGAGTTGAAAAATTTGAGGAGGCAACTTGGAACCCTGTCAAAATGCAAAGTTGATGATGCAGTCCAGAAACTCCCAGCTGCTCAGCAGATGGCCTTCAGAACTGCCCTAAAGGCGGTAACTGCAAAATCGGCAAAAGGGATGAGGTACGAGACAGACTGGCTCATGAGCTGCATGCTCCTGAGAATTTCAAGCCCTCGAGCATACAACCTCGTGACCCAAATGAACCTTCTACCACTTCCTTCAGTGAGCCGTCTGCAAAAGATGCTCAAGGATGCACCATGCCAGTTCGGGTTTAACCGGCTCTCGCTTGTCAGCATTGCTGCACAACTTGACAACAAGAAACCGCTCGAGTGCTATGGTACCCTGTTGCTTGATGAGATGAAGGTGCGAAAGGCACTGGTGTTCAACAAGAGCACGTACAAGCTAGATGGCCTGGTGGATTACGGTGAAGAAGGCACCACATCGCAGGAGGAGCCAGCAGACCATGCCCTTGTACTGATGTTTGTGCCCCTATACTTTGACTGGGTCCAGCCTATTGCAAGCTTTGCAAGCAAAGGAGCAGCCCCTGGACATATACTGGCCAAGCTTGTTCTTAATGCAATTATCCGAGCTCCATAAACACAACGCCTTTGTGCTGGCAGTTGTGAGTGACGGTGCCGGAAGCAACAAGTCAATGTGGACCAAGCTCGGTATCTCTGGAAAGTTTGGAGCAACTTGCCACAAGCTGGAACACCCGTGCGACCCTTCAAAAACTCTGTACTTTTTGTGTGACGTACCACATATCATGAAGTGCATTCGCAATCATCTCAAAATCCACAGATTTGGCCAGGTAAGCATTAGTTAAATCCAGCAGAAACAAACTGTGGTCTTAATGTCGAATACTTCTATCTTTTCATAGGCCGGGGAGCATCTCATTGACTACAACCACTACAGACTTCTATATGAGGTTGAATGCAACGAGCAGGTGCGGGCAGTTCCTAAACTCTCAAAAGCCCATGTGGATCCTGATAACCTCCGAAAAATGAATGTTCGCCTAGCAACTCAGGTGACTATATACAATTTTATTTCTTCTCTGATGCACTAAATACAGAGAGTACGTATGACCAACCCTTGTCCACTGAGATCATGTGACAACTAATGCTAATTGGTATAGCAATAATGAATGAGTACAGAACTAATGAACAAGCTAAAATGGATTCATGCTCCAGCTTTCATTAGCATCTTGTATACCTAACTATACTCAGAAAAGCAATCAAAAGCGACTCAGTTCAGTTAATTTTTTGTAAATATTTTTTCCCTAACAGCTTTTCAGCCGAAGCACAGCTTTGGGCATACGCATCTATCGGAATGAAAGGAGGCCAGGCCTGGAAAGCTCTGAGGGGACGGAAACCTTTACAAGGTTACTGAATGACCTCTTCGACGCCTTAAATGCCAAGCTACCACTGCAAGGAATAAGAAAAACTTCTTCTGGCATAAAGGTATAGGCATATGTGCACACATATAACTTCATAATATTGTGAGGCTGTTACATTATTTATCCAAAATATTTTTATTTATTAATATAACTACTGCTATTACTATAGTCTGTTGCAGGTTAAGCATGGCAGTAATGTGGAAAGGAGGAAACCACCACCCCTCTCCAGGCTTGGTCGTTTCCTCCTCTCCACCCTCCTCCTTTCCAGCGCTCGCCCTGCAAATATGGAGAGAGAGAAGAAAAACTTGTCCTGCTATTCTTAACCTGCATCAGACTATAATAATAATTATAGTGCACCAGCCTTCAATTTAATTGGCACACCAGAATAAATAACCTCATTGTGGTGCAACATATGAAATAGTGTCAACACGAAAATAAAAGTATAATTAATGATTATATAAAAATATTCCAATAGGACAAATATTTCACACTGGCAGAGGACATTGTGAAAATAAACCAATAAATGGAGACATATATTAAAAGTAAATAATAATAATAATAATGATAATAATAATAATTTGTAAACCAGTGAAAATAGCTGTGGAAAAATTTAGGCCAGCTTGATCATGCTGACAGACCAGGAAACCACAGCATGTGTTGAGCTCACTTAAATGCATGATCTGCATGATCATAGACAATGGGTAATGGTCATGTGACCCCCATATCATGGGCATGTGACCTTCTCATCACCATTGGCCACCCGCTACTTCCATCCAACGGTCTAACCTGACGGCCTTTCCATGAAAACTAGCATATAAAAATGTTCAGTGTTAAAAGCGGTTGACTAATATTCTACAAGCAGTCACATATAAAGGCTCTTTGAATACTAGCCACTGATTACACGACCATAAACAGAGGCACCGGAAGTACTTGGAAGGTGAGGGACCAACAGGGAGGGATGGGGGGGGGGGGGGCAGCCTAACAATTTTTTCATGTTGATTACTAGAACTGTTTGAAATGTATCGGGGAGAGGACTAGTGGCACATGCCCCTTTTCGGACCCCTTCTCCTCCAAGCATGATATGTTGCAAGCATACTGTTAACAGATGGTCCATGGGCAAGTCCCTAGCATAGTTAAGGAAAAACCACCTTATCTACTTGTGACCTTAATGCAAAGAAGGTATACCTGCATGTCTTTCTGCACCACAATTATGAATGAACATGAGGTAACATTTTGGTTATCACATCATATCATACTACAGAACTATCTTTTTGTAGCTTAGGAAACAATTATGTTAATTAAATGCCAGTGTGACAGGTACACACAGATTGCTATGCCAATTTGGAACACACAGCAAAGAAATGCCAAAAAGAAATTTTGAAATTTACACTTGCAACATGAGTTGCTTCTTGCTTAAGCTGTATATGTATGAGGAAGTACAGCATGCAATAGCCTATGACTCCTCAATTCTTCTCAATGTTTAATTGAGGTCTATAGTTTCGTCTGTCAAATTTTAGATGATGGTTTTTCTGTTTTTTACTGTTCCAGATCATCAACGACTTCATTGACCTCCTCAACCTGACAGAACGCAACCACATAACCAATAATGGGATCATGTTTGCATCGGCAGTAACAATGCAGTCCTTGAGGGTGACCCTACTGTCTGTTCGAGACATTATTCAAGAACTTTTAACAGAAGGAGCCATCTACGTATTGACTGCAAAGTTAAATCAAGATCCTTTAGAGGTAAATATATACAAAACAAGTGTTTCTGTCCGTACATGGTTTAGCTCAGGGGTGGCCAAACTGCGGCTCGAGAGCCGCATGCGGCTCTTCATGCCCTCAAGTGCGTCTCTTGTGATCTCAGGACTCTCAGGTTAAAATGGCTGGGGCCAAGCACAGCTTGTTCATCGAAACATTACGGTGAGGAGCAGGTGCAAAACACGACATATAAAATTACTGGGTTGTGGTTTTGTTATCGATAAGCGTTTCGAGATAAACTAATGTCAGAAGCGGGCAAATCAGGCAGAAACATAAGCTCGATTTTGAATTTACCAAATTTTTTGTTCTTCTCTGCGTGCTAGTTTGTGGCTTCGTTGGTTCTGTGTGGGAAGCTTTTCCTAAGAGTCTTTGCCTGAGCTAGCTCTGCGTATTGGCTTTGTCCATACAATGCAATACAGCTGCCTAATGAAGTATCGAGCTCACTGCTGTATGCAGATATGCAATTGAAAAACTGCTATATCTTTCCAAGCTTGGTAATCTTGTTAGGTTTTGAAACCATATAATCCCTATATTTTAGGCAATATAAGTTATGGCATGGGGTACGAGTAAGGTGGCGCCAAAATTAAGCGAAAGGGACGATATTCCCATCATATTAACCCCCCCCCACACACACACACACACACACGCACGCACACACACACACCCTTTGCTTCATGAGGCTCTCTAGATCTGAGCAATTTTGCTTGAGGCTCATGGGCAGTGTCAGTCTGGCCACCCCTGGTTTAGCACATTAATTCCAGTCATCAGCAGCAATAAAGTACTATCAAGTTCTACTCATGACAGTATTTGGCAAGTCAGAATAAGTTTCATCTAATTTTTTGTGAGTATTGTTTCAAGACCACACAATGTGAAAATTAACAAACTTAGTCAATGTGAAACCTTGAATACAGCCGAAGCACTTTGTTTGTTTTGATTCAAGGATAGTAAAGCTGGAGGCCAAAATTTTGACTAGACCAGTGGATTTCACCTCATTGCATGCATGCAATGAGGTGAAACCCACTGCTCCCACCCTAGCTAGCTCAACTTAAATTTTACTTGCTTTTTCTTAATAAAATGTATGTAAGCATGAAATTAATCTGTTCATACACTAAACGGGGTGGCACTGAAGAGGTGTAGGAACATTTTAGGCTCAATGGTGCAAGCTGCCACCCACTACAAAAGGTCATAAAGCTATTACCATATAACCATCAAGTCGGAGGTACGAAGGGACCTTGTTGAAACACATATAACAGCATCCTGCCTAGTGCTTAAAAACATCTGTGTCTCCTGCAAAAAGAAAATTGGATAGCGCAGTGAGTGGAACAGGAGTAAGACATAATACATGTAAGCTGCATCTATTAGAGCAATATGCCAGAAAAAAAAATTGTATCAGACCTGATTAGAGCCATAGCTTTCTATCGGCTTTCAAGTTTATGATATACTGCCCCGCAGCAAAATGACCAAGTTGTGTGTAGCAATGCAAGCAAAGGCAATGCTAGCAAGTGCGTAGCTTTCGGAAATGTCTTTTACACGCATGAAAACAAATCATTCTGCAGAGCGCCAACCACACCGTACGAGATGGTGTATGGTAAAGTTTCACAACCGAGTCTTGCATTGTCAGTCCAGTTAGAGTACTATCCAAGAGGCAACGCTAAATTTACCACTAAAGGATGCATAACAAACATAGTACAATATTTAATTATGATAATTAAGATGGCTTTTAATTTGTTCGATATCTATGCAGACCTTCAATATCAATTCAGCATTCCGACTGATTTGCCAATTTGTTATTTCATTTTTATCAGAGGTTCTTCGGCATGGTTCGTTCCTTTGGAGGAGATGAAGACCACCCGACCGTCATCACATTCAGCTACATCTACCGCTTACTGAGCCTTTACACCCCAATCAAGACTGCTCTGAGAGGGAACATTGACGGAGAGCCCAGCACAGTCTTGGCAACCATGGAGGAGGCAATGCGGCTCAAGAAGAAAGACAAACAGTCGTCGCAAGACAGGCTGGAACTTTTAATCTCCGGAAAGCTTTCTAGAGCTTTGACTAACACAGAGCCAAAGTCCCTTACATTTGACCACGACTACACTGCACCCAATGCACATGACTGCATAATGTTTTACATCAGTGGTTACATCGTATACAAATTTTCAAAGCGTGGTGTTTGCAAGTTGTGCCTCAGGGATATTGAGGCACCATCAGATGTTGCGGCTGGACGGACAGCCTACCTGACTGCACTCAGGTCGTTCAAGGAGGGCAGCCTCAAGCAGCCGTCCCTGAAAATGTTCACTGCTTTTCAAGTGGTGGAGGAAACAGTGGCAGCGGTCCTGGATGGAACAAACATCTGCGGGGACATTTTCTGGCTTGTTCTCGATGCGCTGGAAGAAACAGCTGTGCCAAGACTAGGTTGTTCTGTTCACGCCGATCAGTTCACATGTCAACTCCTGAGATATTACATCTGTCTTAGAATGCATTTTTTTTCTAGAGATACTTCCAAGAGGCTCAGTCAGTCTGAAGAGGTTGCCAATGCCAGGAAAAAGGCTAGGGTGATGTAAGCAAATTGTGGTGAGGTCTTCGTGTGCCCACAACTCATCCACAAGCTGATGCCATGCAACGATTTTCTCACTTTCACTAAATATTATACGGAAAGCATCCTTGAGGCTCATAATGAAGGAGAAGTGCATTAGTTTAGCTCACCGCGTACTAGGAGTAGCTTTCAAAAATTAAAGAAAAACGAGCAGTTTTCTCCCCCTCAACTCGTTCCCCGCTTTGCGAAGGCGAGAAGAAAAGAAATAGTCCGTTTTTACTCTTGCGATTAAACGCCAAAAACAAAGCTTCTGGCTCAGCACGTTACATACGCCAGCATACTTGTGCCACGCTTGCGTCAGCATGCTTGCGTAAAGTACGTAAAATTCGAACTCGAAATCGTTGCATGGCCCCTTTAACTCAGGCCTTTGTATTACATGTTGAGAAACTAGTCAGCGGGAGACAAGCGGACGAAACAATTTAGGTTTTGGCATCTGCTTTTGTGTACAGTAAAAAATATTGACCTTGTATATATATATGACATATGACTAAATGTTTTTATCTGGGCTTCACCTTCTCCATAGCGTTTTTCTGTTGGCTGGTGTTGAAATATACTCAATGGCATGAGAAAATCAACATAGCCAGCCAGGCACGTATCCAGGGGGGGGGGGGGGGGGGCATGGGGCCCGGGCCCCCCCCCCCCCCCCGAAATCTTCCATTTTGCTGGGACCTCCTCTCCCCCCTCCCCACCCCGAAACAAAATCCTGGCTACGTGCCTGTAGCCATCCATAAAATATGCCTGTAGACATTTCGAAACTCCTCTCGCGAAAATCGGTATCTATTTGGTAGTCACTGAGCCCAACAAGCGCGGGCTCGCACTTGTTGGGCTGGCACGCCTCACTGACACTGCACAATCGAGACTGGAACGCAGAGCTTCGAGCGCGTCAACTCGATGCGCTTCGCTTCTGTCTCGGAACGAGAGAGCATCGAGCTGCCGTTACTGAGTCATAGCTATACGCGCCGCACGCGCACTGCTTCTCTCGTCAAAAATGCCACCGAAAAGCTCCAGGTAGGCAGAGAATCAGGCGTACTGAACTTAGCTCGTCCATCAAATCAGCGTGCCCAAGATAATAACGGCGACAGAACGAAAGCAATGCCCCCAACGCAATCGAAGCGCTCGGATACTTACGCTCGTATTGGTGTGCTGCGATCACGGCCAGCAATGGAATTGCCTTGGTAAGACGGCACATCTACTATTACAGTATGTACAAACTTGCCCTGATTGTAGCCACCGGATTGTGGTGCCGACGAATTTGGGTTGTTCGAAACGCTTCGCGCTGTCAGCACAGCTAAGGCGGCGGCGTTTTGAAATAATACAAAGCGTATGCCATCATGGTCCCACCGCTTATCATGCTCAAGTTGTATTTTTACTGGCGAAAGGGCGAAAACCAACCGTAAACCATGCTGGTCGCCGAGGAGTCAGTCGGGTTGGGACTCGCAAACAGTTGCAGCGGTTGGTAGCCGCGGAGCAGTAGCAGACGAAAATGCGTGGATTAATGCGCCGGCAGCGCCACCTAGCTGCAAAAAAATCGGACACGGTTTCGGACCCCCTGCAATGTACAGCGTCTATGGGAAGTTCCATAACTGAGTTGATCTAGTAACGGTGACCGGGTGAAACGTCGTTCGTGAATGAATGGCGACTGCTGGTGGATTCGTTGAAAATAATCTGCCGGCTGCTTGGAGACTTGACATGCCTAGACTCAATTCCGTTTCTGTTCGCTTAGTAATCTCCAGTGTGTAACAGCTTTAGACCTCTTCACCTATCACGGATTGCTTGCTAGTTTGTACTTGTTTTCGGAAGAACCTAAACTCTCGGAGCGCTGCCAGAGGAGTGCAACTTCCGATACCGCCCATGGAACGCGAATTGGTAAACCCTGGCAGTCCGCAGTGCCATTTGAATCCCCTGGTATCTGAAGGCTGTACTAACATCTACATGGCGGCACAGCGAAACCAAAACCGAAACCACACAGCAGCGCCATTGTGCAGGGTTGGATGGGTGGTAGCTTGCGCCAATTAGAGTCAAAATAAATATTGGAGCTTTTTTTTCGTTTGCCCGGTTTTTGTGTTGCTTTGCTAGGCTTCTGCTGGTTTGCGGCTGGTGTTCGCGTTTCAATGCTGGTTATTGTGCGTTGAAACGCACACAAGCCAGCACTGAAACGCGAGACAGCAAAGCAGCAGAAACCTAGCAAACCAACACAAAAATATGCAATGCTTATTCTTTTGCGTTCATTTTTATTCAACAGGCAGTAGAGAATACAGAAGAAATGTTTCACAATTTTGCACACAAGAATAAAAAAAAAGAACAACAAAACAGGATAAAACGTTAAGGTTGCGTGCGACGAAGGTGATGATATGCGTCCTTGCATCGGCAGTAACAATGCAGTCCTTGAGGGTGACCCTACTGTCTGTTCGAGACATTATTCAAGAACTTTTAACAGAAGGAGCCATCTACGTATTGACTGCAAAGTTAAATCAAGATCCTTTAGAGGTAAATATATACAAAACAAGTGTTTCTGTCCGTACATGGTTTAGCTCAGGGGTGGCCAAACTGCGGCTCGAGAGCCGCATGCGGCTCTTCATGCCCTCAAGTGCGTCTCTTGTGATCTCAGGACTCTCAGGTTAAAATGGCTGGGGCCAAGCACAGCTTGTTCATCGAAACATTACGGTGAGGAGCAGGTGCAAAACACGACATATAAAATTACTGGGTTGTGGTTTTGTTATCGATAAGCGTTTCGAGATAAACTAATGTCAGAAGCGGGCAAATCAGGCAGAAACATAAGCTCGATTTTGAATTTACCAAATTTTTTGTTCTTCTCTGCGTGCTAGTTTGTGGCTTCGTTGGTTCTGTGTGGGAAGCTTTTCCTAAGAGTCTTTGCCTGAGCTAGCTCTGCGTATTGGCTTTGTCCATACAATGCAATACAGCTGCCTAATGAAGTATCGAGCTCACTGCTGTATGCAGATATGCAATTGAAAAACTGCTATATCTTTCCAAGCTTGGTAATCTTGTTAGGTTTTGAAACCATATAATCCCTATATTTTAGGCAATATAAGTTATGGCATGGGGTACGAGTAAGGTGGCGCCAAAATTAAGCGAAAGGGACGATATTCCCATCATATTAACCCCCCCCCCCCACACACACACACACACACACACACACACACACACACACCCTTTGCTTCATGAGGCTCTCTAGATCTGAGCAATTTTGCTTGAGGCTCATGGGCAGTGTCAGTCTGGCCACCCCTGGTTTAGCACATTAATTCCAGTCATCAGCAGCAATAAAGTACTATCAAGTTCTACTCATGACAGTATTTGGCAAGTCAGAATAAGTTTCATCTAATTTTTTGTGAGTATTGTTTCAAGACCACACAATGTGAAAATTAACAAACTTAGTCAATGTGAAACCTTGAATACAGCCGAAGCACTTTGTTTGTTTTGATTCAAGGATAGTAAAGCTAGAGGCCAAAATTTTGACTAGACCAGTGGATTTCACCTCATTGCATGCATGCAATGAGGTGAAACCCACTGCTCCCACCCTAGCTAGCTCAACTTAAATTTTACTTGCTTTTTCTTAATAAAATGTATGTAAGCATGAAATTAATCTGTTCATACACTAAACGGGGTAGCACTGAAGAGGGTTAGGAACATTTTAGGCTCAATGGTGCAAGCTGCCACCCACTACAAAAGGTCATAAAGCTATTACCATATAACCATCAAGTCGGAGGTACGAAGGGGCCTTGTTGAAACACATATAACAGCATCCTGCCTAGTGCTTAAAAACATCTGTGTCTCCTGCAAAAAGAAAATTGGATAGCGCAGTGAGTGGAACAGGAGTAAGACATAATACATGTAAGCTGCATCTATTACATAGAAGTCGCCAGTTATTTGACAATAACATATTTCCAGCGGCGAGTGAACAAGGGGAATCCTAAACAATGATAGGATTTGGTTTTGTCATTTGAAACCATCGCAGCTATTGCCAAAATCAAACAATGAATACTCACTACCACTGCGACAGTTAGGTTCTGTTGCAAACATTTAATCAGAAACTTAAGAAAGAGGAGAAGACCGAAAGAGCGTACCGCTCGTCCATTGGAACTCGAAACCTCGAAACCATTGGTGTCCCGGCTTTCGGCAGTAATTGTATCCCTCACTATACTCTGTTTCACCTTGTGTTTTACCGCAGGAAAGGCTACAAGCGCGAGCTCCTTGCTCTAGGGCACATCTCGGCGGCACAAGCTCTCGTGCTCCAAGGGCAGCTGCCAACGCTATGAGCTCGCTCTTCTAGCCTTCGCTGCGGTACGACATAAGGTGAAACGGAGTATAGGCACAGCTGGTGGTGTGGTGATGACGAAAATTCGTGCTTTACCACATTACAAAAAACACGAGTTTCCACGAAAAAAAAAAGAAAGCCGCGCGCGCACGAACGCGGCACGAATCTCGCGCCGCGACGTACTCCCAGAAGCGAAACAGCGCCAACGACCAGAGCATCTCGAGGCGCGAGGCGCGAGTTTGGAGAGAGAGAAAGCGCGCCCAGACACGTTGAAAGAGTGAAAGAGAAAGTTACGATAACAAGCTTCAAAGCTATTCATACATTCAAAACAACTTCATCGTTATTTAATGCTCTAAATTAAATGAATCATATTTATTTAAAACTAAATAACGTCCGCCCGCACCCGCTGGGAGCGTGGCAATCGGAAAAGGTTTGCCGGACCGGACGTACGTCATAAATATACGCTGCCGGACGTACGTCATAAATATACGCGGAAGTAGCCGAGAGCTTCATCCCCCTGGCGCTGCCGCCAGGTACAAGTTACAAAAGACAAAGCGAGGCCAGCCGAGTGCAGCTGTAGCCTCCACCGTGGTAAGGAGAAACTGGCGCCACAAGGCGCTAGTGGCAGAAAGGCGAACATACGTACGGTTGGAGACTAAAATTTGTCTCGAAAGACTACCAGATGGCGCCACCACTCACTTTGGCGTGCGCCCTCCTCGCCTTCTCCTCCTCCCCCCTCCACTTTTATTTATTTTTCTCGTTTGTTTGCTACACTGGTGTCGCGCCGGCCGCTACGAGCGGCCAGCACGGCACCGGTCTCGCAGACGAGCCGCGCGCGATACGCTTCGCAACAACTGCGCTTGCGTGATATTGCCAGTACAATAAAACAGAAACAGCACGTTCATTGAAATGTATTTTTTATTGAACACCATTCAAATGAGTTGCGGCATTTCAAACACGTATCTACGAACTCCGTTGGCAGTCCACCGCCCTCCAAGGGGAACCAAGAACTGTTGTAGGCAGTAAACGCAGTAACAGTTGTCAAATATGTAGAACAAAATTAATTACTTTAATGTACAAACTAAGAGAAAAGCACTTATCATCGAATTATCTAAATGGCTCTATAAACAACTCCCTGTAACACCGAATTACAGCGCAGCTCTTGAGGAAGAGGAGGGAAGGGTACTGAGGGAAGGGTATACCCTCTTCCCTCTTTCTCACTGCCTCATCCTCCCTGCTACTCCTGCCTTCGAGCGCCGTCGGCATCGCCGTCGCGGTCAGCGTAACTGTGAGTTCACGTGACCCTCGTGACGTCACGTGACCCTCGTGACCTCGCGGGGGTCGAGTGACGTCACCAGGGTTACGTGACCTCACGGTTACGCCGACGGCGACAGCGACGCTGCTCAATCCGAAAACGGGTGCCAAAGAGCTGCGCTATAAAAAAATTAACTAAAACAAATAAACACGTCCAGAGTCGCGTGCCTCTTATCTGAACAGAGCCCCCTTCCCTTCATGTATGTACTGGTAACCAATAGTGATTGGTGGCAGAGCTTCGTTGTTTACAGGAAGCCAACCACTCTGGCAGGCACCTAGGGTTTGATTCTCAGCATCTCCGGTGTCATAGAGCGTCGGTGGCTACTGCGCTCTTCAGGCGCGCCTTCGACATCTGCTCCTCAAAGAAGAGTCTGCAAGAGGAAATCTAGATTGTAATGTCGGATCTCCGCAAGGTTGAATACCCCCTACGGTTTATTCTTCAGATGCTCGAAATGTCAATGCGTTCACCCGTAGAGCGCTGCACACACTTCTCAGATTGCATCTGCGTGCCCTACATCAGCCGCACAAGCGAAGCCCTTTAGAGTGTACTCTGCCGCTACGGAATTGCGTCAATCGACCATCGTTTCCCCCTGCTGAAGCACCAACCACGAAAGAAAAGTGTCGTCCACCACATACTGTGTGCGGATTGTTCGGCCTCGTATGATGGGAAAATGAAAAACTTCCCAGAGAGGCTCACGCAACACAAATACGAGGGCCGAAAGAAACATGTGGAAGGAAGCGCCGAATTCACAAACCTCGCTCAAATTGAGGAGCCCCTTCACTTGCTAGAGGAAGGCGTGAGGGCCGGCGTTGGCCAATCGCGATAACAGGTCAGCCGTCGCGATTGGCCAACGTCGGCCCTCCGTTATCACGATTGGCCAGCGCCGGCCCTCGCGCCTTCCTCGGGAAAGTGGAGGGGCCCCTCAATTGGAGTGAGGTTTGTGAATTCGGCGGTAAGTGCCCTAACAGAACACGCGGAACGAACTGGCCACACAATGGATTTCGAAGAGAGCATCGTGCTGGCCCTGGAGAAGCATTGGCGAAAGCGGCTCTTCGTTGAATCTTGGTTTATCTAACGAACAGATGGAAACGTATACCGCCCAGCAATTATGTCTCCGGGCTCCGTGATTTCTGCGAAGCCCCCTACATCCGTGTGTGCAAATAGCGAGGCATGTCACCACCAGCACTCACCAGTGAGCTGGGGACCAAATCGGTCACGAAACTACGGGATACTACTTAAAGGGGCCATAAAACAAATTTTGGGCTGGTAAAAATGATTTTAAAATGGAACTTTACTCATCGTATATCGTTTAGCGGGCGAAAATTAAGAAGGAGCGTAGAAAGTCAAAAGCCAGCTTTTCGGTACAAACATTTTAAGATATAGCGAACTATTTCGTACCTCCTTACCTACGAAAGCTATCTGCCTTTTTACATAATACATTCGAGGTACCCAAAGCACGTCAGCGGAACCAAAATGACGTCAACCGGCCCTAGCTCACGCATTGGACACGAGAACTGCGTCACTCGGACGTATACGCTCGTCAACAATCAATCCGTCGACGAATATTTGGATTCGCGTTCTTGGCCAATGAATGCCGTGACGGAACTTATCGTCCCTTGCGAATTACAAGTTCTACGGCGTGCATAAAAAGCACAGTGGAAGCTTAGAGTCATCGCACCGGTGCCCAAGCATGTCACGACGACTTGATTTCTCCATTCGCCTTTGAGTTGAGGATTAAAGCTAAGAAGGAAGAAGTAAAAAAATCGTGTCATGGCCCCTTTGATAAACTTGGTTAGAGTACATAATTTTTTTATGTCTTTGCCCTAACCAGGCAGGAAGCTGCCGTAACTGTACCTTCATGTTCATATCAACAGATAGGTATTTAGTAACTAACATTGACATTACTTAAACGACACATAGTGTAGTAAGGATTCAGTTTTCCATGTGGTGCAAGCGCAACCAGGCAAAGAAAAGCAGCCACCATAGATGCATGATCCATTCGGGTTAAGACTTGGAGGAGCAGCTCAAGAAGTGGGACATCTTTATGTAATGTTCGTTCAGCAATTGACCCCATGAGTGATGACGTCACAACGTGGCGCTGTGCTCCAAACAAACCGCTGCTAGGGCCGTTGTTATGAACGACTAGTGGGGGCTCGACGTGAGGTAAGCATTTGTGTGATATAAGAGGCTAATATTTCTTGTAAGCGTTCTGTATTCTAATAACTAATCCCAAATACTTTTTTATCGTCTCAGTGCCTTAAAACGATGATAGAAACCCGTTATGAAGTTTGAAAACCGGTTTTGCCTTGCTAGCAGGCGACACGGTAGCTTTGCGGGTTCTGTGGTTCTGTCTGAGGGAGTACGCAACTCGTTATATTACGTAGGCGACGAGCGACCAAACCTCTATTTGCAGCTTCCACGGCCTAGAGGAGGCGCGCTAGTTCCTATCAAAATAGATGTCATCTGGATGATCGTCGTAGAACAGCAGTACGAGGTTGGGTCTGCGACGCGTAATTTTAGTTTTCTAAAATACGAGCAAGATAATAGTTGAACCTTTTTCTTCTGCGTCAGAAAGGGGTAAAAAAGTTGCGTTCATCCTTTAGGTGTTATTCAGGAGCAAGGGAGCACGGCTTTTACACGACGGTACCACCATCGCTGAAAGTTACGAATTCTCGTGGTCAACCTTCTGTGGGCTTTTGGAAGCGAACGGTTCCTGTGTACAGTTGTGATCGACGCTCGTGGTGCGCGAGCGCGCGAACGCCTACAAGCAAAGTCTTCCGAAATATTTGAGAAGGGTGAAAACAGTGTGAAGCCGCACCACCTACGACGACGACGTGACTTGCACCAATGTCGAAGTGCAGGCCAGCACACGTTTTAATGAGTTCTGATAACATGTAAGTTGCTTCAGCGCACACTTGTACGGTCAAACAAAATGTCCGTAACAGATATAAAAATTTACCTGCTGTTTTTATCAAGGTATTTCGCTATCTGAGCTCCTACTGAAAATGGAAGAATTGGCAGGATTCTTTTGACCGTGTGATGTTTATAAGCTGGCACAAACACACAAACCCATATACATAGCTTGCATGTGACGTCATTCGCGGCAATACCAGTATTTTATGAGCCGCGAACACTCGGTTCGCCGTGTCAGTTTCACACCGCCAAAGTTGTAGTTCGAAGAAACCAGTAGGTAGAAATAACTATCAGTACGAAGCAATGGCGGCCATTGCGAGCTATGTATTGCGAACCCGAAGTACAAAGTTTAGATTTTCGAACCCATTATGTTAGGGTCAGTCATTGTTAGAGACTCCTGAAAAATGAAAAAGACGGTCTGACTCCGATTTGATATCATGTGCACTAAACAGTTGCTTATCTCACTGTATGTAGCAGATCTCCAGGTGATTATCGTCAGACAGTATTCCGTATCGCACACAAATACAATTCGTTCTTATCAGGGCTGGGCAGAGATACTACAAAACGTATTCAAGAATACAAATACTGAGATACATGTATTTCAAGGCCCAAAATACGGATACTGGGATACATTCATTTTTTATGCAAAGGGATATCCTTGTCACGATTTTGATGAGAAAGAAGAAGAATCAAGGGAAGCGCAAGCTGTCTGCAGGCTAGCCGAAGAAAAGGAAGAGGAAGATATAAAAAAGCAAAGGGCGTATTTGAAGAAAGACGTCCTTGGCTCTGCTCCCAGGTGAGTCCACCAGCCACTGGCCACGCTCCAGTGTAGCGAAGCAACCACACCGATCTCCAATACCCCGACCTAGCGACATCGCGCCCCAGAGATGACCATGAGGAGCAGCTGACCCTGCTTCAGCATTCCAAGGTCGTGAGTGAAGATCGACATTCAGTGGACTGCGTCACGGGGGATCGATAGTGTTTGACTTTTGGCTTTACTTTCTTTTGCATAACCGTAGTGTTCTTTATGTTGTAAATATATGTTTCATTATTCTACTTGCTCGAACTCTGTCTCCACTGATTCCGTGTACCGTACTGGTCGACCGCGACAATCCTTAAGACACCTGTGCAAAAACGTCGAAAAAGTATTCCGAAATACAGATACCGATTCTTATAGAAATACACTTGTTCTCGAACGGTGCTACGTGGCGAGTGTGTAGTTCGTGGCGAATGCAAATGGTAATTTACTCTTGTACTTCTCTTTCTGTGTTAATATATTCAATCTCCATTACCTCGAACGTTTTATTTATCATTAATACCGCTATAAAAGTATGTCACCCCCGCTGTACCACATAGTTACTGAACGGTAAAGACTGCGTGACATGCTTGACAAAAGGCGTTTGCACGAAATGAATCCTGTTTTGCCGTGAGAGCGCCCCCCCTCCCCCTTTCAAACTGTCTTCGTATATTCTTCTGAGTCACCCATAATTTTGGCAAATTTGATGATAGAGCCGTACTTCTTCTCCACTCAACTCCTTCACAGCGTTCGCTCTGCTAAACTGGAAAGAGTGGAGGGCAGTGTGAGAGGAGCTTATTCTGTTATTATTGCAGGTAACCTTCTTTAAAACAAAATAATTGTTTTTTCTTATGCTGGTAACTGTGATGGATTATGTCGTAGGGCTGGTTCATATTCTAAATTCTGGAGCGCCTTTGACCAAACAGATGTTCTAATATCTTAAATGTATCGTAAAAACGGCAACAAATGTAACGAGATAACTAGGTCTGGCAAAGTATCACGATAAAAGCCATACATTGTACATGTATTTCACTACTAAGATACAAACATATATTGTTAATCTATCTCGGTACAGAGATACAGATACTCGAAAGTATCGCTAAGATACTATGGCGATACATTTGTATCGCTATTCTGACCAGCCCTGGGTATTATATACCTGCCGAGTTCTTTGAAACCTACCATGTTTCCAAGAAATATAAGATCAAAATCGTATCATTAGGCAAACGATTTAAAGTGTTACAGAGAGCATAGCTCAGTCAGTTTCGCATGCGTTCATCGTCTGCAGCAGGTATCTCCAGACGTCTCAAGGGCCGGAAGTTACTCTCGAGTATATCTTAGAAACAGACGACACTCGGCAGAATTCTGTAATGGTAAATGTGTGAAAACTAGTCTTCTTAGATTTAATATTTTTAGACGTTGAAATTGCCCATCTGATTTTTGAACGCTGGTTCTTTCGGGGCAATATTCATTCCCATATATTCGTCTATAGCAACGCCCCTAGCAACGGTTTGTTTGAAGCAGTGACGTCTTACTTAAGGGGTCAATAATGCGGCAAGTGCAAATCACACTATTTTGTTTTTTTTTATGGAGAGGGGGGTTTTCGCGTGCTTCTTCCTTTTCTTTGTGTATCACGGGATTCGAGAACACAGATGCAGAACAAAAGCGAAGCAGGAATATTTTTAAAATTCAACAGCTGTCATAATCTATCTTGACCGCGCTAAAGCTCCCTGATAAATGTACGTCTAAAATGAATATTTATAAGCTTAGCTTAACGACTTCTGCTGTTTTGTCTTGCTAATTATCCCCTTAGAGTTGTGCTCTAACGTCTGCCTAAATTCACGAAATTAATCCCAATTAAATATATGTCTCTGTCATAATGATTTTATTATATATTTGAAGTATTATAAATAACCTTGTACATGCCATGACTTTTAAACAATAATACAATGTGGTTAAGAAAAAACGGCTATTTACTTAAAAGCGGGAAAGGAAAGGAGAGGTGCTGCAGTAGTTCGCATGGCAGTTCTGATTGTACTATTTTTCACGTGTACATATTATATTATAAAACAAATGATAATAGTTGAAAACATTCAACAACACTGAGGATATATGCAATCATAGATCAAAAAGAAAGAACGAATTTGGTGCGCCGTGACATATATTCAGCTGAAAATGTGCCGCGTGCCGCGAAAGAGCTGCATTTGAAGTATCGTACAAAATATAATAGATTTCTGTATAAATCTGCTATTGGCTTTTTTGTCACTGAAGCATAAATGGCGTGCTCAATTTAAGAGAACTCCTTACGATAATCAGACATCGTCAAGCAATTTTCTCCTCATAAACCATTAAAGCCACACATTTCTTTAGGAAAATAGAATTAAAACACGTACGCGCTTTAAAGAAGAAAATAGATGGTGCTATGGAGAATTTGGCAGCCTTGAAAACAATTGCCGGATTATAACAGAATATGCAGGTACCTTGACGTTTGTTTCGTCTTTCTCAAAGCGGTGCCTTCTTTCACCGCTTGGTTTGTTTTCGTCTTGCGCACCTCATAAATACAGAAGAAGATTCAGCCACGTGTCCTCCACAGAGAGAGCGATGGAAGCTTGTGCCCCGTCGCAAGTGCTCAGCATGTGGAAAAAAACAAAAACTGTACGCTCCACTATTTCTGCTTTTTTAGTTTGAGTATTTTATGTACTGGCGTCACTCGGAGGTACAGGTGCGCGCAAATTTATAAAACCTCCCCAACTGCATCCAGTAAGCGGTTAGGATTTAGCACAAAGTAGAGGTTTTCCATAATAGGTCTCAACACCCTTCCAGTGGCCACAACAGGACGTCATAATAGCACTTCCTAGCACAACATAGTTCTTTAGTACGATTGTTGCGGTGTACTTTAAAAATTATAATCTTCTCCGGCTCTCTTTTGTAACTTTTTTTTTAGGTCAAGTCGGGAAGATGCGACGGTTGGAGGAGCAGGCACGCCGGTGAATCGGTGGTAATGGCTTGCTCGGCCGACAGTGTGCGCTCGATGTTTGGTGGCTTCAGTCACAAAACCGTCGATGGTTTTCGGGGGATTGCGGACGGGGCCTTCGAAAATTTCACCCTTCACGCCACGCATGAGGACGCGAAGTTTCTTCTCCTCGGCAGCCTCCAGATCGGCTCGGGCACTTAGGTGCCGGACATCTTCAACAAAGCTAGTTCCGCTTTTGTTTGGGGTCCTCCGCTCGCTGCCGAAGGTGGTGGTTGATAAACGTCCGCTTCAATTCAACGGCGCAGGACTCCCATGTAGTGAAGGAGGATGCGTGGTTTTCAAACCAATGCCTCGCAGTGCCTTCAAGTAAGAAGTAGAGGTTGAGGAGGCACTGCTCAGTCGTCCATCCGTTGTGGCGGGCTACACGTTCGTAGTCTTGCAGACAGTCCTCCACGTTTTCGTGGATCTCACCGTAGAAAGGCATCGGAGTCCGGTGTGCAACGTCACTATGACGGCGGGGGCGACGGCCGGGGTCTGCGACGTCGGCTGCCGCCGCCATCGACGGCCTCGTTGGCTGCTTGGTCTTGGGTGGCCAATGTCCGAATTCCGGGCGTAGGCCTTGGGTGCGGCGGCTTCCTCGGGTCTCGGTAGTCTCTGCGGTTGTTCCTCTTGAGCGGGGTGATTGGGCTTGCGCTGAAAGGCCTTGGAGGGGTACGCTTCATGGGTTGCGTTACACATCACCTCCACCGAAATTGTCACGAATGACAAACGATGAGGCGGCTAAGAAATGGAGAAACTTAACGTTTAATGGGGCGAATATGTGCCCTAAACAAAATAGAAGAAGGTTAGCGTCGCTGGCGTCGATATCAGCGAAACAGCAGGATCGAGCGCTGGGGCGAGACTGACTCCGGACCGTCACGTGGAGCATCTTTCGAACCAGTGGGGATTTTTGGAATATTCGGCAAAGAACGTTCGGCGCGTAGAACATTCGTAAAGGGCTGTTTTTACTCCAACGTCGACGGACGCAACGTGAGCCGGTGCAGACCGACGTTCGTCGGACACTACGCCGCGTTGAGAATGCGCCCGAACGATGGTGTTTACAGTACAGCGTAGACCAACGCTGGTCCAGCGCGCCTCGACGAACTGCCCCACTTTGCACAGGCGCGTATCCGTGGCAACCGCATCGTCTCTACGGGTTATCTATGGGCGGTAGCTTGCGCCACCTAGCTTAGAGGCAATCGGTCAGTGTGGTTCGTCCTCGTGTTGTCATGTCACGCTTCAAAACAACCATTCGGGGTAGCGGTTAGCAGTTCAAAAACAAGCAAATGATGGTGATAACGAGTGAAAACCAGCATTTAGTTTCTCCTAAATGTGACACAAATGTCAAAAAAAAAAAAAACGAAAATGAAAAAAAAAGCCTGATATTGCGTTTGTTGAACCTAGCTGCTTCGCAGGCTCTCCGGAATCGTGCCAAGAGACTCCGGAGATTTCGCTAGAATGCGTCAATGAAATCGATGCACTCGATATTGCACAGAGACCTCTTTCTGACAGATAGCCGGTGTGTTATAAGCGTAGTAGACTTTCACGCTGACTTAAGAAACGGCCGCCGAAGAGAGCGGAGGATGTCTAAGTTACGCAATGTACGCGGTCGAAATTCTAAAGCACTTTTAAACGCCTATACAAACAATACAGGAATCAGTCCAATTGTCATCTCGTACCGCTACTATTGTCTACAAACTGAAACCGTTTACAAGCTGAGACAGCCCAATCGGAAATTTCTGGCCGGCTAAATATTTAAGAAGTTTCACTAGCCGCGTTTACATGAATACGACTTCAGCGCATCGACTCCGATCGTCCTCCGGAGGAAGCCGACTAGGCAACGTCTACATGAATGCGCACCAAGCCATATACGCGAAGGTGGCGCCACGCCGTGTCAAAGCTCAAAGTTAAAGCTGGTTTCCGGCACCGGCCGCACCACGTGACTACGCACCACGTTTTCCGGTACGTCGCACGTGAACTTGAAGTCGTGAAGGCGTTTCGACGCTTTTGGCAAGCGTAAACTAAAGATCGTGCCCGCTGTCTTCGATGCTGTGCAAGGAGTTACGAGACGGAAAAAACATCAAAACCCAAACGTCTTGGGCTCCGGGTCGGGCCGCTGGGCCACTCTGGATCAGAGGCGACGTGCGTGCACACGGCCTGGCGAGCAAGATCGTTGTCAACCGCTTTGAGCATATACGGCTCTGGCTTTGAGGACTCCACCGCGCCCGCGCTTCGCCTCGCCATACCTTGCCAACCGCGACCGGACCCCGAGGCCGAAAGGCTCCGGCGCAGTATGGGACGGCACCGAGGTAGGAGCTGCTCAATCTGCGCTACCATGCAGTGCTCGGAGCTCTCGGCGTCGTTCGTGATTGCGCCGAAGCCTCTAGGCAGTGGGCACTCCCTTGGACACGCAAGTCGTATTTCGCGAGGCTTGGACGGGGGCCGCCCTCTCCGAGCAGCGCAGTGATATTCCGCTCATTTTGTTTGACCATAAAAGCTCACGTTTCTTCTCGGGAGGAACTGCGGGCAACCACACGGAACCGCTCTCAACCGCCACCGACAGAGTCGGCCACCGCCATTTTCTCAGCTGTTCACTCGCACCCGCAGCACCCCCCCCCCCCCCCCCCCCCCCCACCCCCCGAGCGCCTTCCCATTATCCTCCCCGTTCCAAAATGCGATGCGACCTCCGTTTACATGGGTTGAATGAATACGTATTCGCCGTCTCTATCCACCTCTGTCTGGCGACTTGGATGCGATGCGCTTCTCAAGCGCATTATGCCGTTTACATGACCGCATCGAATGCGACAACTGGATTCGATGCGACTAAGTCGCATTCATGTAAACGCGGCTACTGTGTCCGCCTTTCCCTGTACATTCGACGACACTTTTTTTATCGGGAATGATGGCCGGTGAGTGCGACTAGAAAATGATTATAAATAGCACACACATTAGGTCATTCTTAGTTCTAATTAACCATACCTTTGGCGCGTCATCGAGCTTCCAGCTTTCGCCGGCACCCCAACACCACGGCCCACCACCACCGGCTCGTTAGGTCGATAGGCCTATCGAGAATCAAGGGTAGAGCATCCTCCGAGAGGTCCACGTCCAGGCACACACTCGCCCAGTCAAGCGCACGAACGTTAAATACGCACACCAATACGGGAACACGACAACAGCACACAGCACACTGCAAGAACGACAGGTTCAGATCCCAAAAATGAGCATCTCGCACACTCCGACTGGCCCCGACGACCCCGCCAACCGGATTCCTGAATGAGACATTCGCGCGAGGGCTTCTGGGATAGCCTACGTCGGCGCCGTCGTCGTCCAACGTTGAACGTAGAGCATGTCCAAGTCCGTCGTAAGCTACGCTGTCGCGCGTCGAGCTGCTTGCGCTGCGCCGCGTTCAGCCTGACGTTGGAGTATAGACACCCCGTTCGTAGACAGCGTAAGCGTGAACGAGCGCGTGCGCTCGTTGGCGTTACGACGGAGTATAAACAGCCCTTAACTCGATCAGACGACAAGGTTCTCGAACTTACGAGAACGTCAAGTTAAAAGAATAAATAAGAAGAAGAGTCCGCTCCCTGGAATCGAACCTCGAGCCTCCGCGCAATAGCCAAGCACGGTAACCATCCGGCCACGCACGTGCTCGCTCAGCGTCGGGCGTGGCAATATACTTTAGGATTTTCATTAGAATTTTTTGCTCAAGTCATATATTTAGCGTGTACGCTAAAGCTTCGATCCCACTTTGAACGGCCCTCGTAAACCGGGTTTTTAACGTATTGCGCTAGGATTACTTGTACAGTGCTGTCCGTAGCTGATGGAAGCTTTCACTAAAATTGTGGGTAGATTGGCTCACCTGAGCAACTCACGAAAATCAAAAACTGTTTTCACTATACTTTGCATCTATACTTGAATAATATTTGATGTTATTGTGGCGCTTATTTGGGTCAAATCAAGTGAATAATAGTTAAGCCATTTGCATTTTCTTTACATATCACTGATTTTTCAGTCGTAGTAAACGCCAGAATAGCTCAAAACGATAATTTGATGACTTTAAGAAAAAAAGGTTCAGCGATAATTTTTCCTTCTACAAAACCAGTTATATTTTCTTTCTCTTGACTTGCGGAGGTTTCTTATATTCATACTATCAAATTAATGAAAGAACCACCTTCGGGCATCTGTGTAGTAAATCCCAGCGCAGTACCATCATCAACCGACGTTTGCAGACCGCCCGAAGTGGGATCGAAGCATTCATGTACGCACTGTGCGCATAAGAATATTGGGAGATGGTCACTGAAATCACGAACTATTACATGGGATGTCAGTTTTTGTGTATAAGAATGTTTTATGAATAAGTCAACATAACACTCTAAAAATGCCTGGGCGTCTACTTACCCGCAAAACACTCGAAGAGCCAATCTCTGCGATCTACGAAATCAGCGAAACGAATGATCAGGCGGAACATCCGTTTAGACCTGAAAATTAAGTCTGCGCTGTGGCATTACGCAAACCAAGCATGACGCTTTGCATTGCGTAATGCCACAGCGCAGACATTGCACATTAAGCTGAAGAAGTTCGCCAGCTAGCCCGACTCCGGATTCGAATATCAAGAACGTGTCGACGCTACCCGGCACAACATTCGTCGGATCGACGTTCGTTTCAAGCCGGAGACCGTGTGTGGAGTCTGGACTCCGGTACGACAACGCGGTCTAAGCAAGAGACTCCTCAAGCGCTACTTCGGACCCTAGAAGGTAGGTGTAAGGTTTAAAAGCGCAAATGAACAGGGACTGATAGGATATAACACAAACAACAGGAACAGGCGCTAACTCTCAACCGATTTATTGCAAGACCGTTCAACGCTTATATGCACAACCCATCTGCCTTTTACATATCAAACAACGCCAACAGCCTATAAAACACGCTACAGACACCCATCTAGATAAGTCACTTTATCTAGTAGGCTAACAGATGGCGCGCTGACGCACTTGTTATTCTGATTTTTAATAAAGAAATGCCTCTATAATCTCCCGCTCTGTTTTTTTCGCTTTTTTGAAGAACGTCGTTGAATCTAAAAGCGGTTCGCAGCCACAACGCTTACAATGCAAAGACGGATGACCCCTCGAATTGTTGCGTAGAGATAGTTTGTGTTCTCTTGCCCTGTCATTGAAGCAGCGTCCTGTTTGCCCTATATAAACGTTCCCGCAACTCAGCCGCATTTTATAGATGACGTTAGTGACACAGTCAGTATATTGGCTTACATGCTCCTTGGAGCACAGAACGTTTTTCTTTTTCTTAGTCATAATCGGACATATCTTAGCCAGTTTGCAGGGCGCAGAAAAGACAATGTTAACATTGTATCTGCCGGCAATATTTTTTTCTGTTGTGGGAAACTTTGCGCATGTCTACTAGATATAGAAGTGACTTATCTAGATGGGTGTCTGTAAAGCGTTTTACTGACTGTTGGCGTTGTTTGATATCTAAAAGGCAGAAGAGGTTTGCATATAAGCGTTGAACGGTCTTGCAATGGATGAGGTGAGAGTAGTGCCTATCCCTGTCGTTTGTGTTATTTTTTATCGTCACTGTCTGTTTGCGATTTTAAACCTTTATACCTACCGTGACCAACTAGCCGAAACCAAAGTTTTAATGAGGCCTCGAAGGTACTTCGTCGACTCGGAGATCTGAACTACTGAGGTGATGACCGACGGGACAAGAACATCGACACGCCGCTAACCACGACCTGAAGTCGTCCCCGTCCGTGAACATGAAGCCGTACTACTTAGGATAAGACTGTGAAGTGTGATCCTGTGATACGCTTGATAGGTCTGCGTTTTACCAGCTTCCAGTATTTTCCCATATTTCGCTTGTTTTTCTCTGTTTTGTTTCCTTACACGATGCATCGAGACGATGCTTTTTTTTTTTTAAGGAAGAGAGTAATGCCATGCCCATCTCCGACCAAGCCCGCCGCGCCCGAATGGTTATCGGTGCTCGGCTCCCACACAAATGGCCGAGGTTCGATGCCTCGGAGCGGACGCCCCTTCTTGTTATTTTTTGTAAATGTCGCATTCTGTTGAATTCAAAAACACTCTTGTTTATTAGAGGTCCGAATGTTCAACTCGCTAACCCTTCTACGCCGATTGTTAAACAAGCCCACGCGTGTATATAAAGGGCTCCACGTGTCGAGCCGGAGCCAGGCTCGCATCAGCGGTCGATCCTGGTATTATGCCGCCATTGACGCCTGCAACGCTATTCTTATTCTGTGTTTTTTCGGGCACAAGTTCGCCCCAATAAGCATTTACTTCCTTGAGTTATTCGTCGCCTTATCCATTGTCATTCTTAACAATATAGTCCAAGGCGAATCTGGCCCAAGTTAACTTCTGATATTTCTTTTTTAGTTCCTGCATAGCTGAAAGTCTGGTCGAATTTTAGGGGATATATATAGAATACAGTATAATTTTTTGTGTGTTCCCGTCTCCTGAACTGATTTGTTGTTAAAGCCTTTCTACAAACTACGCCATTTTGCCATGTCCATACGTATCACATTGTTGTGGCGATTCTAGGCGGATTTTTTATCCCAACCGGAGATAAAAATTAGGTCAAATTCTATAATAAGTAAAAAAAACTAACGGACGGAATATGAGTAAAAAAAGTCTAGGACAAAGAATGACGTAGAATAAATACATTTCAGAAATGAACTCGAGTTTTATTTGACAGACGTCGGTAAATAAAAATTAAAAACTTCCACAACTACGATTTTGTCCCTCAAGATGTTGCTACTTAACACTAGAATTGCAATTTCAGTCGTCACGAGGAAACATAATTTGCTTGAATTAAATTTGTATTTAGAAGATACAGTAGAGGGTATTTCTGGCCTCACCCTGTACCAAATTTACTTCGTTCCTTTTTTTTTTTTCGTAGGCTGCGCGGCAACTATAAAATATTTACCGCTCCACATCATACCCTTAATTGCTTTGTATTACGCGACCTACAAGATTTTCATAAAAATATTGCTATTGGTCGTTGGAGATCCTGGTTATACAATAGTACAAAGGATCGGTTCCGTTTTCAGTCATGAGAATAGCCGCGGACTCGCTCTGAAACAGAAATGTATGCTTTCTTTGAGTTCAACTTACACTATCTTTCGGTTGTTTATGGTGGTCTACATCCGGTCACCGTCAAATTGAATGAGGCCTATGGGTTAGGACTTGTAGTTGAAAAATGTGCCTTTATACAGAGAAAATAGTTTGGTCTAGCTCTAACGAGACCTAAATGTAAATGACCTAATAGATGTAATTCGTTCCCAGCATATTATTAGCAACCACATTGTACCTGCAAACATAAGCAGGCCACCTTCAAGACGGTAGAGGTTATCGTAGGAACCTTGAATGTCTCTGAATATTCCTGAAAATGGGAAGCAAGAAAACAGTTGTTAGGTGCGGGCTAAAACTCTCTCGATTTCCCCGAAATGTGAATTGAAGCACCAAGTATGCGCTAGTGCCATTAAATAGTAAACTTTGGCATGCGCAGACTTTGGTCACATAAAAAGGCCACGAGATGTTTCTTTTATTTATTTTGTGTAGGTTTTGTTCAGTTTTTGTGCTACTTTTTGGTACTACGAGTTGAACTACGTGGTGAAGTTTTGATCATCCAATCACCACTCTGCCTGGAGAAGAAATTCCAGTTGCTAAACAATTTTGCTTCGAGAATCCGGAATTTGATTAGCATTTTGATAATTGAGTGTGGCGCACTAAGCTTGAGGAGCACTGTAGAGTGAGCAACACTGGCACTGCAAAACAAGAATCACCTGATTTTGTTCACTTTCTTTATACTGATAGGGCTCTGTTACGTTCGAGACTTAACTTTGTGCCGTCATGCTGTTATTCGCTGCTCTCGAAAAAAAAAGATGCGTCTGTTGAGGGAGAATATTCTTTGACGCAGCGCTCCGGTTGGCTTTTCTTTCCAGAAATCATGTCACATATATGTCTATTGCAGTCTGTTATAGTTACTGTTCGCACCGGGCGAGAATCTTGAGCACAACACGCCACGCATCATCTCTGCGGGAGCACTTCAGCCTTCATGGATGCGTGCACATTCACTTCTACGCAATCCGGAGTGCGCAGTGATGGGCCGCAGCAAACACACAAACACAGCAATGCTGTTCTCGGTGCATCGTTACCTTTCAATGTTGGGGAGGGGGCGTGTGTTCTCAACACAAGAAAGGATGATCACCCGCGCGTCTAGAAATCGAACAGCGCGAGATAATTTAGGAGATTCGGTTTTAGAAATGGGACCACAGGGTTGGGGCTATGTCTTTCGGAGGACGTGTTCTGTATATGACTGGTCGTTTGTCTTCGTAATCAGACTGACCACACTGGTCAGTGAAACGTTATCTCGTTTTAAACAGTTACCTCGTCGTAACGTGCTCAATGGGGCCAAACGTTTTTATATTTTTGTTTGCTACTTCCGAGGAATCACAAACGTCGGTCATCTCAATCAAGCCTGCCTCTTCCTTAGAAACTTGACTGACTCACTGAGGCTGCTATTATAGCCAAGCAAACTACTTAAAATAGCGGCATGATACTATTCGCCCTTTCCACCGTGCAAACTATTTTTAAAATACGTATTTTTATTTAACGCTTACAGCTTCAGCTGTAGAGCGCGCTTTGTTCTGTCATAAAGCCTATAAAAACCTTAATACAATTTAATATTTAAAATGAATCGACAGACGCAACTAATAATACAGAAGAAATTATTGTGTTATTTGTAATTTTGATATGTGATATTGTAATATGTGGTATTGTTATATTTGAAGAGCAATGCACAATATCGCGCTGTTGGGACGCGGATTAAGACACATATATTACAAGAGAGCTCAAGCAAAGCTTTAAAACAACCGGACTTAAGAAAAAAAAAAGATACAAATATTTTTTTGAACAGAAGGAGCAAAGTTGTTCAACTGTGGCATTATGGCATTACAAGCTTTCAGCATGTAAAATTAACGCTCTCAGGAACTCACCTATTAAGCTGGGGGTCAGAAGCAAAAGCGGAGCTTTCGCGACACCCACGATGCCGTAAAGGACGACGAGTCGCTCCACTCCAAAGTAGTCGGCCAGCAAGACATCGTGCATCACGTAATTACTGCCATAGCAAGCTGCCATACAGGTGCACACGACCACAATCATCCAAAAATCAACCGCATACGGAAAGAACCAAAAGGGACGTCGCCATTAGAAGCAAACAAAGCGTGAGCAACACATTTCTGGGTAACAGTCCCTTATCAGCCAACAGGGGCAAACAAACGCGCCCAACGGAGCACGTTAGTAGGTACCAGGGTGTTAGCCACAGTGCAGTCGACTCGTCAGTACCATTATCCACTGCATAATCGACGATTGTCGTGAAGATAACGTACTCGACAGCGTAAAAGATTGCCGTAGATAGCAAGAGCATGTAAAAGACTGGACTCTGAGTGACGTCTTTTACTGACTTCCAGAAACCGGGATTCGGACTCCTTGGACTATCACTGTTTCCGAAGCGATCTGTGCCGTATTTAAGACTACCATTGATCTCGTTGGAGGCAACGAGGGAATTGCTCGTAGCCCAACTATGGCCACGTCTTGTAGGGGTGTACCAGGGCGGCAGCTTAAGTGAACTACGTAAGTGGGACAAGGTTCATTATCAGAGCTCCCCATATGAAGAAACTGCCGCTAAACCCGTAGGCTTCCTTCAAAACTGAAAGTAAGCGCGGGAAAACCAGCCCGTCCAGTGTCAATCCGACGGACGTGAAGCCCAGGGCCACTCCTCTGAGCTTGTCGAAATACATCATCGTAAGGAGGTTGCCCGACATGTAAGTTGTGCCGGCCCCAAACCCTGGAGGCAGCAAAAAAAGAAATGGCATTTTCCATTGTGCACAAATAAGGCAATTGATACATCCCTCCACGCTACGAAGATAGACCAATTTCTTCCAAGAGAAGTATTAACTTCATAAATATGATCTGAATTCATTCTACCGGTTGATAGTATATGTGCAAAACATTACGCAAAAATTGAAACATACAATAGAGCGCTGCACTGGCTGGGGCTCATCCGAAAGCCCGGGCCCGGCCCGGCACGCGGGCCGGGACGGGCCGGGTGAGGGGGTTTTTCGGTGGGCATGATCCGGGCCCAGGCTTTTATCTGCGGGCATGGGTCGGGCTCGGGCCAAACACCTTGGCGGACCTGGATCAGACTCAGGGCTGCGGCCCTGATTTGTGCCCGCCAACAAGTGCAAATAGTAGATGTGATTTTAGTGTGGAACATCACAGCTTTACTATTGGCGTTTTCTTGGTGCCAAAAAAACAAACAAGAAAACACGAGCATAACTTTTTTATTTATTAACGTAGAACTTCGTCTGGGTTGCAATGAAATAAAATGCGATGATCTGCGCTGTCATATTTTATTTATGAAGAAATCGCGTCACTTTGTAGATCGAAGAAATCGATACACGGCAAGCGTAGCACGATGATACGATATGTAAGATATGCCTCGGCTGCATCGCAAGCAGGCACATATCGTAGTTTTCGTCTTGCTCCCTAAAGGCTGGACTCCATGGAGCGGAAAAATGGACGAATTTCGCACGGCGACATTCACCCTGCGTGTGGCGTCAGAAGAATGGATGTTGCGCCGCGCGCAATGCGAACGCGCCGGAAGTTCGTCAGTTCTTCGCCGCATATTCGTAAATAGTGTTCAGCCTTTAGTGCAGCATGTCGGGTTTTAGAATATTTCGCGCCGTGTTTTTTGGCCATCACAACACTCAAGAGAAGTTAGTGTGGCATTCTATGATCAAATTGAGGGGCTGAGCTCACAACTATCACAACTGATTGATGCGCATTGAAGAAGCGAAGAGGAGCGCTGTCTACAGCACAGGAAGAAAAAGGATGGTCGGCATGCCGGCGGTTCCTTCTGAACGCGAGAGCGGTTGCGAAGAGTGCGTCAGCGCAAAACCACTACGACGGCCCCGACACGAACCGTGGTGACTGATAGCGAGTTCGTTTCACGGCACTCGTGTCCACGCGTGCCCACTCGCGGCGTAAAGCGAGTTCGTTTCGGCAGGCACTCCACGAGTGGTTGCACTCTCCGAGTTCGTTTCAGCGGCGGCACCCCACGCGTGCATGCACTCGCTGCACCGAGAAAATCGAGAGTGCGCCAAAATGCAATCCTGTCATGCCTCGCTCCCGCGAGGCCGGCGAGGAGCGGGAGCAGACGACGAGGGTTCGTCTGCTACGATGTGTCGCGGAACCGAAAGGAAAAAAAATTAGATTTTCTGATAGAAATCGCGTCCCGCGGGCAACATAATCAAACGCAAGCTTGAATTGTGGAGTCTGCTATTCCATGAAGGAAGCAATTGACAACCCGTGCTTTATTTGCAGGTTTTAAGTCGCTCTGTTGCCGTACAGACGCTGAAATATACCAGTGTGTCAAGAAATGCTCAGAACAAATGCATCAGCGGCCCCCGAGATGTTTATCACCATCCGTGTGCGGGTGAAAAATTGAACATTTGTCGACAAAACTCCCCCAACAGAAACCTCTGACTGCCCAATAAGCATCAGAGAAAGCTAAACATAGTGACTTTACCCGAGGCTTGGGCAACATCATCATGTTTAACATTTACTTACGTCTGCTAACTTGCCCCGTCGTATTTTGTTCGAGAAAGCTCTCGTTCTCGACGTCCTTACCAAGGCTAATATCTGATCCACCTGTAATGACGATCAAAATCGAAAGTCCCACGAAAGGTTTTGCTGGATATTCCAACAAACTAGTTTTAAGCCATACCCTTTCAGTGGTTCACGCATAATACCATGCTCAAACGAATCAAGCTTCTGCTCGGACGGCATCATCAGTTTTCTTCAGTGTAAATGGTTATAAGAATTGAAAGATAGCAACCAGCTGCTTTGTAGGCAGCTGGGTGCGGAAATTTACGCCGTCTGTAACTATCTCTACGGCAGGCGAGTTGCTTGAAGTCATCGCAACTATAAACTATAGGTTGCAGCGTTCAACGTTTGTAGATAAACGCTGGTAGTGACTGCACTCTCGCATTCCCACCCATCACTCCGAACAGAAACGCGCAAGTTTCGGTTTGAGGTCGGTATCTTTTCTACAACATAGATGGCGGCAGCATCAGTCTTCTGCACTCGGTGCATTTGGCGAGTTCGTTTCAACCCAGTTCTCCGTGCAACACTCTGCGAGTGCGATGCATTCTGGGAGAGAACTCGAACGGTGCCAGTGCGTGTGAAACGAACTCGCTATGAGTTAGACAACCACTTCCATGTTGGCAAATTGTGTGGAATGATCGGTGACTTGCTGAAGTGAAGGGAGTCTCAAAGCAAGAAATTTTCAGCGTCTTCATTTCTTGCCAAGGAGGTTCTATGCATTCCAGATTCATTGGAAAGCATTTTCTTTTTGCACAAAACCCTGTAGTTTTTTTTTTATTCCGTAAATGAATTTTTTGTCCGAGTCTGACTTCTATTTCGTTCAGTTTCTAGTCCCTGCCAATTCTCCAAAATTATTAAAAGGACTAATTTTATATTTTCAGTCCCGGAAGAAATACTGTCTATTTGTAGAAAGCTGCCCGTTAACAAATTCGTTGTGGAAATAGTTGAGCTGATTGTTGTCAATGCCGTTCAACTTGTCTTGGGAATAAAATAAAATCCAAGTCGGAGTTGTCGTTTGTTGCTTAGGTCTATAGATCAATCAATTTATCTATACCATCTTTTGTTAATGTTTAATTTTCAGGTTAATATTATTTTTGGTGTCGCAATTCGACTAGCCTAGATAAATGTACAGGTGTTATTCGTAGCTCCGTCAGGTACTTATGTAAAAGGAAAGAAGTTGCGTACTAGCAACTCGACTCCAACGGTCGCCTTATGTGCCTAAAATTGCACTGCCCAATACCTCAGTACTCCACGCGGCGAAGTTTAGAGAACATGACATCAAATTCAGGCCCCTGCCGAACCGGGCAGGTTCTGATAGGTGGCGGGCTGGGCCGAGCGGTGTAACATAGAAATATATCGGGCCGGGCCGAGGGTGGTTTCAAACACCTGGGCAGGGATTGGGCGGGTAAATTACCATGACGCTGGGCTCGGGCCGGGCCTGGGCTCTAAAAAGCGGCCTGTGCAGTGCTCTCACGTACAGTCACGCATTACCTTATCTTCCCGACATGTGAATTTTGTTGTGCCGTGAATAATCTTTTATTTTGTAGGTTATTTTGCCAATAAGAAGAAGTGACGCGAGTTCCAATGGCATTCGTGAGTCAGGATTTAAATAAACTTGCATACTTCCCAACAGGATGAGTGACTTGATTCAAAAAAGTATTTCCGAGCTCTTTACGCTTATAACATATATGTAACCAAAGCAGTACGGCACAGTTCATGGAATTTGATTTGCACGCCAGTTCTCACTCGTCATATTGTGTAAACTATGCTCTAATATGTAAAAAAAAAGCTTTCAGTTTTTTTTTTAATTTGGTGTAGAAGAAAGACCAGCGGAGCTGTACAATAGAAAGTAGTGGCCGGCCGCAAGTCGGCAAGCCATAGTAGAAAGGCTGCCGCCATCTATGAGCGACGTCGGAAACTAGATACATGGCTTGCCGCCGTCGCTCATAGATGGCGGTAGGTGTCCAGAGTTCGGTGTCTTTATTTTTTTTGCGGGGGACACGATCCTGAGGAAACTAACCCTTAACAGCTCCGCTGTAAAAACCATGCGTCGAAGTCTTATAATTTGAGAGTGTCTTTATCCAAGTGACAGACACTTACCGTGGATCACACCTAGCGTGACAGAAATCCATGCTATATTAGGCGCAAATCCTGATGTCATTAAGCCAACTAATGCTAGAACGCTTGATGCAACCATGACAGATCTCACAGAAAACTTTCTATGCAGGGGTGTAAAATAAGGCCTGAAATAAAAAAAGCTCAGTGTTAGGCGTGAAAAACGCGTGATAAACAATGTTTCTTTTTATATAAGGGGTAGCTTCAAGCAGTTCAAGAAAAGTCGATTTTCGAGCTGATCTACTGGCATCGATTCATAAAACGTATATACACTTCCTTTTTTTTTTCGACATCGGGAATTTTTTTATTATAGTTGTAAAAAGGAAACGAACGCATTGCATACCCCCCCCCCCCCCCTCAAGATATTTTTTACGGAAGAAACTGAAAAAAATTGGGTTTCTTCCCAAAAAAATCTTGTTCACGACATAAAATCTAGTTTAAAGTGTATCGTATTTAAAATGAGGCGTTTCGCAATCATTTCTTTTCACACAATAAACTTCGTAGTTCGCCGCACAAAATATAAGTGATAAACATGCACAAGCGTATGTAACTGGAAAAAGCGCAACGAAGTAACACGTTAGTATGTCGTTCACTTGGTTTCAAGAGCAAGGGCTTTTAGCTGCGCCTCAGGCGTGATAGTTATTGCATAAACTGATTTCAATAATTGGATCAGGTTTCTTATCACCAATGCATAGCTCTTGGTCATAGAGATGAATTCTTTCTTACTCGGCCCCTCTGTTTACTTCATCGGGACTGGGAAACTGTTTTCATTACAATATTAACCTAGCGTAAGGTGTGACACCGGCGAAATTTATAGGAGCAAAATGCGGGCTGATGGCATGCTGACTTATTATTGAATCAACTATTCAAACGCCGGTCCTTTGTGCCAGCTTCTGGTTTTCGATCATAGTCTGAGGCATTGTTTGCGGAAACAAAAAAACAAAAAAAAAAAACAACAGAGTTTCTCTGTTGCAATATGCAATGATCAATCGAGAACGTCTATGTACATGCTCAGTTTGTACGACTGGTGAATACTAATTTGCTGGTATCGGGAATAAAATACCATTAGCGAAAAAAGGACAGTGTCTACCTTTGAATATAGTCATGAGCACGTATTGTTCAGCTCAAAATAAACATGTTATGTCCTTTCACTCAGCGGCCAGATTTTCTACAGAAAACAGTTCGTGGTAAATACACGCCATGGTTTTAAATTAAGCTTCGACAGTAGAAACAGCGTAAAATACCCGCGTCTCCAGACTGCAGTCTTACGACCTATCAGCGCCATTTACAGAGCAGGTCCAGCGAACGATAGAGTCAAAGAAAAAATGAAAAGAAGATCCATCGGTGGATCCTTAGAGAATGCGTTAGCATGACCCTTGGTAAACGCCACACACGTCCTCCTTTGGGAAAAGCTAATGCCAACAGCTTCACTTTTATGTATTGGCTACCTCTTTTGTTTCCTCTATGTCTGCTGCCTCCTTTTGGCTTCGTTACGGGGTCAGTGTTAGCGTTTTCCAATGGGGGACGTGTGTGACGTTTCCCAAGGGTCTTGCTAAGATATTCCCTAAATATCCAGCGATTTATCTTTTTTTTAATTCTCTATGCGGCACGTTTCCCTTTTCACTGGTTTGTCAGCAGACGGACGGCGTCAGCTCTTCGCTGACATGGTGCTGTTAACGCTAACGCATCAATCTGATGCTCGAAGAGACGGCCTTCCATTTAAAATTAACGTCTGAAACGCCTGTCTTATTATGCCCTGGCGCATGTTGCGGTTTCAAGCTTCGTCATTGTTGAAGCCACATCATCTGCCCTATAATAAATTCAAGTTTTAGGAGTTGGTTTTCCTCACCGCATGTGGCTTAAAAGATCTCCGCGTGGTTTTTAGGCCATGACGCTTTGACAGACCCCCACCCAGAATGTTTTATGCTCTCTTATACCATAGCGTCATAAAGGTGCATTGATGAGGCGACGAAGAACTGAAGGAAACTAAATGTTTAATCAGGCGAACTTGTGCCCAAAACTAAAATAGAGAAAGACTAGCGTAGCAGGCGTCGATAGCGGTGTAACAGCGAGATCGGGCGCTGGGGGGAGACTTACTCCGACTCGCCAAGCGGAGCCCCTTATGCACACACGTGGGCTTCTGGAACAATCGGCGTAAAAGGTTAAGCGCGTAGAACATTCGAACCTCAAATAAGCAACAGGGTTCTCAATTAACCCAAACGCCACATTTACAGGAATAACAAAACAGGTGCTTCCGCTCTCAGGCATCGAACCTCTGTCCTTTGCTCGGAAGCCAAGCACGATAACCATTAAACCACGGTCGCGCTTGATTTTTTTTTTGTCATAGGTGACAACTAAATCACAGAAAAAAATAAAATATTAAAAATAATAGCCACATGTCAAATATCTTTGATGGTCGCCAGCTCCTCGATAAGCGGCAGAAGTTAGAAGTGGATGCCGGTACCTTAAACATTTCCTTTAATGAACATATAATTTCTATGAATACCAAAACGCTGTGCTTACGTCGATGTCGGCGTGTCTCACCACCGTGCGGCATCGTTACGAACTATGGAGGCCAAAAATCATAATCATGTCGTAAGGTACAAAGTTGTCCCCTCCCTCCACAAACAAATGGCGGGTGCCGTGAGGCGTTAACGGAAGATCGTTATTTCAAAGTCTTTTGAAGGACGTCCAAAAAAAAAAAAAAACACTGCCTCCCAGAAGTTAAGGAACGCGTGTTCTATCGTCTCTGGTGCTTTGCTAAGCAAACAGTTTACCGATCAAGCAACAGGAATACCCCCTCTCTCCGAAAAGACTTTGACCGGTAGGGTTTGAGGGTGCAATCTTAAAAAAAAAGGTCTTCGTGTAAGCGGGGACCATCATTCGATTGACACGTTTAAAAACGTTCTGGCCCCGTCCCGCACTGTACAACGAACGGTAGAGCGGAGTAGGAAAAAGTGAAACAACCAGAACTTTGGCCAAGCACTTCCGCAACACACTGGACAAAAATTCAATTGAAAAACGTGCTTCCAAAAACCTCTAAAAAGCCGCAACCTCTTAAAAACAAAAAACCCAAAAAAAAACCCGGCGTATGTACATTACGGGTTCAAAACCGGTCAACCACAAATTTGGAGCCGAAAGTTCGCAGAGCACGACGATTGGACGTTGGCGAAAAAAGCGCGTAGTCGTCGTCGTGATGCCAATTGGTGCGCTCCGTCAACTTCGGCCCCAACTTTGTGTTTCACAAGTTTAGGGGTCCAGGACTCAAATTAATATCTGTCGAAACAATGAACTCGGGCACTGCACTGCTTAACCGTAGCTGAATGACAGAACACAGAAAAGGGTCCTGCTGGTCATTTAGAAAAACAAACCTATTAACAAGTTGTCTGACAGAAAGATGCGTCAGACCCAGTCTGCTATCTTTAACACGGCGAAAAAGGTTGGTTCGGCTCCTTCTCTTCCAAGCCGAGCTCCAAAAAAAAAATAGGAAACACACGGTACATACGCTGGATATTGACACACGAGCAGTGTAACACCTGCAACACGTACCATAGTTTTGCGGCAAAAATTTATTACATACCACTGCACAAACACAAATTAAAAAAAAAAAACTTTACTTCTTTATTTTTTTGCCTTTGCGCGCAATGCATTAGTTTCCGCGCTCCGGTAATCCCCGTTGTCGCGATGCTTTTCCAGCGGAACCCCTAGATTAGGGTGCCTACATGCTTCCGCTCCGCTCTAGGGTGGCGCCAACGTCTTGTTACCCTTTCCCAGATCCTCTCCCACCGCCATTTTTTTCCACTTCTTAGTTCGCTAAACGTACACAACGTTGAGTTTCTGTAGTCTCGACACACCGGCAACAGTGTGAGGCCACTTCCGTTTCCGTTCATAAGAGGAGTCGGAGGCTCAGCGGGATGGCGGTATTCGTGACTGTCGCTCTCTTTATTCGGGTGTTTCATATTTTGAAGTTGCGAGCAGAAAGTGTGCGTTGCTTTTATCGAAACGCGAGTTCCCGCGACAAAATGGAACGCCATAGACCGGCATTGAACGCCGAAACCTCGCCGTCGGAGCGAGAGCGGTGAGCGCTCCCTAGCCCTAACGAGGATTAGCGGCGTAGTCCGAGCGCACGACCGGCGAGTGTGACAAAATGGTCGACGAAAACAGCGGAGGTTGCCATGGTAACGACGTAGGCAACACTGGTTTGTCGGCAACAGGTACCACAAACGTTGTCGCCACCCTAAACAGCGGAGCGGCGGAAACATGTAGGCACCCTACCCTTGATAAGCTGCGGGGGTGTCCGTCCTCATGGCGCGTTCAAAAAGTGTGCGCTTTGAGGCTCAGTCCCAATGCCAAAAACCCAGACATTTTTGCCAAGTCACCGCACTACACGTCTGCTCGCAGAACTTCTCTGCAAGTTCCACTGCGTTCTACCGCGTCCTTAACACTGCATTGATCAGCGCAATAAATAGCTACATCGTCGGCGTAGGACCAAATACGGGCTTCGCTGGCTTGCAAACTAATAAAGCCCCGTATATGCCCATTACGGACCACACTGAAACAAAAGGGCTCGAGGAAAATACAAAAGAACAGATAAACCGGGCATCAATGCCAACCACGGCCGCGCTTGCACGGAGACGCGCGTGGCAATAGTATATATATATATATATATATATATACAGGGTGTTTTTTTTAAGTTTAACAGAATTTTTAAAAACAAACCATGAAAGCTAGGTTAATGCGGTCTGCGCAGGTGAATTATAAGGCCAGGGGGACATAGTATAGGGGACAAATCGTAACGATCAGTCGGCTAATTAGTTAAAATTCGTTAATTAACTTTTTAATTAATGAAAATAGACATATAGTTCCAATTAGAAACTTGCTCAGCGTCATCGAAAATCACTAAATCAGTAATTTTCAGAAAGACTTTGAACGTGTGAGAAGCGTAGTAGTGCACGAAAGTTGCCGCTCGTGGAGCAGGTACAAGGCTGGGGCTAGATAAGCGACGGAAAAATTGCGCGGGCGCCTTATCGCAACCGCTAGCTTTGTACGTGCTCCACGAGTGCTAACTTTAGTGCACTACTACGCTTCTCACGCGCCCAAAGTCTTTCTGAAAATTACTGATTTAGTGGTTTTCGATGACGCTGAGCAAGTTTTTAATTAGAACTATAAGTCTATTTTCATTAATTAAAAAGTTAATTAACGATTTTTAACTAATTAGCCGACTGATCGTTACGATTAGTCCCCTATACTATGTCCCCCTGGCCGTATAACTCACCTGCGCAGACCGCATTAATCTGGCTCTCATGGTTTTTTAGAAAAAATTATGTTAAGCTTTAAAAAAAAAAAACACCCCTTATATATATATATATATATATATATATATATATATATATATAGATTTAAGGTTAGAGGGTTAAGGAAGGACAGACAGGTAACCTGTACGTGGGTTTTACTTGGCTCCTCTGCAAGCATAATAGTGTAAAAGAGCGCAGCCAATTAATACTGCTCCGCTGAATCGCACTTTCACCAAAGCCCATTTTTCATAAGACCTAGCTTTGTCTGTGTGGACGTTCAACTGTAATAGAAGGCGTTGACGGACTCTGCGTCCTTTCTACGACGTTAAACAAATTAATCATTCGTACCAAATGACATAGAATGCTATGTATTCCTACAAATTAGGGGCCAAGGGGCGTTCAGGTAGCGTAGTCTTTTTGGGCCGAAATTAATTTCTTTTTCTGGAAATTTGGGACTTTCCAGTGCCCCAAGAAGCCAAACTTGACCTTCCCTGGCCAGATCTCAGGGGTATCTTGGCCCTCATTTGCCAAACAAGTGCCAAAGTTAGGTTTTACAGCTGGTAGTTTGACTGTCTTCGGGTATCTTGGGGCCTAAACCGCCAAACAAGTGAAAAAAGTTAGGCTTCACCTCTGGTTTCTCGGTTCCTGTGGCTACTTGGAGCCGAAATTGACGAGCAAGTACCAAATTCAGGCATCACTGCTGGTACTTCGGTTAATACGTGGAATATTTGGCTCAAGTAGGAAACTTTGGCAATAATGTGGCAAGCTAAAAAAAAAACAGCATTAAATTTAAAAAAAAAAAAAAAAACTATTCCAGCATGAACGCCTCGACCAAAGCCGTTTTAGGCCCGAGTTAGGCGTTTCTCTTACGTGCTACCTGGCGGCTAATAACTGCGAGATCTAGATTTAGAAAATAAACTAGATGAGAAAGAGAACTCGATAGCAATCTAAGCATCCACCACTTTAACCGCATGCTTTCCTTTTTTTTTTTTTACCCACAGATTGCGTCATTGTGTACATACCTACAGAACATCCCAAGGCTACCATCAGGCTAAACGGCCAAGACACCGTTTCTCTGTCCACATTGAATTCCTCAACAAATTCGATGTACAGGTATCCGACTGTTTCGAGGGCTCCAAGTGAGAAGAACGTCAAGAGGGCGACAATGGGGATGATACGCCAACAGTCGTCCACACCAGTTGGCTCCTTCTTCAACCGAGACGTCCCGGTTCGACTTACGGATGGCATTTTCTTTCTTAATTGAAACAAAATTAAAACCAAGTATAAACTAAGAATAAAATGTAAAAAAGGAGCAACTAGCGGGCGCAATGTCTTACCCACGAGTCAGCTGACACAATGACGCCTGACCAATCAGGCGCTGTGATCACAATATTTTTTTCTTAAGGGACTCCGGCTGGACGAGCTTCACGCACTGCAAAATGGCTCCGTGTGCTGATCTGAGAGCGCAAAAAGCAGGCTCCACTATAAACGGATGTTTGACGAGCCAGCCGAAAGCATCCGTTAAAAAACCTGCGTAGAACGCAAAATAAAATGGAACTGTTCCAGCTGTGTACTGAACGGATCATTGGCTATGCATTTCCCCAGCTTTAGGGACCACCTCAAGTTGTTGCTTTCGATACTATGCCACAACTGCGTAAAACGTATTTTTTTATTATTTTGCAGCTTGTAATAATGTAAAAACGCCTTAGCTAAAAAATAATTCTCAGAAGAGTTGATTACCAAACGTGCACCACTCTGCAGTTGATATTTAAAAAAAGCTATTTGTTTTGGCAGATATTGAAGTCACGCATAATTATAAATTAGGAGAGTTCTTCATCGAAAACAGTAAAACTTTTATTATTATAACCGTAAGTACACTAACGACCTTACTTTACTTTAAAAAAAGCATAGTTTCAGTAACCGCTTTTCGCTGTGAAGACGTTTACCGGATTATTTATTTTTCAATTTGGAGTTCAGATATTTCTTCTTCATAGCGCACCTTATTCCTAGTGGCTACGTGCCGCCTCGGTTGCTCCAAGGTAGGGCACGGGCTTACGAATTCTAAGTTAGTGGGTAAAAATCACGGTCGAAGTACTCGCAATCTGACGGAGGCGAAGGGGGTGTCGTGTAACAGAGATATTCGGTTGTACGTCAGAAGATACTCAGGTAATTGACACTAACCATCAGTGTTTTTGCTGCGTTGTGCCATGTGCCTTTCGTTGGTTTGGCACATAAAACATTCAGCCTTTTATAGTGGCCTCTGGTGCTCACAAACGAAACAAAAGTCAATGTTCTCAGGCACGTGACACTCCCACAACTCGAGACACAAGGAACAGTAGAAGCAAGAACCAATCGCATAGTCCTGTCTTTCAGGTTGTAATTCGGAACATCAAGCCAAGCTTCAGTAGTGGCTGTTGCGGTTCGGTTTCCGCAAAATTGGGACCCCCTCCCCCTCCCCCGCCCCCCCCCCCCCTCCCCCCCTTGCTTTGTTTCTTCAATAGGACTCTCAGTTTTATCTGGCAGAAATTACAAGTAAGGGACGAAAATATCATTATGTCCTCTCGATTCACTTTCCAACCGCATCCAATTAAGTGTACTATACGTGGCGACCGACCTGTCCCCGACGACTCTCTATTTCCCGGATGTGAAGAATCTGGCAGCAGCAACGACTCTCTGCTGAGAGATTCGAGTATCGACGTCCTTCACGGTAGCTTCATCGAATGGCACAGCCTCACAGAGAACGCGCTAAAGCATCGACAGAGTCCTGCTCCGCGAACGGTTTCTGCAGCGACCGTGACCGAAAGGGTTAAATCATAACTGTTTTTTTTTTTTTTTTTTAAACAGCCGCGCACCTGCATCCCGCGCTATTCGCAGGTTTTTTGCCGACGCCGTCATGGGGTTCTCTTCCCTATTTATGGCCGACATTACCGCCATAGCAACGAAGTCGCCAGGCGGCACCCATTACGCGGCGCAAGACGTCCAGACCCCACACATTTCCCTCAACAACATGGAACACCCCTGCCAACTCTGTGAACACGTCGTTCTCCCTTTCACAAGCCGTTGAGACTCCGTACGCTCTCCTAGCCGTCGTCGGCACTCTCAAATCACGCCAAACTGTCAATGACAGCTCGGGCAGAAACCAACAGTTAGGTATATATACTGCCACCGCCGCTGCGGTCCGGACGTGCGTTGTTGCCGCGATCCCGCGCGTGAACTGAAGAGCACGCGGTCCGACCCATTGAGGTGACGGTCCAAGCGTCCGAAAAATTCCGTCTTAGGGAAGAACTCTCCATTAAAAGAGATTAGATTATCTTCCTCTACTTCATTCTATCGTGCCTTTGAAGGTGACTGATACTTTTCGAAATAGTAAAGATCAACCCGTCACCTACGATTCAGCCTCGGCCTCGAAGCTTTGCATGAAAATTGACGTCCGCCAAAGCATCACAATCCAAATAATGTATGCTTAAAAATAAAGTTTACGACATGCCACTGAGTACGAGTTTTGCGTGAATACATTATGCTGAGTGTCACATTAGATGCTTTATTTTAATCACTAAAGTTAGACCGGCCCTGTCATTCGCCGAGCTTCACAAATACACAAAGCGACAATGTTAGCGCGAACACAGCATCGGCGTCTCTTCGCATTTTTTCTTGGAAAAGGTATTGTATTGATGGGTACCAAACTTCACGCCGTAAACTACGGCCTTTCAGATACAAGGGGAAAAAAATGCGCGACGATTATACGACGTGATACGTTTAGACAGCGGCAGCTGTGCTGCTTATTCGACAAAATGACGAGGACGATCGACTGACATTGCGCCGATCGTGCGTCATACGGGGATCTCATATTGAAATGGCGTTGCGGTTATTTAGCCATGATACGTTGTTGATTAATAAATTATTTTAAGGTCGTGATGCGCTTTCCCGCCAAATTTAGCGAGGAAACTGAATTGGTGCATAGGTCACGTGAAGTCAATTTTCCTCTAAATTTAGCGAGGAAACTGACGGCGTTTACGCTCACGTCATCGAAAAACCGGAGAACGGGCCGCTGACAGCTGCCGCTGTAAAAGTGAGAAATAAAAAAGGTGATCGCGTGCTCTCGCTAATGGTGTCGCGTCCTGTACATCGTAGGCGTTGGCTCTCCGGGTTATGTGCAGAGCAGACGCGCAAGCACATTTTAGAGCGAAGCTCTTAGGCGCCCGTTTCCGGCTTGAGCGGCGTCGGCGTCGCCGTCGCCGTCGGCGTAACCACGCAGTGCATGATGGGTAAATTTCCTCGCTAAATTTGACGTTTCCGATAATCCAACGCGCTCGTGACGTCCCACGTGACGTCAGGTGTGACGTCACGAGGGTTACTAGGGTCACGAGTGACGTCACGAGTGGGGTCGACTTACCTTGGGCGGTCGACGACTAATTCAGTTAAACTTTGGAGTTACTTTTCAATAAAAAATTTAATACGTTTGTAGCGGATGAACACACAAAGACAAACAACACTGCGAAATGATAACTTCTCCTGTACGGGGTTGGGAAGGAGGTGGTCGGGTGTTAGCTTATCCAAGCTCGGGAGTTGGCTGGCTCGTGGGATACCCGTCCCGATTAGCTGGACAGAGGTCCCTCGGAATCCCACGACCTGACTCGATTACGGAGCGACAGCTCTCGAGCCCCAGCACGAACTAAACTAACTTGCTAAGTTTCCCCTTCAAAGTCACTTGTTGGTCCGTCCCCTTTTAGTGGACCGGCGAATCCTCGACGCGTAGTCAGACAGGCGTTTCCCACTGGCCGAAAGGCCACAACCAATCGGCTGACTTTCTCGCCATATGGCAATTGCCTATATTCCCGCGTGAAAACCCACGGTCTGCGTACATCTCACGGCCGAAGGTCGGGCCGGCTCGGATGTAAGCAAAACTATTTCTCGCAATGCGAGGCAGACAGCCGACCCGGTGTGGATAGCGCCGACTAAGTGAGCCATCCCGTCATTCATTCTGCCAGACGCGTTCTGACGTTGCCGTTCTGCCGTGACCCCCCACACGCGGGCGAGAAGGACTACACCGACGTAAACGCGTAGTGTAAACGGTGCCGGCCAGAGCCACCGCGTTCTCTTGGCCCGAAACGCACGCTCCGATTCTCGGCAGAAAACGCGCGTTCCGAACCTCTCGTCGTAAAGTACGCCTGTCTCTCGAGGTCGCCGACCACGGGGAGTGTTTACGCCAACGCTTTCCCCAGCCAAATCTCCCTGGTGCTAACGGCCCACCCGCAGAGCCCTCGTCGATCCTTACAGGTACCAAACTTCACGCCGTAAACTACGGCCTTTCAGATACAAGGAAAAAAATTGCGCGACGATTATAGGACGTGATACGTTTAGACAGCGGCAGCTGTGCTGCTTATTCGACGAAATGACGAGGACGATCGATTGACATTGCGCCGATCGTGCGTCATACGGGGATCTCATATTGAAATGACGTTGCGGTTATTTAGCCATGATACGTTGTTGATTAATAAATTATTTTTAGGTCGTGATGCGCTTTCCCGCCAAATTTAGCGAGGAAACTGAATTGGTGCATAGGTCACGTGACGTTAATTTTCCGCTAAATTTATCGAGGAAACTGACAGCGGTTACGCCAGACATGTACAAGTTACTCCAAAAAAGTAATTAAGTTAAGTTACTGAGCATTGACGTCAAAAGTAATTTGAGTAGGGTAGAAATTACTCAAATAGAAAGTAATTGAGAAAATTACTAATTACCGTAAGAAAGTAGCGAATTACTTTTGAAGTTACTTTTGAAGTTACTTTTACGAGGGGCGTTCATAAAGTTCGTATTATCGGCACAAAAAATTGAAAAAAAACGGAACAAAACAGGCATCAACATGAGCGTGCGTCCCTCTAGTTTCCGCACAGTATAAACATAGCATGCTATAGTAGCTCGGAACGCCGCTAGGGTGCCGAAACCAGAATGGCACCCCCCGTCGGTGCCAAGCACATGCAGTGATCCATTTTTTTTCATTTGAAGGGAAGCAATGCCAAGGATATTCATTCTAATCTGGGAGTGTCGTTTGGGGACAACACCCCAGTTTATGACACTTTGGTTAAATGGCGCAGGCAATTCCAGTGTGGCCAAATAAGAGGAAAGCTTTTCAAAGACGGCGACCAAGTGATTGCTGAAACAACCAAGTGATTGCTGAACACTCAAAACGAGGTGTTCTATAACAATGGCCTCCGGCATGTGGTGGATCGCTGGAAAAAGTGGGTAAGTTTTTGTGGCGAATATGTAGAGAAAGTCTCAACTCCTACTCGAGTTTGATTGCTGAATCTCTATTCCTTCGTGACAATAATACGAACTTTATGAATGCCCCTCGTATATGTTTTTTTTTTTTTGTTTTTTTATGGTAAAAAGAAAGTACAGAGGTTTTGATTGGTTAGCGAAATTGTGCTAGCCAAATATGAATCCGCTTGACTTTCTTTAACAGAAATACTCTAATAGCTGGTTCTGCGTACCTAATTGTTTTGTAAGTTTTTGATTTTTGTTCAGTGATCCCTTAGCGAAAACTAATACGTTTGAAATATACCACATTCTAATTTGAGTGTATTTGAAGTACAGTTCATAATTGTAAGTACACGAAAAATCGACCGAAAATATACACTTCTTTTATTTTTTTACTTAGTAATAAAATATACTTCTGAAAATTTTTTTAAAATACCTTTATTTAAACTACATTTGAAGTTCCCTTCATGCGCTCTGAAATACGTAAATACTAAATTAGTAGGAAAATACCTTTCACATAGATTTCTTAAAATATTTATTTATTTCATGCAAAATATACTCCAGCCCTAATAAAAATGCAGCGATCAAAATAAGTGCAGAATACTCGTAAAATACCTGGAATTCGTAAATACTGTTGTGTTCTACTCTAAGTATCTTTTGACTGCAATACTTCGGTAGTTTGACTTAAACTACCAAAGTCTTGAAAAGCTCGCCTTTCAGAAGTTTACTTCAAGCAGATGTGAAGTACACTGAGGTGCCTAAATTCAACATTTGATTAGTTTGTCAATTGAGTTGTGCAGCATCGCACTGATAAATCAGCCCAGTTCATGTTTTTGTTTACATTTTTCTATCAAGAACACACCTGATGAGTTTCTTGCACACCAGTCACAAACAGGGTTCGGGAACTACAACCACAACACTTGCTGATGCTAGAAAGCTTCAGAAAGTGCTGTGAGCAGATATGTTTGGCGTGGTTGTGTTAGCACAATGTTAGTTCACTGAATGTGTATACTCACCATTGTACGTGGTGTGAGTAGTAACTTTAATAGTATGACGTTAACGACCATATTAAACAGTCAACTAGTAAAGAAGAGCAAAATGACTATTTTAAAGTGAAGAAACTGCCTTGACTCGCTTTGTCCTGAGTGGTGCTATGCAAAGAAGCAATAAATTTTCTTCTAAGAGCCATTTTTGTGGATATTGTTTTAGCGGCTGCACCGAATTATTATTAGTTGTACCAATGCTTTTTAGTAAGAGATATCATCCACGAACTTCAAAACACTGTTTCCCCTTTGACAGACTCCCGAGGAGAAGATCGGATACTTGGAACCTTAATCAGTGCAGAGGGGGTCACCGGCCAAATGATTACCTTCAATATGTAGGCTATATAAGGCTCTAGAGCAGTCAACAGGACTGTGATTCATGTGTTCAGTGCTTCATTGTGTTTGTGCTTGTGTTCGTTTCTAATGTGTAGTTGTGGGATGCATTTAGTAGAGCTTTCAAATGCCACAGGGACACCATTTAATAACAAAGTTCAAAATTGAAAAAAGAATTAAAAAAATTGTGTAGCCGGTTTTTAATACACAAATGGCATCTTGAGGAGGAAGGAATTATATTTTTGGTATATCTTAAATCTATTTTGATTAATATTTAAGATATAATTTGAATACCTTACGCGCGTATTTCGAATGCGGACAAAATAATACATAATGAATACAAAATGAATATTCATATTCAATATATTTCAACTTCGTTTCAAGTACGGCCTCTTTTCGCTAAGGGATGTACTGCGAATGTGTCATTTCTACTTTGAGGTTTAGCACTGTCTGAGTTTGATTTTTTAGAGAGTGTTTGCTTGTTTACAGTGTTGCGTAAAGTAAATCTAAAAAGTACTTTCAGTAAAGTAAAAGTAAATGAGAGGTTATGTACTACAAGTAAAGTAGTAAGTACACCGGGTGCATTGTACTTGAAGTAACGTATATAAATACAATATATTTCAACGTAAAGTACAAGCACTTTTAACACTATCTTTCATGATGTTCTTTCATTTTCTATACAGTGTTTTTGTACCTGGTGTGCATGGCTCCAGGGGTAATCGGAGGTGCATCAGTCTTTTTACGGAAATGGCAGCAAATATTGTATAAGGTGAATTCGCCGCAAAGTAGTTGTTTTACTCTCGCTGACGAGCTACTTGACACAATCAACTTATAAGGCACTTATTTCCATCGGCCTTACAGTAGCCATTACTTCACTCAGAGAAATGACCAGATGACGTCTCGAAAGAGCGTGTTTTCACACGACGATACCGCCATTTTTTGTCTTCGAATTCGGGGAATGTACATTGAAGTCGGGAGTTTTACTTTCCTCGGCGAATATAAGTACATGCTTAGAGAATTTACTTTAATTAAAGTACAATTTTTCTAAACAGTAGTCCTTTGAGTACCATGTACATAGAGTACCTCCCAACGCTGTTTGTTTATTATTTTTTATATAAAAACGTTGGGGGAATTACTACAGGTTTCTCGAACGATCTTTGAATTTTTGAAGATCTGCATATTCTGAGTTTTTGGAGGAAAGGCAACGCAAAAAGATAATCTTTGCGTTGGCCTTTAGAATGCGATTCTTCGAGTACAGCACAAACTACGGGAGTATCAGATGAGTTTCAGAGCAGATGCTGCATTTTGTTGCCTCATTTGAGTGAGGATGCAGTGTGTGCACCTCCTGCAGTGGACCTCACTCCAGGCCCGCCTGGAGTGAGGCGGGCCTGGAAACCCTACGGGAAGAGAGGAGAATGAATCGTCTAAAATATCTCTACCTTATCGTTATCGACGAGCTTGGAATAGACAAAGATGATTACATTACATTTTTTTACCCCAGGTCTACTAGGCATTTTCACAGCAGAACAATAAAACCACATAGTTATAAAAATGACGCATTTAAATACTCCTTCTTTCTTCGAACAACTATTGATTGGAATAGTTTGCCACCTGATGGTGTAAATACTACTAACTTTTTAGATTTTCGTTCTAAGTTATTGCAGCAAGTGCAACCTGTGTGATATTTGTTTCATCCACTCCAGTAACAACCTCGAAAGAGGTTAACAGTATTAATAAAGAAAAGAAAGAAAGAAAAAGAGAGTTTCTACGTTAGGGAGAAGCGGGGACCAGCAATTTCTTCAAATGGGTCAAGTCTCCTTGAGCTTCGGGACACAGAGAAACGCCAGTCTTCGGCTCTAATCCCGCAGTTACTCGGCCTCTCTTGCGCCGTGTCTGTTCGCTCCCCGCGCCTCGTAGCAGGGTTGTTGCAGTGGGGGAGAGGGGGGTGTTTGTGAAAATTTTGGGAAGGTTTCGGACTCTCCAAACCATTTTCTCTCCGCCCCCCTTTCCTACGCCGCAGGCTTCCCCCTCTTTGCAAATAACAGTTGATCTTAACATCTTATCTCCTTTGTGTAGGAAGGTTTGTTGATAGGAAAAACAACCACTAAAATTCGAAAGTAATTTGTAACTTGAGTAGAAGTTACTCAAAAAAAGTAATTAAACTACTAATTACCGAAATAAAAATATAATTCAAAGTTACTAAACTACTCAGTAAAGTAGTTAAACTACAGTAACTTGAGTAGAGTAGTTGAACTACGTACAAGTCTGGTTTACGCTCACGTCGTCGAAAAACCGGAGAACGGACCGCTAACAGCTGCCGCTGTAAAAGTGAGAAATAAAAAAGGTGATCGCGTGCTCTCGCTAATGGTGTCGCGTCCTGTACATCGTAGGGGTTGGCTCTCCGGGTTATGTGCAGAGCAGACGCGCACGGACATTTTAGAGCGAAGCTCTTAGGCGCCCGTTTCCGGCTTGAGCGGCGTCGGCGTCGCCGTCGGCGTAACCACGCAGTGCATGATGGGTGAATTTCCTCGCTAAATTTGACGTTTATGATAATCCAACACGCTCGTGACGTCCCACGTGACGTCAGGTGTGGCGTCACGAGGGTTACTAGGGTCACGAGTGGGGTCACCAATGTCACTCGTGAAGGTTAGGACGAAGGTCACGACCTTTACGTGACCGTCACGAGGGTCACTAGGGTCACGAGTGACGTCACAAAGGTCACGAGTGACGTCACAAAGGTCACTCGTGAAGGTCACGATGAAGGCTGCGACCTTCACAGTGTTGGTCACGTAAAGGTCACGACCTTCACGAGGCCTTCACGAGTGAAGTCACAAGGGTCACTAGGGTCACGGGTGAAGTCACGAGGGTCACGAGTGACGTCACGAGGGAGGAGGGAGGAGGGGGAGGGAAGAAGGGGGAGGAGGAGGAGGAGAAGGGGAGGAGATTGAGAGAAGGAGGGAAGAAGAGGGGAGGAGGAGGGGCATACCCTCCTCTCCGTACCTTCCCTTCCTCCACCTCAGCAGCTGCGCTCTAATTCACCGTTACAGAGAATTGTAAACGTCTAATTTTATTTTGTGTTACATTCCATACACTTAGACAAAAACTATTCATTATTATGTTAATTTAGTCTTTCTTTTACAACGAATAATAGTCAAACGAATCTATGAGACAAAACATGCTCAAGTTCGAATCGATAACAAGAGAGTGCTTTCTCATTAATACGACTATTATTTTCTCTTCATAAGAGCGAAAGCATTAAGTTTAATTTATCCTTTTGCTTACGCGCTTGTTTCGCATTTTGACCATTCCCTTTATTTAAATATCGATCAGTGTATGTCTGAATTATATGGTCGACTCAGGTTTTATAATAGGCGCCAAAAACTCAAGAGTGATTGCGGAACGCCGAAGTGAAAGGAAACCTCAGCAATTCCCTAAATATCTTTCATGGCAAACAGACGATCGACGCAGAAGTATTCGATCGCCAGGACTTCCTGTAGTAACGCAGCGATCCCATAACAGGCTGCTATTAATACTATAATTGGTACAGAATAAGCCACAAGCTTGTGGCGTGTGCCAGAAGCAAAGCGGTGAACAGACAACCAGTCAGAAACATTTTTTATTAAATTTTATTTGTTTATTTTTATATAAGAAGGAAGTGAAGTGGGAAAAGATCAGTACAAGGACTACTTGACAGAGTCCCCTGCTCCTCCTACAGCAAATGCAGCAACAGAACTTTACTAACACGAAGAGAAACGACGAGAAACAACAAAACAAAAAAAAAATGAAGACAAACAAAAATTAACAAAAATGGTTTGTTTACACAGTGAGCAAATTGCTGTAATTGCTCCAAATGCGAACTACTTTTTTCTACAATACGTGGGGGGTGTAAAAATTTCTAATAGTGGCATTTCCTCAGACCGAAAAACAGTAATTAAAAGAAGCATAGGAAAGGGAGTCGTATGCAAGTAATATCGATGGAGGTAGTGTTTTGTTTTTATCAATAAATTATTCCTACTTCCTTTTGAGAATTTTTTAGCATTCATTTTAAGTTCATCATTCTACCGCATGTATTCATTAGATATTACGCCAAGCACCTTGACATTTTTGACAATTTCGTTAGCACATGAGTCCAAGAAGAGGACCAGCTTATTGCAAAACCTCACAGCCTTCGCTTTAAATATTACCGCTTTTGTTTTATTACTATTCATTACTAACGAATTTTGGATCGTCCACTCTTTAAGCTTTTCAAGATATAAATGACCCGTTTTTCGTCATTTCAGAAATGTTTTTCCCTGAAAATAATATGTTGTGTCATCTGCACACACTATCATGGTTACCTTACGGTACATGTTTGTAATGTCATTTGTGTATAGATTAAAACGAAGAGGCCCTAATATTACTACCCTATGGAACACCTGCATTTTGATTTCTAGAATCAGAGTGATGTCCAGCTACTACGACACGTTGAAAACGGTACACAAGTAGCTCACAAATATTGTCTGGATAATTTCCCCTTATGCCACAGATCTGTAGAATCTGCAGTAAGGTCTTGTGATTAAGGCGATCGAAAGCTTTCGAGAAATTTATAAATATTCCAAATGTAAGGAGCTTATTCTTGTTTTCATGTCCAGAAAAAAAAGGAAGGAAAGCTTAGTAGAATAAAAGAATAGTCATTGACACTGATTCCGACTTGCCGAGCGTTGCGTTTGGGTCTGAATGAAACCTGGTCTTTTCTTTATCCCTTAAGCAGGACTGCTCTAGGATACCGAGGGCGCGGATAGGGTCGTCGTTTTAGTAAACTTTCGCTTCGCCGGTAATCTCCAGAACCAAGCTTCAGCTCGCGTTCTTTTTCTTTTTTTTTTTCAAGATCTCCCTTTTCGTTTTTTGTCTTCGCTGTGATTTTCCTGGCTCTTCAAATACTTTTGCTTCTTATTTCCGTCGCATATGTCCACATCATTACAATGCTTCAAGTGAGTAAGCACTATGCACAAGATCAGCAAAATAGTCGTTAAACGCGTTTCCAAAACCACTACCATTTTCACCTTCCCCTCAGTGGTGAGCTCGGTGATTTGTTCTAGTTCAGCCTTTATGCAACGCTGATTTTGAACTTTTTCTATAAAACAACCGTTTGTTTTCATTTTGAAACAACGAGTACGTTCGCTTTGCCCGTCGTAGCTCACGTGTCATCTTATTTTTTCGTTTTTAATCTGAAATGTTCTTTGGCTAGGAGTTCGGCATTTCGTGAAGCCCAGATAAAAGTGAAGCCTGGATAAAAGCGTCGTCCCGAGGCTGGACACTGATTGTTTTTGAGTGGAGGAAAACAGGCCATTGCAGTAAGAAAAGCATTTGAGCCAGAAGGGAATCGTATCTAGACAAATTAGATTGTTAAGCAAGTGTCTTTAAAGTATGACACGACGCATCGCTTTTTTAATGGTCGTTTTTATTGTGGTCGCGACGCATCGCCGTGAGTGCTATTAACGTGAAACGTTCTTTGGCTAGGTGTTCGGCATTTCGGGAAGCCCAGATAGAAAAACGTAGCGCGAGGCTCGACAGTGATTTGTTAACTGGCGGGAGAGGAGGAGTAAAGTGCCCGACGCTGATTGGTTAACGGGGAGGTCATGTGACCAGAGGTGTAGGCGAGGAGGAGCTCGACCACCTGTGCTTGCCTGTGTGCACTGAGGAAAAGGAGCTCGAGAGTATAGAAGGCTCTGAAAGATCGCCAGGTTTATCAACCCGATTAGCGGTAGTATTCTATCATTCTTGGAACAGCAATAAAGTGTACACATGGAAACTGTCCGATGAAGAACACCGTGAATGTAGGCGTCTGGTGTCTGAAAACTCAGAGTATCGCTAAATGCTTATGATGCTGGAACGTTTCACGTATGCAAAACTATAGCCTAGCGATTATCATTTTTTTAATTTGATAAAACAGTACGTCCTGAATGCGCATGAATCCCTTATAGAGAGCATATGTTTTCATCATTTTAATATGTGAAATGTGAACCTACGGTTTTCTACAAATATTGCAAACTATATGCTTTTTGTAATAAAACAGAATTATAAATTTTAAAAAATATTTAAAGTCAATTTCATATGCCCCGTCAGCAAATAGCTTAGAGATAACCGCACTCACTTTGCAATTTTGTATTCGTTCTTGGAAACGCTATAGGGTTTGTTTAGTTATATCAACATAAAACATAGAGGCACTTTTTTCTTCTCGTGTTTATTAGTGTTTAAATACAGGGTGAAACAAGGAGACGGCAGGCTCTTTAAATCGATCGGAAAATTCGGTTTCTTAACCTATCGCGCTACGACTTTGTGCAGCGTTGCCCACAGATAGTGCATTTTTTTTTTTTTTGTAAAATTTGCAAAGAACGAACTTACCTGAGGAAAAATAAAGAAAGAAAAAGGCTTAGCTCCTATGGAAACGCAGCGACGCCACCGGTCTTCAAACAATACGGCGCCGTTTCGCACGGGAGACAAGAGATGGCGCAACGAACGCCGCCAACGAACGAGCATACGCCTCACCCAGCGCAGGATGGCAGGCGAGCTCGGAGGCCGTCGCCTGAACTCCGTTCGGAAGCGTCGGCGGACTTCTTCCGTCCTATGGCACTCCCCGTACCAAAGTACGACCTTAGCTCGTTCGCTGGGAGTTAAACGCACCATACCAACGTCAAACGTAAGAAAACAGCGCGAATAACAGTCGCAGAACCAAAGACAGACGCGGTAGTAAAGACGAACTGCAAAGCAGACGACATCAGTACCCCGAAAAAACAAAGTCAAAATAACCCGACGAACCATTTTTTTAATCGATTATGTGTCCAATCAATGTGTTTTATTAGTAAGGATGATAAAATAATGCATTGCCAACTGATATCAGAAAAGCTCGCGCCACTTTTGAGTCTAAAAGATTGTCTGCTAAAGCGCCGGCTCTCGGCGTCGTCTGCTCGTTCGTCGGCGGCAGTTGGCGTCGCGACCGCTTGCGCCACCTCTTGTCTCTCGTGCGAAACGGCGCCGTGTTGTTTGAAGACCGGTGGCGTCGCAGCGTTTCCATAGGAGCTAGGCCTTTTTGTTTTTTTACTTTTTCCTCAGGTAAGTTTGTTCTTTGCAAATTTTACAAAACAATGCCCCATCTGTGGGCAACGCTGTACAAAGTCGTAGCGCGATAGGTTAAGAAACCGAATTTTCCGGTCGATTTAAAGAGCCTGCCGTCTCCTTGTTTCACCCTGTATATGAACAAAAAATGAAAGACGTTGACAATTCTCCGTAATGCCGAATTAGAGCGCAGCTCTTGCGGAGGAGGAGGGAGGGTACGGAGGGAGGGTATGCCCTTCCTCCCCTTCCGTACCCTCCCCTCCTCCTCTCCTTCTCCCCTTTAATTTAGGAGAAAGTTTTCGCTAAATTTCCCTCTGAATTTAGCAAAAATTTCCCGCTAGATATAGCGGAAAAATATTCCCGCCAAATTTAGCGGAAAATTTGGCGAACATTTTTTAGCTAAATTTAGCGGGGAAAGTGAATTGATTTTGAGGTAACGTGACGTCAATTTGCCCGCTAAATTTAGAGGGAAATTTTCCCTATAATATTGGCGGAAAACGCCCAGGCAGCACAAGGGGTTGGGCCAATATTGGAAGAATATTGTTTATGCCATTATATAGAATCTTCAGTGATGGCCCAGCTTCTCCAATGACCAGCCAATATTGGAAGCGCATTGGCATAAAATGGTCAATCTTGGCCTGTCAGTTCCATTCGCTTGCGAATATTGGATGTACACTGGCAAAACATGGGCAATGTTGGCCTGACAGTTCCATTGGCTTGCGAATATTGGATGAACACTGGCATAAAATGGGCAATGTTGGCCTGTCAGTTCCATTGGCTAGCGAATATTGGATGAACACTGGTATAAAATGGGCAATCTTGGCCTGTCAGTTCCATTGGCTTGCGAATATTGGATGAATACTGGCATAAACCGGACAATGTTGGCCTTTGAGTACCCTTGGCTTGCTAACATTGGATGAACACTGGAATAAAATGGTCCGCGTTGGCCTGTCCATGCCGTTGGCATTCCAATATTATATTTGATGGGGACTGGCATAAAATGGACACTGTAGCATTGGCTTGCCAACGTTGGATAAACACGAGCTTATATTGATTACTCTTGTCCTGTTAGTACCATTGGCTCATCGTCATTTCAAAAACAGAGTGGCAGATAATGGTCAGTGTGTGTTAGTCTGACAATACCATTGGCTTAATAGTGGAAACATGTTGGAATATGCTGGTTTAGACGTGTTCGTTTTGCCTAAACAAGTTGGAATTGCTCGAGCGCTTTTCAATTTTATTTAATTTTGTCAAAGCGCGATTCAGGTGCTTTTCTGCAAAATAAACAAGAATAACAAGGTACAAAACTTAATGGTGATATTTTGCTCCTTCACTGTGCACATTAAGGAGTCGCCAGCGAAATAGGCTCATCAGAACCGCCAACTTGAAAAAAAAAAAAAAAAAAAACGATGTCCGCGTTATAGAGTCGACATAATAGATTATTATGTTCTCTATGATCTCGACAGAAAAGCTTCGTACCCTAACTACGGGCTTGTGGACTGCACTTCGTGTCAGGTGAAGATACTTCTTTGCGATTGACAAGAACAAGACACTATTCTGAAATGCGGTTATACAATGACGGCTCTATGACTTTACGGCACTACTGGTGCCACAATAAGAGCCCTAATGCCTCCAACATGGCGCCAATGCACCGATAGCAGACGACAATGTTGGTTTTGATTTAGATTCCAGCCAGAAGCGACGTCAGGCGCAAAAAACCTAAACTTAAAAGCACAAAAAAAATACGACAACAAAAGTAGGATTGCAAACTCTGCGCGCTACTGGCAACTGAATTTTATTTAGACAACATGAACAAATATAATACGTTACTATACCTCGGCCAAATAAATCAAAATTCCGCATTTTATGAAACGAGTGACGACGCACTGATGCAACCGTCATCCTCCTTTACACTGATTTTGAACGCCAAGAAAATTTTCCTCTCTGTTTCTGCTTCCCAGTTGCCCGGAATTTGTGTTTTATACAGCAAAGGATCACACGAACATTTATCACAGTGGACTTCCAAGTTCCCCGAAGAATACCGCTTTACAGAAAGTTGGTGTGCTATGTACGATTGAGTCGTGCACGAAAGCACCCGATGTCAAAAGTCCCTTGTCAAATGCTCCACGACTGACACCCCACCCTGTTCTCACAGCTTCCAAAGGCCAGTTTTATCAGAAGCTCATGACGCGAATTTCTAGATCAGGTGGCCGGGTCCTCACCGTGGCGGTTGAGCATCCAACTTTTAATTAAGAGACAGCAAGTGTGCACGCGAGCGTGTGTAACGTAATCATGTCGTCATTTGTAGACCCTCAACATCATAGGATGACATGGAACAATTCTGGTGGAGCGCGTAAAGGGATTCTGCACGTCGGGCTATCATGCAACACACGTACGATCGCCCACATGTCGTTGGTATTTTAGACTACCGGTGTGGCGCATTCCACATGTTTGAGCGCATGTTTTTTGTGCGCATGCTCTCCAGATTTGTTTATTTTGAAGCATAAGCTAGTTAGTTTCAATGGTGCCCTGAGGGAACGCCAAAGTGGCGGACGATTTTCTGGAAATTTATATCGCCCCTTTTTTCCGCATCTGATTTATTATTGTCTCTTTAATTTTGACATTAGGCACCAAGCTGATTTCGGAGCTTCGTGTCTGTCAGTCCCTTTTCGTCCTCTTGCTCTAGAGTTATCATGTCTAAGCAATCTCTACTACATTGGGTTTTGGAAACCCGGATAGCAAATACCAGCAGAGACAGACGAAAGAATTCGAGAGAGAGAAGTGTGCAGGGGTAGGGTCACGCCGACGGCCTCGGAACGATTTCGGAAAGGGCGAGAGAGGGTCTTGAGTGAACAGTTCCCCTCCCTTTTTCCCCACGCCTTCACTAATCTCCAAATCTCTTCTTTGTTAGTGATGAGGACTTGGCGTCCTTGAGGGAGGAGGACACTTTGCATCCCTAAGCTGACAGTGCGGTGGGTGCTACGCGCCGGCCGGACCAGTCATCACCTGCACCGCTCTCTGCGCGTGGTTACGGGAGAGAGCGTGATCACGTGATTAAAGATAGACCTGCGATCGGTTCACCGAGCTTCTTAGCTTCCTCTACACTCTCAGCTTAGGGGTGGTGGAGCCCAGCCCGCGAAACACACGCACACACGCACACACACGCACACAGAAAGTGGGATCGCATGCACCAAGGCCACACGATAAGGTGGTGGCTAGAAGACAGTGGGGACGGTCTCCTCAATTTCCAACACGCGCATCCGCGAACTGGAAGTGGGCAGGTGCGCTTCGCCATTTATGCACGTTTTTTCTTCTTTTTTTTTTTGTGGCAGAAATAGTTTTTTTTTTTTTCAAGGAACAAGGTTGGCAAAATAATCATGCGCACATCAGGACACCGTCGTGTCAGTTTCTGAGTTCTCTGAGTGCATTTGATTGCTTAGCAGACTGTTTTTATAGGGCGAAGCGGCTCGGCATCTCCGCCATCCACGTTACCCTATACTGGAACCGACAAGAAGGGTGGTTCTAGAGTTCCGATCACCAGCAGCGCATTTCGTCTTAGTGCCAAGTGCGATCTTCAACATGCGGATTGCCAAGAACATCGATATTCTGTCGGCAGCGCCTATACACACCGGTGATCTTCCTTTGTTTGGGCATACATGTGACCACTAGCTTCAACGGACCGAAGACACGACGGACCGCCTTCTCTTTCACGTGAGTGACAAGGAGAGTTCCTCCTGGCCATTGGGGATAGGTATTCTTGCTACGAAATGTACGTTTTGTCACTATCCGATGAGTTTGAACCGTATCGAACTCTGTGCCAGGAATCTCCGACGAGTTCAACGTGTAATTCAGAGCGATCGGCCCGGAATGCCCTGTACAAAGCTATTTGTAAGTGCTTTTTTATTTTAATAGACCGTGAGAGACGTTCTGATTGGTTATTTTTGTGTTCGAATTAATTTTCATATCATTTTTTTGGTTAAAATATGGCTGTCTTCTTGGCGGTAGATGTGTGCTGTAGTAAAAAGTTTTCCCGGTACGTCCAAAGCCGAATACCACATAGCGTTGAGTAGTCCTTATTTCGGCTTGTTGGGCGAGTACGGAGTGTTAGTTATGTCACCGCGCTCTGCGAGTGTAATTTCCAGTAATTGTCTTTACACGACAAGCTATTTTATATGCCTGATTTATTTTAAATTTTGATTGATTGAAGCATCAATTTCTGTTCAACTGTCATGTTCTTACGTATAACGGGGTATTTATTGAACTGTTAATTTAGTAGTGCGTTTGGCACAGGTGAGCTAAAGAGAGAGGCCCGCGGTAAGATTTATAAATGGTAAATATTATGGAGGCAATATGGGTACCTTTATAACTACATATTTCTGTGCTGCAAACACCGTAGGTCTTAAAAACTTTTTTTTTTCACATCAACGTAGAAATATCGGTGTGAACTTAAATGGGGAGATTGTAATTCTTAGGACTTCTTAAAGGTAGATGAAGGGTTGAGGGACGCTATGATGCTGCAAGAGTAGAGCTAAGCAATTTATGAATAACCTTCGTACTATTTGATTAATTTTTTAAATCACTGTAAATATTTTAATCTAGGTCGATCGTGCTCTGAGTAAGGACAAGTCGGACGAACAAAACAACAGTAAACGCCTGGGCCGTCTTGCTAGAGACAGCGTCTCAGCTGAGACGGGGGGAAAGAAAGCACTTCTAAAGCCAGCGTACGAGCTGAACGGGAATCAAACCTCGACTCAAGACGCTCGCGCGCCCCAGCCTTTACAGTGCTTTCTTTCACCCAGTCTCAGCTGAGATACTGATTCCAGCAAGCCGGCCCCGGCGTCTTACCTGCGCATATATTTATTTTAGAAGGCAGTACTAAGTTTTTTACATACGAAATAACGAAAAGTAATTCACTGGAAACGAAAGTTTATATTATGGAAAAGAAAACATAAAAAAAGTCGGTAGGCCTTTCCAAGATTTCATACTTGAAGAGCAACTGAGCCGATTAATCGAATAGTTAATTAAAGGGCGGCGATTAATAATGAAGCTATGTTTTGTTTTGATATTCATTATTGACAAGCGTAAGAGAAGACTGAGAGCCTTTGAAAACCCTTCACCTGAATCCAAACCCCCGCTTCTGTCTCTTTCAGAATCCTGTGGCCAGGCCCCTGCGTGGAATTCCATGAAGTTCCTGCCCGGTTCGCAGCTTGCAGTGATGGACCCTGGCACTCATTGTTGTTTAAATTTTCCTTCAATCGAAACTTTAATAAAATGTATTGACGGTACACTGTGCATTTCAGACTTTTATATTTACCTGCATGTAATATTGACTTAATATTTTCCACAGTGAGTGTGGCTTGTCTACAGCAGCTTTCTTTTTAGATGTATATATAGTGTTCTACTGAACACTATAAATACATCTGAAAAGAAAGCTGCATGCCCGCTAAAATGGCTGCTGAAAATAGTGCAGCTCGAGCTTAAAATCGGATGCCGAAATCGAAATATCCGGAGCGTTAGGTTGGGAGCAAAGATTGGATAAGCCAATGCTTAAGCTTGGATGCCAATATTGGTTGTAAGACCCACAATCAGTAGCGGTCCAATGATGGCTTAGGTGTTGGTTAAATTGTGGCCCAACGTTGGCTTAAATGTTGGTTAAGAGGCGGTCCTACGATGGCATAAATGACGGTCCAATATTGGTTCAAATATTGGTCAAATCTCGGTTCAACATTGGCATTAGTGAATGGTCCACCATTGGATCGGGTAGCGCTTTTGACAAAAACCAACGTTAGGCCAATATTGGAGCCAAGTTTTGCCAGTGGCGGGCCCATGTTGGTCCAACAATGGTGTGCTGCTTGGGCGTTTCCTGATAAATTTAGCGGAAACATTTCCTCGCTTACTTTAGCGGGGAAACGTCCCATAATGCAACGCGCAGTTACGTCGACGCCGACGGCGACGCCGCTCAACCCGGAAAGAAGCGCCTAAGAGCTGCGCTCTAAAAAAAAATAGGAAGGTGACCGCTTATCGTAGCCCCAATCACTACGGCATTAACATGTGTCTCGGGCATGTTTCTTAAAGACATAAATAACAATGTTTCGTTCGAAATGTAAAAACAGTTGGTCATCAAGTAGCGCTGCTATGCCCGTACGACTGGCAAAGCGTAAAATATTCTGACATTTGCGGCGATGAAAAAAGCTTGTTAATATTAAAATCACCTTCCAAAATAAGTCTCAAGTTCTTATCACCGATAAAGCTAAACAGAATATCTAGATATTTAACAAAATACGGCGTGTGTCCACAAGGATGGCGCTATAGTTACATAAGAAGCGTTATCCGATGGTTCCAATCTCAAAACCTCGTAGACATCAGTAACTCCCGTAAATCCATCTATCATGGTGTATTGCATAGGCTTTCTTAATATTCATAGGCACTCCGCCCTTTCAATTTAAGGTACGAAATAATTATAATTGCAGTAGTTGCTTAAATTTTCAGTAGTATCTTCTTCGAAATACGATGTTTCCCTCACATATTGACATAAATAAGCTATAACGCCACAAATATGCGTCTAATCGATCAAATTTATTGCGCAGTGAATATACGTTCAAATGAAATAAACAAAAAACCGCTATTACGTTAAATTTAAAAATGCTTCCAACCTTGATCGGCAAGAAATATGTGTGCCTGTTATTGAGAGGGGATACGGATCAAAAGAACTATAGTAGATATTCTTTTACTCCAGTTTTTGCAAATCGTATTAGCTCTTAGTTATGCGTGTACTCGTCCTTCATCTTCTTTCCTCAAAAGAACATCACCATTTCTATATCACACATACTTGTAGGCGTTTACCCTTGTTCATTCCTTTGTGGACCAAAGGAACAATTGCCGGCTCAGGTTTCCCAGATGGAAAAAGTCACCTGTCTAACGACAAATCCCGAGCTGCTTGGCTTGAAAAACGTACAATGATTCCGAAGACCTTATAAGGATCCGAGGGAAGCCTATGTGGCGATATCACATCTTTCGTGGTCAACTCTGGTACGTTCAGCATTCTTGCCATGTTGTTTACTTTGTCAATTATATTCCCTCGTTCGGCCAGCGGAATGCCGTGAACTTTCGTATTGTCAGCGTAACCTCCACTTCAAGCTCCATCGCCACTTCCTTCAGCATCTTAATTTCTGTTTTCGCATCGTTTTTTTTTTTTTTCAGCGAAGCTGCATATGATTTGTCGGTCAGATTTTTTCGTGTCCGTCGACAGAAAAGCAGTCGACAGATAAAATAGTCGACAGAAAAACCACGCACGCGCCTTATCTCCGTTCCCGCGCGCCTTATCTCTTATCACACAAAACCACAAAACAAGTGTCAAAACCAAGTGATAGATGATTAGCAACTAGCGCTCCCCGCATGCCTTTCTCGATTAAGAATGCGAGTGCATAAGCTGTCGCGGCAACGGCAGAGTACGAAGTGGGGAGTGACGTCACTAGCCGCGCTAACAATGGGAAGTACAGTGTGCCTCAAACTTAACGCCCCCACGGCATTTGCCATTTCTGATAGTCCCTGCGGCGGCCGATTGAACTATTTGAAGAATGTTTGGGCTCCCGATTTCTATCCCCATCCTGAGAAGGCATCCCGAACGTTTTGGTGACAAATTTAACAGTAAGTAGCCGACACGAGCTCAATGTTTGGGAACCCAGTGGCGGCGTTAAGTTTGTGGTGCACTTTACGTAGCACTGCCTGCTTGCGTTTTCAGTAAAGATTGCGGTTGCATCAGCTGCCGCGGCAACGCTAGCGTACGAAGTCTTTCATATACAAAAAAGTTTTGATGGAGTGCATTTACCTTTCTTTCGTCAACCATTTGGTATAGACCAACTCATGTTTACAAACAAACCGGAGCGCCCCTGGCGGACGCCACCGGCGCCGCGAATGCGCGATGGAGTGGGGCAATTAAAATTGAAATGCGATGTTGTCGGCGTCGGTATGAATCCCCGCGCTCTTTTTCGCGTTGCAATTGTTCATTCTGCGTCTTTCTGGCAATGTAGGTCTACTTGAGCGGCCTCTGCGAAATTACCGAGGGTCGGTACACCGCAAAGCTTCGCTTGAATAATGTGACGTGCGGTGATTCATTCCGCGTGGACGCCGCAGAATTGACACTAAAGCCTGATTCGCATGATGATTGTCTGCTCTTATATTTCAGTCGCTTCGTCGCTCGAGCTGCAGAAGCGTGAACCGCAGCTGAGATGGTCGACGTCGATACTGAAAATCGCAAGCAGAATCAGACCAAGTGAATCAGAAATAACAAGTCGATGATGGCCACTGGCAACAATGATTAACATCTCCTTGTACCTACTGTTTACACCGAGCCTGCTTACCCCAGCCAACCTTCAAACTTAAAAGTATTTTGAGGCCTACACCTACTTCTTATCGTAACTACCGGAGCAGCGTTTGGTCTACGGGCCGGTGTCTTCTGAAAGAGCTGACAAGCAGAAACGTTTGAAAGAGCAGACAACAGTTCGAACGATCAGGTGACCATTTAAAGTTCAACCCGCACTGAACGTAGTCCGCAGGTGATCCGTACAACTTGACGGTTTTCCCGCGTTCATATTGCAACAAAACAGATAAATCTGATGACCATAAGTATCCGTGAATTCAACCCAAAGTGCTTCACTGGCCGGAGGTTCCCTAGCCGAAGGCTTGTAACGTTTCCTTTCAAATAAAGGATAATGCGAAAGGACAATTCCTTTGCAGTTCCCAAATTCTCCGCGCTCTCTCTCTTTATGAAGCTGCGTACACAGGCTCCGCGGAGCCAATACACAGGCTCCGCGCTTCGAGGACGACCGGGTGAGACGCGCCTCTTGCTGACATAGCAGGATTTGCTTATAAGTAGGGGTGTGCGAATATTGAAATTTTCGATTACGAATCGAATACGAATAAGACAAAAAACGGGCTTCGAATATCGAATCGAATATTGAATATGTGTCTAGTAATAAAAAAAAGCAAAACAAGAGGTAACAGCTGGTTTTATTGCCTTTTTTTAAAATAAATCAATGTAACTGCATTTTACTGGGCTGCAGCAGGCTAAATATACTTCTAGTAATGCACTCATTACAAATTATCGTGTAGGAAACTGAACTGCTCAACGTGTTCAGAAAGTCAGCGCTCCCTACGCGCCGTGACGACATTTCCGCCCGTAGAAAGACCCTTCCACTCAGGAAACTTGCGAATTTTTACTAAAGTTCATAGAAGTAGGGGTGTCGCGAACCGGCCGAGGTTCGAGTTCGACGAGGTTCGACTTTTTCGAACTTTTAGTGGAACGTTCGACGAACCTTGTATTGAGGTTCGACTCGTGTGTGCATGCGCGACAGGCTGGCCAGTTGGCTTCGGATTGGATGCTGGTGGTTAAAGGATGAACTAAGGGCAGCGCTGATGAGTTATTTCAGTTAATACAGTGCAGAAAAAATAAGTTATTAACTGTTTCAGTGATTGGAATAGGTTTCCTTTAATTGCAATTGTTCATAAAATAAAATAACCCTTTGCATAAAAAACAATGCTCCAAACCTAGACATGCTTGTATCATGGTCTGGCCACAGTGTCCACAAAGTCGAACCGGTCGAATCTGGTGAAAAGCTCGAACGTTCGTCGAACCGGTTCGACCCAGTCGAACCCCGAAAGGTCGACCTAAAAATCCGGTTCGACAAAAGTTCGTGACACCCCTACATAGAAGTTCGGCTTATGGACAGTGTTGCCCGGCTGCTACACTAATATTTCGAATTTTGGGGAACAAATAATTTAGAAAGTACTATATTTTATATTTCATAAAATGGTTACCAATGTTTACACCATACAAAAGCGAAAATATGCACTTTGAACGTTTTCATTAGTTATTAATGTGAACCTGTGATGTCAATAAACCCAGCAAATATTGCACTTTCCCTCCGCCAGGCGGAGTTAACTAGTTCCTTTTTTTTAATTTTCGCACCTGCGCACAAAAGTCGAACTTCACTCGAACCTTTGTCGAACATCACGTTGAAAGTTCGAAAAAGTCGAACTTGGTCGAACTCGAACCTGGGCAGGTCGTGACAGTTTTGACTGCACGGAAGTGGAAGGAATTGTTGTCAATGGCGATGCAATGCTCTGTTCGCAACTAGCCATTTCTTTTTTTTTTTTTTGTAATTTTCAAACATTTATATCACATAACACTCTCGAGATTTATTTTATATTTATATTTCACTCTCAAGGTTTATTTTATTGTATTATATTATAGAACGCGTGATTTCACCACAAATTGCTATAAAGGCGCCACACAACAAGGGCTTGGTGAAAAAGAAACCGAAACTGAACCTGTCTTGCTGCCATCGGACAGATAGAAACGGAGCATACCGATAACGCACGCATCGTACACCTTTCTCAGTGAATAAACATATGCATAGGGTAATGCGTGGCAGGCAGATTACTCGTTACTTGCTCGAATATTCGCAGTTAGTGCGAATATTCGCCGTTTTTCCCGAATATTCGGCTTTGGCCGAATATTCGGGAACTTGCGAATATGCAATTTTCGAATCGAATACGTTTCGAATAAGGAAAATATTCGATTCGTATTCGAAATTTCGAATATTCGCACACCCCTACTTATAAGACTATAGTGTAAGGAGATCAGTCAGCGGCGCTACTAGAAGGATCACGGAATCACTTCAAGTTCGTTCACTGCCTGGGAAGCTGCTGTTTAGTGACTATCTGGAACGTATTCTTAGCTACATATTTACTTATATATTGTCGCAAACTACAATGCTATCGCTTCGGCAGAGTACATTCAAATGCAGCGATATTCGGATTACCAATTCCGATGACTTCTCCTACAGCAATGAAATTAACCACCGAGCTTCACAGCCTCCAGGAACGCCGAGGGGGCTGTTATATCAGGTTTGTCAATTAATTTTTTTAGTCAAAATAATAAGTAATCCTCCCCCCCCCCCCCCCCCCGCAATCGTTCCCGTGAGCGCGAAAACAAAAAGAGTTGGGGCACTTATATTTGGTTTTAAACGCAATTTTAGAGGCAGTTTTATTTTTACTTTTAACTCAAATTTCTATCAAGATACTACGATTAGCAAATTTATTGGCAAAGTTTTGTTCCCCAGCCATTATTGTTGCATGCACGCGACATACCCAAACGTGAATAAGCGCTCATGCCATCAACGTTACTTGATCAAAGTCAGTTGACAAGCTTCCTGTAATCCGTTTCACTTTAAATGTGATCGCGGCAGACGTTACAAGGTCAAGCTCAGAGCTTTTAGCGTCCCTGCCAACCACGGGCGCTCGTGCAGTGCAAGCACTGTTCAGGGCCACATTCTCGCACTTGGAGCTTCGGCCTGGCTTGCGCTTAAAGGCTGACCTACAAAAAGGATTTCTTGGTAGGAAAATCCTTTTAGCCACCCTTCACATTCCCCTTTTTCCACTGCCATCTTGACGGCGGGGATTCTTTTGATACTGCCGCTTGCGATTGGATATGCCGCGATCTTATCCTGCACTCTCCTGCCCCCAAGTAGTACCAAAGAGGAGTCCTCCACCGTGAACATAGCAGAGGGAAAGGGGAGAATGTGAAGAGTGGCGAGAAGGATGCTTCTACCTTGCGAAAAAACCTTTTGTAGGTCGGGCTTTAAAGTGAAACGGAGTCTAGAATGTCTGGCGCCTTTTCGTGGCGCCTGAGCTTGATGTTGCTCGCTACAGTACCAGTCCGCCCAGAGGTCAGAAGCTGCAGAGTCGGTGCAACGTTGGATCGAGATTACCTGCGGTGCGAAGAAATTCTATCGGGTTTTTTATGGCAAGCATAAAGCTTGCGCAAATATCAGGGCAAATAGAGCGTGATTAAAAAATGGTCCATTTTTGTTGTTCATGAAGGCGTTGACGCCGGTGGCGCTAGGAACGCTATCCGCCCCCATCTGATCACGGGCGGGCCACAGATAAGAACAGATTTCAAACGCTGCTCTTTCGTGTAGCTTGTCACTCTGATAGATATAAGAACGTTGCTGGCAATGGTTCCACGCGCTTACGCCAACGTAACAAAGGGGGCATAAAAAGTTCAAGGAAAAGAGGTTGTGATCATATGTTGCAGGAGGACTTAAATTATGAACCTTTATATGCTCGGTTTCATACCTAGTGTACAACGCTGTCAAAGCTGCTGGCACGAGTATGGGATTGGATCTCGCAGTTTATTTGCACGCGTTCTCGCGCAAACAAAACAATAAATGAAGTAACGCGCGCCCGACAGTATTTTTCACAGCGTTGTATACAAAGTATGAAGCGGAGTATAGACCTTTCCAAAAAAGAGCGTGTGGCCGGTGCCATTTTGAGTGTTCGTGCGTATGGCGCGTGCTTTGCCCGCTTTCCGAAGCAACGAACACGTACGTGCTGGGCTGTGAAGATCGCACGCTGGGCTGTGATTTTGTAAACACTGGAATGGTGTATAGACGATGTAAAGATTGGCATCTGGCTGCTGCAATGTCTCTGCTCGTGCTGGCAAGTGCGTGCATTTACAAGCTTGCCAATGCAGCGTTCACGCGTACGCTGCACATGCTTTCCCGTGCTGATGCCAGTGAAGCACCCAGCCATATATGATGGTTCTACACATGCTGGCTTGACAGCTCCAATGCGCTAGTTTGTAGATTTCAGCGCCGTATAAAAACTAACTATAAGTCTGCTCATATGTTAGTATGTTTAACCAGACCTGATTTTATGTAGTACGTATAAGCTTTAAAAGCACAAACAGACAGGGACGAGAGAAAATAACACGAACGACAGGGACAAGGCGCTACTCTCAACAGATTTATTGGAAGACCGTTCAACGCTTATATGCACAACCCATCTACCGTTTACGTTTCAAACAATGCCAACAACCAATAAAACACTTTACAGACACCCATCTAGATAGGTCACTTCTTTATCTAGTAGGCTAACAGATGGCGCGCTCATGCACTTGTCATACTTCTTTTTAATAAAGAAAGCCTCTATAATTTCCCGCTCTGTTTTTTCTTTCACTTTTTTCAAGGACGTCGTCGACTCTAAAAGCGGTTCACAGCCACAACGCTTACAGTGCTCAGACAGATTACCCCGCGAATTGTTGCGTACAGATAGTTTGTGTTCTCTTGCCCTGTCATTGAAACAGCGTCCTGTTTGTCCTATATAAACTTTCCCGCAACTAAGCGGTATTTCATAGATGACGTTAGTGACACAGTCAGTGTATTGGCTTACATGCTTCTTGGAGCACATAACTTTCTTTTTCTAGTCATCATCGGACAAATCTTAGCCAGCTTGCAGGGCGCAGAAAAAACAATGTTAACATTGTATCTGCCGGCAATCTTTTTTATGTTGTGTGAAACTCTGTGCATGTACGGAATGACATGCACTCTTTTTCTTTTATCTTTTTTTGTGATAGTGCCATTCTGTTGATTTTTTTGTTTGATTTTTTGAAGCAGGCTTTCACAGACACTAGAAATCAGCCATGAAGGGAACCCTGCATTCCGTAGCCTTTTTATCTGTATATCAAAGCTAGTCGTCATTTGGTGATTACAAATTTTTGCGAATGCTGCCTGGAGGCAGGTTATAGCGATTCCCCGCTTAATGAGCTTAGACTGAGCACTGTCAAACGACACTAAGCTTTTTTGTATGTTGTACTTCGTTTGAAATCTTGCACACTTCTTATCACTTGAGCACTAATTTGCATGCAGTGCAAGTATCACTTGTGCGCTATTCAATATAGCATTAATGCGAGACGTCGAATATCATGCTTTTACTTTCAGCCGCCATTAAAGGTGAAGTACAGAGCGCCAACGCCGTTGACATTAAGAAGGCCATTGGGAAGTACTTGTCTGGTGCCACCAACCGGGGGGGGGGGGGGGGGGGGGGGTTGTCGGGCGTAACTTATGCACCACCCGAGTTGAGCCCAAGGTTCAATGGGGCAAGTGCAAGGCCAAGCGGAGTAGACAAAAGACCAAGTGGGACAAAGGCAAGGCCAAGCTGGGCAGGACCGAAACCCTCTGCCGAGTGCCGAAGAGTGAATAACCTGCCTAACTGCTTTCTGGTTTCTAAATTATAAAAAATTGAAGAAAAAGATTGCTGTATTTATCAATGTAAATTAACTATGACAGTTATTGGTGGCAGCATGATAAAAACAATTTCCAATACTGAAATTACAGAGAAGATGCAAGCGAGCTGGTGAACTTTCAACATTGTAAAACCCGAGACGTAGGACAAAAAAGAGGAAAAAGGGGGACAGCTATGGGGAGTGGTGGGTGCCCAAAATAGGTTTACAGAATGTGATCAACATAGGACAATATTGGGAAGGCTCATGTTGTCAATGTGGGCTAAAAGAGTGGAAGCAATAAAGGTCAATATTGGGTAAGTTGGTGTAGCCATTATGGGCTAGAGTAAGTATACCAATATAGTACAATATTGGGAGAGGGTCTAGACAACATTGACTAGAACTTGTGAACAAATATTGGTCAATATTGGGGAACTTCGCGTAGCCAATATACGCTAGAAAACGTGTACCAATATTGGTCATCATTGGGGAAGTTCGTGTAGCCAATATTGGCAAGAAAATGTGTAGCGATATTGGCCATTATTGGGGCAGTTTGTGTAGTCAATATTGGTAAAACAAATGTGCACAAATATTGGTAAATATTGGGCCATAGCAAGGGCTAATATGGGCACATACTCCCGCGCCAATATAGCGCCGCATTGCAATCTCCCGTATTGGCCAATATGTTTGACACTATTTACCAATATGGAGTGAATATATGACGAATATTGGTGTTCTGCCTGAGTTCCTTAACATATTGCGCTTGTGCTGAGCGCTGGAGCATTATTAGACGGTGCGTATTCGGTAAAAAAAAATTTCCTTAATTAAAAAAAAAAAAACTTGGATAATTGAAATTGTTTGCTAGAGGATATATGGCGCTAAAACATGTCAACATGATTGCTGCCACTTTGCATGTCACGCAAACTCAGACGATATAAGACTTCCTTAAATACCCGATGTTATAAAGGAGGAGATAGCTGTGATGCGAAGATTCGAAATCTCTAGGCAAGAAAACCAGCCCTATGGGTAACATTTAAAAATAAAACAAAATTCTGCAGCACCGAATGTCACTTCTAGCTTTTAGGCAAAAAATAAAACAACGCCAGACTATAATTCTAGCATACTTTATAGTAGGCTATCTGTGATTATTCGGTGTAAATTTTCCGATGCGGTTTCGTCGTTCCCTGCATGCCACGGGTAGCCACAATAGTGCAGCAAATAGTAATAGTCCGCCTTGGAGTCGATACACATTGTCATACGATCCTCCGTCGTCTCTGAAAAATCCTGAAAAGAAAGAAACACAAAATCAACATAGAACAAGCTTCAATTGTCGCCGAATTAGAAACACTGCCGCAATCACGCGTTAGCTACAACAATATACATGATTATATACATTTTTTAAAGGCTTCGCCATCTTGAGATTGACAGCACCGACGACGCCGTCTAGGGGATTAAAACCTAAAATACCGGCTGGTTCTGGCAGCAGAGCTATATATGTAGGCAAGGATGTGGGTATAGGCGAAACTTGGCTAGATTTGGCTATGGTGGGCTACGCTAACTTGGCTGGAACTTGGCCGGTTGAATCGAGCTGGCTAATGAAAGGCCATCACCTTGCCTCCTCGAAAGAACGCAGACGAAGGCGGTGCTATGTTTTGATTGAGTTTTCAAAACAAAGGAATGTATGAGCAGTTTATGTAGTTTGTGCAGGCAAGCTCTAGACAATTGATAACTGAATCTTGAGTTCTGGCACGTAGACGTTTTTGTATCCTTTGCATGCCATGAAGCAATAGCATACCTTGCTAATCGATGCATTGACACCGGGTTGGAATCGATCAGCTTGCTTAGACGAAGTAGTCGTGAGCATAAACATGATGATGTGTATGATACAAAGCCCTCGCGATTAATGCGCGCAATCGACGAATTTATAAATATGGGTCCTTGGGGAACATGTGAAGCTCAATAACATTGCAGCTGCACTTGTGCTGCAGTTTACTGTGATCATCGCACGCTCTCCACTATTGTTCTTAAGATTTTTAAAATTATTTGTGCACCCGGCGACAATGTAGTGATAGCCAAACAATCCTAGATTTTCGGAACTTATAACAAGGTAAAAATAAACACACGGAACAGACTTGCGTACAACGTAAGTCTCTAAACCTTTTCGCACATACCCCTGGCCGTTGCATAACCTGTGTCTGCAGGCAATCCAGAAATGCACCGGGTTGAGGGTGCGTCACTTGCGCGCTGGCAAGAGGTTGTGCAAAAAAGGCCTATAGCCGATTACCACAGGCTGTTGATACAATGATACCGAGCGTATACACCAACTCATGTTTACAAACAAACCGGAGCGCCCGGAGCGCCCCTAGCGGACGCCACCGGCGCCGCGCATGCGCGATGGGGGTGTGGGCAAGAAGTTCGCCGTCGCCCATAAACAAACCATTGAAATGCGATGTTGTCGGCGTCTGTGTGAGTCCCCCTGCCCTTTTTCGCGTTCGAATTGTTGGTTCTACGTCTTCCTGGCGATGTCTGACTATCTTGAGCGGCGTCAGCGAAATTACCGAGGCTCGTTACACCGCAAAACTTCGCGTGAATAATGTGACATGTGGCGATTCATTCCGCGTGGACGCCGCAGATTGTACGCTAAAGCCTGATTCGCATGATGAGATTTCGCTCGGAATTTTCAGTCGCGACGCCGCTCGGGCTGCAAAAGCGTGAACCGTAGCTGAGATGGTCGACGACGATACTGAAAATCGCAAGCAGAATCGGACCAACTGAATTAGGCATAACAAGTCGGTGTTGGTCACTGGTAACAATGACCAACATCTCCTTGTATCTACTGTTTACATCGAGCCTGCTTACCAACCTTCAAATTCAAGTCTTTTGAGGCCTGCACTCACTTCTTATCGCAAGTACCGGTCCAACATTTGGTCTACGGACCGGCGTCGTCTAACCGCTCATTCACACTGGAAGCGGATCCGCGTTCGCAAAGCGGTTGCGAACGCGGTTGTATAAAGATCCAGTACAATTGCACGCGCACTTGATTTCATCAAGTGCGCGTGCAATTGTACTGAATCTTTATACAACCGCGTTCGCAACCGCTTTGCGAACGCGGATCCGCTTCCAGTGTGAATGAGCGGTAAGAGAGCAGACGACAATTCGAACAATCAGGCGGCCGTTTGAACTTGAAGACGCACTGAACGTAGTCCGCAGGTGGTCCGCACAACTTAGCGGTTTTCCGGCGTTCATGTTGGAACAAAACAAATAAATCTGATGACCACAAGTATCATTGAATTTAACCCAAAGTGCTTCCCGCCCAAGCAATCGTTGTCCGACGGCGTCTGCTTTTCCCTTTTCACGGCACATATCCAGATTCTCGGACGAACCGAGCACGTGAAAACTGACCTTCAAACCTTTCTCGGCACTTTTGGTACGGCCCCAGTCGCGGCGTTTTGACGAGAAGGCAGGTTTTTGTCTGGTTCCTTTCAAAACAACGCAGGAATACACGTCTGGCATGGGGACTTCTGCCCACAGCCCCAGACCGGAAGTGCGACCGACGCGCCACCACCGCGCCGTGACGTCACAGAGATGAGTTCGTGTATAAAGGGTTGTGCCGGTATCCCACAGCTTGCCGTATTTAAAGATAAAGCTTCATTAAGGCCTAGTGATTCGCTACCCGCTTTGTGGATTATTGTCGAGCCTCCAAATGTACTACGTACAGATGTGTACGGAAGGAAATATTTTTCCTGCGATTTAGATTTCCACGGAGACATTTCACGTCTGTAGCTGGTTATGAGTTTCTATTTTTTTTGTATTTTTAATGCTTTGCAAGTTTCTAAACGTTATATAATCTGAAGTAAATAAGTACACGCGGTGAATAGGTAGTACAAAACTGGTTGGTAAAGAGCGTGCTCCTCGCAGTCTCGAAAACTCATGAAATTCTGGATGTTCCAAATGATGCGGTACAATATCGTGTTTATTTTAAAATATTTGTGAACTTTCTTATTCGTGTGTGGAAATTATATTGACCACAAGCCCGCTATTTAGGTCACTATTTGTAGAAAAAGGCATGCGTGCGCAACTTGAAAAAGATTAAGATTAACATTATAGGAAACTGTTTTGTGATAACAGCACAGCTAATGGTCGGTTGCAGAACGACCGAGTGATTTCCTGGATGTTTTGATTAGTCTTTTTATGTCTGTTTGCACCGCCGTTTTAACGCCTACATGAGATAATGCATACCTCGATTCTTAACTTGAGGTAACAGGATAAAAACCGTTAGTGTGGCCACTAACTTGCCTCATGTTTTCAAACTTCATGGTAAACAAAAATGAAGAGATGCTCGCCCACCTGCTGACCGGAATAGTTTAATGGACTAACCCAAAAGAGCGGCAAAATAAACAATATACAACATGTCAAACGGGAATGTCTAATATTCCCTCTTTCATCGGTATACATCTCATAAAGAAAAACGCGTTGAAAAAAAAAATAACAATTTACCGGGTAGAAGTTCTAGCGTCAGGACCACGTATTTACTCTCTGATTACACAGCTGTAGTTATGTATCTACTATACTTTCGCGAGACAGTGTGCAGTTTCTGGTGACCGAGATGGAGAAATTGCTTTCGTACATTTTTTGTGTATATCACCGTGAAAACTACTTGTATTCCTTAGTTGTTAATCAGCCATGCAGATATTGCTCTGATGTGGTGTGCACCTGTTTTCCTATAGTATGGTGTGGCGCCAACGTTGATTGACATGGCAGAATGTTCCGCATGACGGACGGTCCCATACCTTGCACGCAGACATAAACCATACCCATCCTTGATTATGCCAGGCATGCAGACGCGGCGTGTCATACTGGCCAGCCTGTGCAACCATCACGTCTTTACAGATTCACTGGCGGCACTCAGATCTTGTGCCAACGCAAAACACGTATCCATTGTGGTCAGCTAGCTCCGTCTGTACGTTAATAAACTCCGTGCTCTAGGCCAGGACTTCAGCATGCACTGGTTTCGCGGACACAGTGGCGCACCTGGGAAAGAAGGCTCATCGCTTTGCGCGGGCACATTTATTTACCGTGCAATGTCGAACCTCCACCAGCAACTCTACTCTCAATCGAAACACATCGAGATTGGACCCTTTGCCCTGGATCTTGCAGAACAGATTGCTCGAGCTAAGCATTACCCCTAGGCTTAGTTCTCCACCAAGACAAACCCACACCTTATCCCTCCTTCCCCTTCTCGATCATTTACGCGCCCGCATAGCAAATCCAAACCGGAAAATTGCTCACCCCCTACTTCTTGTGGCACTTCCACCCCAACAGCAGCAATGGCAGCAGCTGCAAGGGTAGGACCCGAGGGGCACCAGCTCATACCTTCGCCACTAGCGGGCTGTGCCACGTCAGGGACGGACCTAGAGCACCTGCTTTGATACCGCCAGCAATACTCCTGACCCCGGAGCCGAGCCCTTGTCAGATTTCAGCGATGTATCAGGCCTACCTCGCTTCACGCGTGGGCTTGTCCGGGACACCCCACCACCTCGACGGCTGTGATCATGGAGGAAGGAAGAAGAGAGGGCGACATACCGTCTCAAGCCAGCCAAAATAGAAAATGCCAAGTAAAGCCGGAAGTAGAGGACGTGGTCATTAGGAACACCTCCAAGGGTGAAACAAAATCCCGTTGGCGCCAAATCAGCTGTCCTTTTTGGCCAAGAGCGTCTTCTGGTTTTGTTTGGTTTTTGATCATCGTTGGAGGCGTGCACCTTCAAACCGGAAGTCTCCCCCGGCTCTCGGCGTCATGTCGCCTCCAGAAGCTTCCTACCTCCATGGCTGCCATGAAGCTCTGAGTGCCTTCAGGACCCGGCAGTTCCCCCGGTCGGCGCCAGGCCTCAAGACTTGAAGCGCAAGAACACGGCGTTCGCGTCTACGCCCCATGACACCACCAACAGCTCCAGCGCCGCCGTCTCGGAAGGGACATCGTAATAAAAACGGAGGCAGCCTCCCTTCCCGATAACCCCCCTTCCATTTACCTACGGCAGCAGCACCACATGTGCGTAAACAATATTGAATTGAACGTGCCTTCAATCAATCACCTTTCCTTCAGTCTTGCACTGACTAATTTCGTGTGACGCCTTTATGCCCACACTGCCTGCTTGTCATTCGTGGTAATTAAGGGGAGCTGACGGGACTCACCGATTAGCTTGGGCATGCAGAGTTGAAATGGAGCCTTGGCAAGTCCCATAACTCTATGCATAAAAAGTAGCCTCTCCAATCCAAAGTAGTCAATGGCCAGGACGTCATGCAGTGTGTAGTTGCACCCGTAGCCCGCTGCCGTCAATGAGCACAGTGCCGCAATCACCCAGAAGTTCGTCGCAAGTGGAAGAACCAGCAGCGTGACGCCCATAACGACGTAGCAAGCGGTTAGCAAATCACTCCGGGGTACGAGTTTCTTGTCGGCCACTAGAGGAAGGAATACCCTTCCTAAGGAGCAGACCGCCAAGTAACAAGATGTTACCAAAGAGCGATTGTCTCAGCAGTACCATTGTCCATTGCAAAATCTACCATTGTCGAGAAGACTACAAATTGTACCGAAGCATTTATGCCGGATGAAATTTCCACCAAGTAGAAAACTGGACGACGAGCGATAGAAAGTACGGTGTTCGGAAACGTAGAGCTAGCCTGATTATTTTCATCGTTATTTACTATGCCTCTTTCTTTTCCAGAGTTATCTGCAATACCAGCTGAAGTCTGTTTCATGCTTCCTGGCGTATACCAAGGAGGAACTTTAAACAAAAGGATAAGTGGAATAAGATTTAGGTTTAGGGCTCCCCAAATATAAAAGCTACTTGAGAAGCCGTATGTTTCCTTAAAAAAATTAAGAAGCCGCGGGAAAATCAGGCCTGCGAGCGTCATCCCGAGGTTTGTGCAGCCCAGTGCGAATCCTCTGAGACGTTCAAAGTAGGCCGTTGTCAGTAGCATTCCCGAAACAAAGACGATGCCGCTCCCAACCGCTGAAACCAAATGTTTTGTTTTGTCAGTGGAGATACAGATCCAACAATGGTTCTACCTACAGCGAAGCGGCAGGTGTGTGTATCACGTGCTGCTTGTTGGTGTATCAAAAATCCTGCCGCTTGCATGCAAGTTCAGAGTTCCTACACTCGTGCTGCTTGTTTCTCGGCATTGTGGGCCTGTACATATAACGTGACGTGTCTCATAACTGTTATAAAGGTTTATTTCTACAAGGCGGGCTTGTGCGTTATTTATGGTACGCGGATAAACACCACGGAAGGTGTACTTCTCGCGCTATATTGCCATATTTCTAATGCCAGATGGAAGCCAAGGTGCATACGCACAATTACGTCAATTTTTTTTCGATTTACCTAATTATTTTAACGCGGTACACAGCCGCGTAGATTTCACGTTAATAGATTTTTTTGCAGCTAGTGCGCTTGTTTGTGTGTCTTACAAACCAACATGTTAAATTAGCTGTGGGAACTATTATCACTATAAACATTCATGTGTTTAGTCCCAAAAACTTTCTGTTGCATGGCAATGTATTTATGAACTTAAATATTAAGGCATTAAAATGCTTCTTGTTTTGTTTTTATTTCAAATCGCATTCCGGGGACTACTTTAATCAGCCCCTGACCAGGAATGATTGTAGTAGAACAAAGTATGGTTTAAACAAAATAAACAAAGAACAGTTAGCCTCAATTTATAAAAAAATTTAAACGATTTAGGTTGGCTCCTCCCCCCCCCCCCCCCCCCAAAAAAAAAAAGGAATACAGAAAAACAAGTTTAAAAACAAAGCTTTCTCTAGCGTTCGTGCACTGGGGAGGCTTGGTAGGCTTATCATGAAAAAAAGATATAATATTACTCCTTTCATTTTACCTCAAGGTTCATAAATTTGGACACGAGGAAGTACCTACGTGCGAAAACTGAATTGGCTAACCCACAAGGGTCATAAAAACACCACCCTATCACGCGCTGTGTTCCTCTCAGTATCATGAATGGTTGCAGAATGCAAGCCTGCATAATAAACGTTCGGTTTCTTGTGTGGTTACCGGCAATCTCACAAATCGCTCGCTTTTGCAAATAAAGCCACCTGGCACAACTATTATTGATCTCACAAGCATACAATGATGTAGCATAAAGTTTATGTACAATAAAAGCGAGAGCACATATTCCCTCCTTTTCATGGCTACACTTGGTGCTTCCACAAAATTGTGTGCCTATGCAATATGGCGAGACGTTAACCGTATTAAGTGAAGCCCGGAGCAAGGATGGGCGTCATAATGAACACTGCGCTTTTTTTTTTTGTCTATGCGTCCCAGTCAGAACAAAATGTTAATCCTTATGGTGTTCCTGAAGGAGCCATTCTGTTATATTCTATTTAGGCAATGTTGTTTGTGAGTTAAAGAATTCTGACCATCTGGAAGTGGTAAGTCTTTCGAAATATTTTCCAAAATAAAAGACACCTTTATTACTTTCGCGTGTCTGTATTGGACGTCGTATTATGGTACCTTATAATGAAGATAAGTTTCTTTTTATATGTTATTGTTGTTTTTGTTGTATGCAAGGCTTCTTTGAAATTGAAAGGCCTACACAAACAGCAGCACTAGCACTTACCATTAAGAACTCCAAATGTGAAGGTTACAACTTGAATAGTTTTTGCTGGTCCCGTGGCCAACAGGCCAATTGTTCCCAATAAGGTACCAGCAACCATAACGCATCTCACGGAGTATTTGTTATGCAGCAATGTTACTAAAAGTCCTAAAGTTGCACAGAAAGTCACAGTTAGCAACAAATATAACCAAAATCAAGTATTCTAATGAACGGATTTATAACTTGTATTGCAATGTTGCTGTTAGTGGGATCGATTTTGGCTGGCCAGTAGCCAGGATATTTTTTGGAGTGGGAGGGGGGAGCAATAGCTGAAGACTTCGCCACCCGCTAGGAACAAATACTCCAGATGGCGCCGCTGGGTGCCAAAAACAAGAAAGAAAAAGAGCGTTTCGCTTGATACTCTCGAAACCGAGCTGGAGACACTCCTCCGCCAACTTGCTATGGGCCTTCTATTTGATGAAACAAATAAACATATAGCCATTTGAAACATGCCGGAGGGAAGCAACGCAATCAGTCAAAAAATGTGCCGGGCACATTTATTAAGTTGATTTTACTTCTTTACTAAAAAAATATTGAAACACTGCCTGAAAGATGCGCTCCGATAGGAAACCGAAACATAGGAACTCGTCCAAAATGAGGGTTTTGTCTTTCGGAACACCGCAAAATGATGTGCACGCCTGATATCTTTATTTAATCAGTTGATTTAGTCGTTTTTGATGATAAACAGAAAGTTTCTATTTAAAAGCATATTTTCAGCATGACTAATTAAAGATATATATATTCGAAAGTACCGAATAAACTAATTATACCGCACGTTAATGATTTCCCTTAATGGGCCGAATGTCAGGAACAAATACGAGATTAACCTTTTTTTTTTCTTCGTGCCTTCTGTCCTCAATGGGACCAATGTGAGAAACAAAAACTAGAACTAAATGTTTAGTGAGCGAACTGGTGCCCAAAACAAAAATAAAAAAGACTGGTGTAGCAGGCGTCAATGGAGGCGTAAGAGCAGGATCGAGAGCTTGGGCGAGACTGACTCCAGCTCGCCATTAGGAGTCCCTTTTGTTCAGTGCTTCGGCTTCTGGAACAATCGGCGTAGAAGGTTTGGCGCGTAGAAGTTAGAACATCCGGACCTCGACCAAGCAAAAGGGCTCTCGAATTTACCAAAATGCCACATTCAGAAAAAAAAAAGTGTGTCCGTTACCAGGCATCGAACCTTGGTGCGTTTGCGTGGAAGCCAAGTGCGCTGCCGACCTGGTTACCTACTTTTTTTTCTTTATTGCAACACAAACAACACATGTCAATTCAATTTAAAAATGCGCTGCAGGACTTCTGCAACGCATTTTAAAAGGCTCTCATTTCCAAAAGCGCATCTGTACAAAGTCCTAGCCATTCGGGCTTAGGCTCACGCGTAGAAAAAGAACTCTCGACCTGCTTCACAAGAGAAGAAATAGAAGCGAACTTCTTTGTAAGTGGGGTCCGCATGCCGTACTGCAATGCGTGAACGCCAAATACTACAAAGACCCAAAAGAAAAAAAAAAAACATATCAAATGGCACGCAGTCATCGTTCATCGCTTTCAAAAAACGAATGCCAGACGGGGTGATACACAGCTCTTTCTTTAGCGTGCGCTGGAGCACGTTCCAAAAAAAAATACGGCATCCATGCAAAAGATGAATACATGCTCAATAGTCTCAGGTTGCTTGCATAAAAAACAATCAACCGTACTTGGTTAGCTGCGCACACGGCATTACTCTCCCATTTAAAAGCGCATCGCCCCGATGCAACATAAAACAAGACAAAAGAACTGTAAGCTAGATGGTCCTCTCGAATTCATAATGTACACAGTCACCACGTTCCTATCGAGTGCAAAACGGCTTGAGTAGAATGACGTGAACCACCTTGGTCGTGGTCAGCGTCGTGATGATGTTCGCATTCCATCGGCACCTTTTCGTAGTTAAGCTCCCCGAGGCGACGAAGTACTTCGTAAGGCCCGATGCACCTTTTCAAGGGTTTCTTGCTGAGGCCGCGGCGACGAGTTGGTGCCCACACCCACACCCCGTCTCCGGGTTGGTAGTGAACGTTCCGACGACGAAGGGTGTAGCGACCAGCGTCGACACGTTGCTGGTCTTCAATCCAGTGTCGGACGAGCTGGCGGACTACTTCGGCCCGTTGCGCAACAACCGGGGCGTCGTCACTCCCATTGTAACTGGCTTCCGGGGGCAGCATCGCGTCGACCATCGTCGGTGCCTTCCGACCAGCTGGAAAGGTGTAACTCCGGAGGTCTTTTGAACCGCAGTGTCGTAGGCGAACGTAATGTAGGACAAGCAAGCGCGGCCGAGGCCGAACGGTTATCCTGCTTGGCTCGCACGAAAAGTGGCATGGTTCAATTTCTGGGAGCCGACGTACATTTTTGTTATTTCTGTAAATATAACGTTCTGGTAAATTCGAGAACCGTGTTGCTTGTTCAAGGTCCGAATATTCTAATCACCGAACCTTCTAGCCGATTGTTCCAGAAGCCCACACCTGTACATAACGTGCCCCGTGTAGCGAGCCGGGGTCAGTCTTGCCCCAACGCTCGATCTTGCTGTTTCGCCGACATCAACGCCTGCGACGCAAACCTTCTTCTATATCGTTTTGGGCTCAAGTTCGCCCCATTAAATGTTTAGTTTCTCTGGTTTTTCGCCATCTCGTCATTTGTCATTCGTGACAATATCTTTCTAAGATCAGTTGATTTATTCCTTTTCGATGATACCCAGGAAGTTTCCATTTGGAAGCATATCTTCAGCATCACTAATTAAAAAGATAATTACTCGAAAGTAGCGAATAAACAAATTATACCGAACGTTAATAATTTTCCTTAATGGACCCAATGCCAGAAACAAATACGAGATTAACCTTTTTTTCCTTCGTGCCATGTTTACTTTTCACTACAACAATTCGGTACGCTTTTCTAGAAGTACCCTATATGCATGCATTTCCGGTTACCTTTAGTTAGTATTTTTTATTGCACAGAAAACGTGGATCAGATCACACTTTTTTAATATGCATATATTAGCACGTTTTATGTCCCAAGAAGTTTGTGCAGTTGAAAACCAACACTAGATCTTTACGATGTATGCCGTGCCCAGGCCCGGCTTGCTAGAACAGCGTCTGAGCTGAGACTGGGTGAAAGAAAGCACAGCAAAGGCTGGGGCGCGCGAGGCTCTCGAGACGCGGTTTGAGTCCCGCTCAGCACGTGCGCAGGCTTTGGCTGTGCTCTCTTTCATCCAGTCTCAGCTGAAACGCTGTTTCTAGCAAGCCGGCCCAGATTTCTGAAAAGGCAGCTCCGTGGTAAAACATTGGAACTATCTACAGCATCCGGGTATACCACTTGCTAGGCGCAAGGTCTTAGCAACTTGATTTGAAAAAAAAAAAAAACACTGAAATTAAAAAGAAAGAGTTTGTTTTAAAGGCGCATATGTGGCACGTATATTTTTAGTAAGGTTTGCATGAAAAGAAAATTTTCGCTGAATATTTACGTTGTTAGACGCAATTTGGGTGGAGGTCACGGCCTGCTCTAAGCCTCGCCCACGTATTAATGGCCTCGCCCATTACTACTGGATTGGCTTAGTTGCTTGGCCGAACAAGCTAACAAACCTAGTGCCCCCCTTTCGGTATGGTGCCTGGAACGGGTCCTCGACTGGCGTGTTTAGTGTCCTATTCTGCCCATACATCAAAAGCGGTCCCGAAGTAGCAATGAACGAGGTCACAGAAGAAAGTGTCATGGTGTTTTATGTTGCGATTCCGTTTGGTTGGTCGTAGAAATGCTAACGAGAAGCTGCGAGTTGCACAACCGAACGCGAGTGTCGCTGTCGTCACGTTGTCCAAATCTTCGTCCCAACGTCTGACTGCCGAAGCTTCCGTGGACTCCCTTAGCGAAAAGTCGTTCAAAATCAGTATACTAAAAGTGCACTGAAGTATACTAAAAGTATACTTTCAGTCTGGTCTTCGTACTGAATGTATACTTTAAGTGTACTTAAAGTGTACTTCCAGTTAAAATGGTGGTGGACTGAAAGTATACTCGTCCGTACAAAACTAGTACATGTAGTAGAATTGTAGTGCCCGCGGTAAAAAGTAGTTCATTAAGTATACTAAAGGTCTAAGTTTGAGTGCTTGCGGTCGGCGTGCTCAAATTATAGTAACGGGTATATATATATATATATATATATATATATATATATATATATATATATATATATATATAATATTGTCACGACTTTATGTACAACACCAAAAGAGTTCGGCCCCGTATCGGCCCCGTAGAACAACAAAAACGTTGACTTCTTTACTTCAGTGTCAAGCCTCAGCGGAGTAGATGAAAAGAATGTTCCAAAAAACAAAGCTCACAGTCACGCGATGGTACGAGCGCCAGACGCTCGTGCGACCGGCCCGTGCGTCAGGCGTGTGGCACTGCCCGATGTCACGTGCTTATCTTAATGTGATAGCTTGTGCCATCCGCTGGTGCGTCTGGCGTGTGGCACTGCCCTCCCCTTCCGATGAAGCATCGTCCCGATGCTTAAACAAAAATAAATGCAGCGTGAGAAGTGTCTATTCTCTGGCGTAGTAGGGCTTTAGCCGGACCACGTGGACGACCTCTGGACGTGCGGAGCGTCGGAAGGAAAGATGTCCACCATCCGGAATGACTTCATATGTGAGGCCACTCAGGCGACGAAGAACCTTGTAGGGCCCGAAGTACTTTCGCAGAAGTTTTTCACTGAGCCCTCGACGTCGGATAGGTGTCCAAACCCATACTTGATCCCCCGGTCGAAATCGGACGTCCCGGCGGCGCATGTTGTAGCGGCGGGCGTCGACGAGCTGCTGTCGGAGGATTCGTACTCTCGCCAGTTGACGCGCTTCTTCTGCACGTTGCGCGAAGGTATCTGCGTCGGCATCTATCATGTCCGGGAAGTGAGGCAGCATGGCGTCCAGCGTAGTCGTTGCCTCGCGTCCGTAAACTAGTCGAAATGGCGTGAAACCCGTTGTTTCCTGTGGGGCCGTATTATACGCGAACGTGATATAGGAAAGAATCTCATCCCATGTCTTGTGTTGGGCGTCCACGTACATGCAAAGCATATCGGCGATTGTCTTGTTGAGGCGCTCTGTGAGGCCGTTAGTTTGCGGGTGATATGCTGTAGTTTTTCTGTGAGTCGTCTGACTTAGCCTCATGATGTCTTGCGTGAGCTGAGCTGTGAATGCAGTACCACGATCTGTTATAACCACTTTTGGAGCGCCATGACCCAAGACGACGGTGTCCACGAAGAACTTTGCCACCTCTAATGCGGTTCCTTGGGGGAGTGCCCGTGTCTCGGCGTACCGCGTCAGGTAGTCCGTCGCAACGATGATCCACTTGTTGCCTGAGGACGAGGTTGGAAAAGGGCCCAACAAGTCCATTGCGATTTGTTCAAACGGTGCTGACGGCGGGTCGATTCGTTGAAGAAGGTCGGCGGGCCTCAGAGGTGGCGTCTTACGCCGCTGGAACTCGCGGCATGTCCTTACGTAATGGTGTAGAGCCGCGTACATTCGAGGACAGTAGTACTTCCTACGGACTCTCGCGAGTGTGCGGGCAAAACCAAGGTGTCCCGACGTTGGCTCGTCGTGGCTGGTGTAAAGAATCTTGTCGCGAAGGGCAGTCGGAATGACAAGAACGTATGAGGCCGCGATTGGCTGGAAATCTTTCTGGTACAGAACATCGCCTTTTAGGCAGAATGAACCTTGACTTCGAGAAAATGCGGTTGGCACAGGCGTATCACGGCCCTCCAGGTGCTCAATAAAAGCACGAAGCTCGGGGTCTGTTCGTTGCTGTTGGGCCATAATCGCAGTGTCAATATCTCCGAGAAAGGCGTCGTCCATTTCATCGGTTTGCGGAGCAGGGTCAACAGGAGCACGAGAGAGACAGTCCGCGTCGTTGTGTTTTCGCCCCGACTTGTGCACGACGGTGATTTCGAATTCCTGAAGTCTCAGGCTCCAGCGCGCGAGACGCCCGGAAGGATCTTTGAGGGTGGCCAACCAGCATAGAGAATGGTGGTCGGTCACTACTTTGAAAGGCCTCCCATAAAGGTAGGATCGAAACTTGATGGTGGCCCAAATGATTACGAGACACTCTTTTTCAGTGGTCGAATAGTTAGTCTCTGCTTTGTACAGTGAGCGGCTGGCATACGCAATCACCCGTTCGACTCCATCTTGTCACTGGACTAAAACGGCTCCGAGGCCAACGTTGCTAGCATCAGTGTGGATCTCGGTCTCTGCGAGCTCGTCGAAGTGTGCGAGAACTGGTGCAGACTGTAGGCGACTTTGAAGCTCCTCAAAAGCACACTGCTGCTCTTCCGTCCACGTAAACGGGACATCATCACGCGTGAGTCGAGTGAGCGGTTCGGCAATTGTGGAAAATTGCTCCACAAAGCGTCTATAATAGGCGCACAGTCCCAGAAACTGTCGTACGGTCTTCTTGTCGGTGGGAGGAGGGAACAATGCGACGGCAGAAGTTTTCTCGGGGTCGGGCAGAACGCCTTCTGCGCTCACGACGTGGCCGAGAAATTTGAGCTCTTTGAATGCGAAGTGGCACATTTCCGGCTTAAGTGTGAGGCCAGCGGTCCTTATGGCTTGCAGAACAGCTTCTAGCCGATTCAGGTGTTCTTCAAAGCTCGTGGAAAACACGACGACATCGTCCAAATACACAAGGCATGTTTGCCACTTGAGGTTGGCAAGAACACTGTCCATCATCCGCTGGAATGTGGCCGGCGCCGAGCATAGTCCAAACGGAAGGACCTTAAACTCATAAAGACCATCGGGCGTAATGAAAGCGGTCTTCTCTCGGTCTCTTTCATCAACTTCGATCTGCCAATAGCCTGTTTTGAGATCCGTCGATGAGAAGTACTTCGCCCCACGCACCCTGTCGAGAGTATCATCTATGCGGGGCAGCGGGTATACATCCTTCTTGGTGACCGTGTTTAGCTTACTGTAGTCTACGCAAAATCGTAGTGTACCATCTTTTTTTTCTCACAAGCACGACAGGTGATGCCCAGGGACTTTTTGATGGCTCTATAACGTCGCAATGGAGCATTTCTTCGACCTGTTGCCATATCGTTTCTCGTTCCTTATGCGAGACCCTGTACGGTGGCTGTCGTTTCGGCGTTGTTGCTTCATCTGTGATGGTCCGATGTTTGGCGACAGTCGTCCGGCGCACCTTCGATGACGATGAAAAACAGTCATTATACTTATGTAAAAGATCCAGCAGATATTCCTTTTCTTTTTCTGGGAGTTGACGGTTAACGTCAAATGTTTTTGTGGGGATTGTCGTTATCTTGCCTGGCAATGAAGCTTCTAGAGAGAAGGACCCACTGACATCAGCGACGTCCTCAAGGTAGGCGATGGTAGTTTCACAGGAAATATGCTGATGCTCGGAGCGAAAGTTCGTAAGTAATACCTCAGTTTGTCCGTTGTGGAGTTGAACGAGACCCCTGGCTATACAGATTCCCCGTTCCAGCAGAAGAGAAGAGTTCGCTTCGGCGATTTCTGAAGAGGCGGTCTCGTTGGTTCTTACAGTCACGAGCATGCTGCTACATGGCGGGAGACAAACGTGGTCATCCGTTAGTCGGAGTGGAGAACGCCGCGGTGTCGATTTCTCCTCTTCAACGCATCGTGCAGTGGAGAATGTGATCATTTGCCTATGCAGGTCTATGATTGCGCCGTTCTCTCCGAGGAAGTCCATTCCGAGTATTACTTTTCTTGAACACTCCCTGAGAACGACAAAACTGGCAATGAACGTAATTCCTTGTATCTGGATTCTTGCTGTGCACCTGCCGACCGGTGTAATTAAATGACCTCCAGCCGTGCGGATTTGTGGCCCATCCCAGACAGTCATTGCTTTCTTCAGTCGAGCGGCAAGATTCCCACTTAACACGGAATAATCGGCGCCCGTGTCCACCAGCGCAGTCACTTCCTGTCCGTCGATAACCAGGGGGAGGTCGGAGGTAGTTAGTTGATCGTCGCTGTACGGTGTCTCCATGTCGTCGTTTTGTGCGTCTCGCGTCGTTGGAGGGTCTTCTCGGATTCGGCGGCAAGCAACTTCACCTCCCGAAGTCGCTACCTTTAGTTTCCCCGGCGTGGGCTTGGTGACCGTGCCCTGGGAGCGTCAGGGGAGGAGCGGCGTCCTGAATACTCGTAACGTCTCGGTGACGGAGACCTGGACTGACGTCGATCAGCTGAAGCACCAGCCGGTTGGTTGAGGTAGTCCTCGATATTGGGTGGTCGCTGGTCGTAGCGCGGACGGGGAGCATCAGGTGAGAAGCCCCGAAGTAACATTTGGAGGTAAGGGCACTGTCGGTACACGTGCCCTGCTTCGCCACAGTGGTAGCAGAGCGGCCTGTGATCTGATGTGCGCCAAACCTCGGTCTTCCTTGTCGGTGGGCGCTGTTCGTTGGGGCGTCGAGTGAACTGCCGTGTTGGCCGCGGATTTGACGGAGCTTGCCTGGAGAAGTCAATGAGGGGTGCGGAATTCCTCACGGCGGCAGCGTATGACAGAGTGCGTGCTTCCGAGGTTCCCTCCTGCGCTGGTGTTATGCCAAGGGCGTTTTGAACTTCTTCCCGGATGATTGCTGACACCGGGGCGACGGTGGGTTGAAGTACTGGCGCCTGTAACTTTTGAAGTTCCTCACGGACAACACCTCGAATGAGCTCACGAAGGACGTCGCTGGTGCTACCGAGAGCCGTTACTAGGTGGTCTTGTGAGGCAGTCGGCAACTGGCGTTCGTACAGCCGGGAGCGCATCTGTAGCGTTTTCTCGATTGTAGATGCCTCTGCGACAAACTCAGCCACCGTCGAAGGAGGATTCCTCACGAGGCCTCCGAAAAGGTCTTGCTTGACGCCTTTCATCAGGTGCCGCACCTTCTTTTCTTCGGTCATGATCGGATTGGCACGACGGAAGAGGCGAATCATCTCTTCCACGTACGCGACGACGCCCTCATTGGGGTGCTGCGTTCTTGCCTGAAGCAACTGCTCAGCCCTCTCCTTGCGCTGTGCGTTGGTGAAGGTCCGCAGGAGCTGGGACTTGAATTCGTCCCATGACGTAAAGCTTGTTTCTCGGATTTCAAACCAAACGCGGGCTGCGTCCTCAAGCGAGAAGTAAACGTTCCGTAACTTTAACGAATCGTCCCAGCCGTTCAGTATCGCTACCCGGTCAAAATGCTCAACCCAGTCTTCCACATCTTCGTAAAGGTCCCCGTGGAAAGCATTTGGCGTTCGCGGCACCTGGAAGACTATTTGACTCGGGGCAGCAGGTGAAGACATGATCCCGGTGCCTGAGGTCTCGGTCCTTGCTGAAGCCTTGTCCGAGAGAGGCCCAAACTCTACTGGTAGGCCTTGCTGTCGTCGGCTTGAGCGAACGTCGGTGCTTAACAATGTGCTTCCTTCGATGTGAGCGTCCCTAGCTGGGCTGGGGTCACGGCTGTTCGACGATGTCCTAGATGTGAGCATGTGGAGGACAGTACCCCGCACCTCCACCACTTAATGTCACGACTTTATGTACAACACCAAAAGAGTTCGGCCCCGTGGAACAACAAAAACGTTGACTTCTTTACTTCAGTGTCAAGCCTCAGCGGAGTAGATGAAAAGAATGTTCCAAAAAACAAAGCTCACAGTCACGCGATGGCACGAGCGCCAGACGCTCGTGCGACCGGCCCGTGCGTCAGGCGTGTGGCACTGCCCGATGTCACGTGCTTATCTTAATGTGATAGCTTGTGCCATCCGCCGGTGCGTCTAGAGTGCGACTTTTTAAGATCACCACATTAAAAACGCGATAGATAGCCCGATGCCGTTTTCACAGGATATTTGTAGCCTCGGCGGACATTAGATGAGTAAACAAACGTCACAGTACGTTGTCTAATTAACTTTTTTAATTGACAGTGTAATTGACCATGATGAATTTTTTTTTTAATTTTAAAGGGGCTATGAATAAACTCTCGCCCAACCAAAGCAATTTCCAAAAAGGCGACGAGTTTTGGGTTATTCATAGCTCAAAGTCTGCCTTCCGTCGCCTGATCAAAAAACAGCGCGCTGGACAGAGCGCAGGATGTTATGCTTACGTAGTCGCTTCAGACGCACCGTTGGAAGTATGATGCTGGAGCATCCACAAAAGGCACGCTGTCAAAAGTGTGCAAGTTTGTTCATGCTGAATCCGACAGCACTTTATAAGGGTTGTAACTTCACTAGAAAATAAATAATGAATGGAACTCCAACATGAGAAGTTCCCACTAACACAAACACACATGCCATTAGCGACATGCCATGTCAAAACCGCTAAGTCACTCTCCATTTTACCCGCCCCTGCCACGCGGGGTTCTTGAATTGGGGAAAGAAAGTGCAAAATTTGATAAATAAATATTTCAAAGCCCCTTGCTGTTTCGTGAGTAGTTTTGATTGAATTACGCTCTAATAATGACTGCCTCTAAGACAGCAATAGAAAAAAAACGTAATTTGCGGATTTCAGTTAATTAATAAAAATGTTGCCACGCTTATCCACCCATGTAATGTACGTTGAGTCGCACGACACACTGAAGACTGCATCAACGTGGCAGCAAGCCCCTTTTTTCCTAAAAACCTGTTGATTAAAAAATATCACCGGGTGTACAGCTGACATAATGTGACAAAGGGATGCTTCATTTCTCATTTCACTGCAGACCACGTGGTCCAAAAGTTCTCCGGGGAAACGACCGGCACTGGCACTGTCAGAGCATACTTACGTCGCAAATGCAGCATGGATTATAGCCCTAAGAAAAGCACAAATAGAAACGTTAGCTACATTGTACGCCACGAAAAGTAGCGTTATCTAACTTGTCAATAATTATTTTAGCTAGTCATTTCTACTATATTAATCAATTGAAAAGTCTACTTTTACTGCAAAGATAGCTTTTATTTTCCCTGAACCGTATTTGTTACCTTCATTGAAGAATAAAAGTTTACTGTAAATAACTGTCAGCACTATCCGGAAGCTAGACGATTGAGGGCAATTGCACCAAATGTTTGATGCTGCTGATGCAAAAGCATGCACATGTCTTTGTTTTCAAAGTGCACCGCCACTTGCGTGCTGCCTGTTAGGATAGTAGACAAATAACGTTTGCAGGATGATCCAGTGTTTTTGTAATGCAGGTCTCAGCTCACTATACGCTGTTTCAGATATCTGCATCCACAGCAAGCAAAAGGACAGGAGGCAAAGGAAACCACGGCTAATAACGGGGACATAAGATGCTCCACCTTGCATAGTCACATGCAGCGCAAATCAACTTCTGAACCGCATAAGCGAAGTAGTGTTATGAATAGAAGCTCGCTCTGAAATTGGCTGGAGAAATCGGCGCCTTCATGTGACAACCTCAAGCTTTCACCGAAAGTGTTTCATTGTATAGATTTATCTTGCAAAACTCTAAGACATCTCAATTCACGTGACAAGAGTTTGACAATTGCAACAACGAACACCCCAACTCAGTGGGTCGAAAGTTCCACGCTGTAAAAAATCGACGTAAATTTTACGTGTCTTTCCCTCGCCAAAAAAATCGGGCACGCTCATTGTTTCAAAATACGAGGCTGCCCTCATTATTTATTCGTCGCGAGAGCCGAGCCTTCCAGAGAAGCCGAAATCCCAGGAGTGCAAGCATGCGCAGATGAATCAGAATAGCCTTGGCGACGAAGGAGAAATTGCTTGATATAGTTTCGGTTTTACACTGAAAAAAACCTAAAGTTTAGATAAAACCTAAGAATGACTAAATTTTTGTTAATTGTTTACAAAATAGATATAGTGACAATATTATCATTAATATATATTGATTTGCTTAGTTTTGTCTTCAAAAAACAAAGAGCTAAAAAAAGAGACTTTTGGAAACGGCGCATCACCATCGCTATTGCAATCAGCTTCCGTTCGGCCGCCGTTTCCCGTTGGAGTTCCGGAGGCTTCGAGCATCGCTTCCTTTTTACGTTTTCGCCGTTTTAGCGGATATTTTAGATATCTTACTTACGAATACCGTGTTCAAGAATAGCAAGCGATTACTGAGAGCTGGGAGACGCTGCGTCTTACCAACGCAAGTAAGTGGCGGACAGTCATGGCCGACTGGTGCAAGCCCCGGTGAGGAAGTTTCGTTTGTTTCTGCGTAGTGCGCCGCTGTTTCAAACTTAGTCGTGTACCGTGTGCTTGCTAAGCTATGCTTTTTAACTATGCTCTACCTGGTGTTATTTCGTCATTTGAAAAGAGCGTATCTTCAAAATGTATGGCTCTCTCCGCAGAGTAAAGATTCGCGTGCGGCGGAACCGAGGGCCAGCCGAGGGCCTGTTGGTGGCGCCTTCCCACGACGCTCGCCCGACGACGCTTTTTCGGAGCGTTCTAGTGCAGTCTGACGGCAGATGAAGCAATCGCAGGTCATGCTAGTTCTGACGTGTGGTCCCAGCAGCCTCTCGCCAACGATTTGTTTCATAAAGCGGGAGCGAGAAAAACGTTACAAGAGCGAGCAGCATGATTTCTTGCCTGTGCTGACGCCTGTGCCGTAGAGACGCGCGGTCTCTTCGCGTATGCCGAAGCGGCACGCTTTCCAATATTACGATTGCGTGATGTAAATAAAGTGAGTTTAGATGTCATGTTTTTTAGTGGCGGCGAAAGCCGCTACAAAACGCAGATCAGTTAGAGAAAGCAAAAACGTGAAAAAATGCGAAAAGGACCTGAATATTCGATGGAGTTGACAGACTACCAACGTACCAACTCGCCCAGTTATTCTTTGTCAAAGAATAATAGCCAATAGTAATGATTTAAATAGATGACAACTTTTAATTGGTTACAAATTTGTAATTGATGCAGTACAGCCCTATGCTGCTCTAGTGCTTTTATGATATTAGGTAATGTGTAAATGTATAGGATAGTTCATAGCAACCATTTATGTACGACCCATTATATTGAATCTTTCCTCTAAAAGGTCGAAGTTATATAAAAAAAAAAGTGCAAATCATAAACTAAGCCGCACCACTTAATGTGTAATAGCATGTGACTTGTATGTGTGTTCTTAGCAAAAGAAAAAGATGCATTCAAAAAGAGCCGATCAATTTGTGTCCTCTATGTTAGAGCTTCTTTCAGGTACTCGTAAAATGTGGATGTCTACGTCTAAAAGAGTGGAATTGACATTTCCCGCAGGGCTGCAGGCCTGACTCAGTTTGGCTAGCAGGTTGCAACCTATGGGAACCTGCAGGGAACAGCATCAAAAGAGTAAAAGTGACCTCCACCCACTGATCTCTATTATGGGTTGCTGAATGGTGCATCGAGCAGACAGGTATGAAGCCACCGGAAATAAGCGGCCTGTCCCGATCGCGAGCGCTTGACAGGCTTTTCAACTCTCCGGAGTGCTGGTTCGAACAGCGTTCAGGGCGCTGGGTTTTTTCTTGTCATCCCAAGAGAGCCTGCTTGTTGGGGAGTAGCTGTGCATGCGGACCCGAGCTGGGAAGCCATTCGATGTGAAAATGTTTAGATTCTATTTTATCAAAAACTGCGTATGTCCCACGTTCAAATGTCTTATTCTTGGGATTTCATCCAGAACTAATCTCTGCAGCGCACTGGCACATGCGGAGAAGCGCACTGAACAAAGCAAATCCATCGCAATGGCGACTTTGTGAGCGCTTTGAAAGGTTTGAATGGCACAAATGACTTTATTTTCGCGAGCTCAATATTTCCTACATTTTATGAGCTATTAGTGTTGGGAATACTTTGCACATACAAAATTTCGCAATCAGTAGTAATGCTCAATACATTCGTATCCATGGGGTTACTTTTTTGCATGACCAATTTTAAACAACTCCGATAAACTCGCAAAAACTAAGCCTTCCCAAAAATTAAGTCGTTTACAGTAGTGCAATTAATCTTGAAACCAATATCGAATACCGTATTATACTAAACTTTTAATATAACATTTTAATAGTACAGCCTTGAAAATGGCCATTCTCGGAAGTTTTTGTTGTGGCCTTCATCAATCCATATGTGCTTAAAATGTAGCAGCTGCAACCTTGAATCTGGAAAAGGCTATTGTTTGTCACACATTTTCCTTATACTGCCTAAGATTTGAGGTAATAAATGTTGTGGCCTGCAATGAACACTATTACCTGTAGCATAGCCCTGGGCATGCAAAGAAGGCACACCACCAATGTCTGACATATCAGGCCTTCAAAAACGCTATTGTCCGATTTTCCTCACCCTTGTGTAAGGATGAAGTGGTTACTATCTTGCCTTCCTCACATAGTGGTCCTTTGAGCGCGCGTTATGTGATGTTATATCATAGGGTGGCATAGGATAATTTTCTGTTCTCTTTTTACGCAGGATGTAATGGCACACCATCATCACAAAGGAGAGTGTACAGTGAGGCAGGCTCGGAAACTTGAATAAAGTGATAAGTCGGAGTTCAATCTCTGTCTTATCAATTACGCGAAGGAACACTGATCATAATGTTTGCATGCTACACATACATACTGTCAGTTGAAAAATGCAACGCACCTTTTATTTAGGGCTTTTCTCACACAGTTTCAGAAGGCGCGGGTATGTCATTTTCACGAGGAATGTTTGGAAATAGAGCTGCCAAAGATTTCCTCGTAATTTTCACTTACATAGCCGCAAATCAAAATGACGACTCTCCTAGTCCATGTGGGAAAACGGTAGTACATTATTTTCATGAGGGAAGATTCGGAAATCATTTAATTGTTATTTTCACGTCTATGCTCGCAACTTAAAAATACGGTGCCTCTTTTTTTTACAACTTTTCTCACGTAATTTCATAACATGATTGTACGTTTTTTTTTTTTTTTTTTTTTTTTTTGACGAGAAATGTTTTGAAATAGAGTTGCCAAGACTTTCCTCGGAAATTTCCTGACTCATTTTTAAGAGTGCATCTCCTGATGGTGGCGCCTCTGCATTATCATCAATAAAGTTTTCAACGGCGTTTCTTAACATTTCACGAGAATGGAGCTATATGTCATGAAATTTGACAAGTTGGAATCCAGCCGTTCAAAGAAACCTTTGAAAAGTCAGCTTTTTAAATGCAGGCGCCGATTTTTCTGGCCAATTTTAGACCGTTCTTTTTCCATTCAGAACGCCCGACATACAGGGCGTCCCAGGTAACTTGCACCATACTTAAAAAACACCGGAGCGCCATGCAGGAGTGAAATCAACTATCGTTAGCAAGCGTCTTGCGAAAGTGCAAGATTTTGTTAATGCGCGTGGTTATCTAAATAACTAAAATTAATCAGCTAACCTTTCAAATATTCTTTTAAGGGCCAAGATGTCAATTGTAAAGTTGCAGGGCGCATTGAGAAACACCCAATTAAAGTGTTTGCAACATAATACGCTTTCGTGCTTTTTTCCGGCCTTCAAAGAACGCACATTCGCGGCACGCCCGCGCGCCGTGATTGGGGAAGCGAGTTGTCACGCGGTATTTTTTTTGTATTTCGCGGGCGTTTGTTGAAGGCTAGGAAAAAGGAGCATGCAAAGTGCACCTTGTTGAAAATAGCTTAATGGTGTGTTTCTTAATGCGCTCTACAACTTTCCAATTCACACCTCGGGTTTTAAACAAAGATTTCAAAAGTTAGCTTGTTAGTCCTAATTAAATAACTAGACGCACTGAAACGATTTCGTGCACTTTCGCAAGGGACTTGCTAACAGCGTACAGTTGGTTTCACTCCCGCAGAATGCCCCGGTTTTTTCAAAGTTTGGTGCAAGTTATCTGGGACACACCGTATATATGTACTGGTAGTGTACATTTAGTGCACTAAAAGCATACATGTAGTGTACTACATGTACACTTACATCATGCTAGATGTACACTCGAGGTGCACTTATGGTACACTACATATGTACTTAGGGTGTACTAAAAGTATACTATTTTGTTTCATAAAAGTGTGAAACTAGTACGATTTCAGTACATTTTCGGTCGCGTACCAGTCACCTAGCTGTGTTTGGAGTTTTGTGTTTGTCCTTTGTCCCTCTTGTTCCCCTTCTCCAGGGATTATTTTCATCATTCTTGTCCAGCTCGCTTGCACCTATGCATTTAATTGCATTATAAACATACCCTAAGTTCACTATTAGTATACTTTCAGTATACTGATTTCGAACGACTTTTCGCTAAGGGCTGCCACACTGGAGAGCGACATGCAGTAGAACAGACGTCTGCCACATACACCATACCTGTTGAGACGCCGTCAGGATCGCGACTGGCGACAGCATGACACTTCTATGATGTCATCAGGCTGAAATCAAGGGACCACTTTTTTGGGCGCGGTAAACACACAAGTCGGAAACGCGTTCCAAGTACCATACTTTCGGCACACCCGGTGCGTCAAGTCGGGCGCCTGACACCGCCTGCTAATCGTGCAAGCAGACGCGCGGCAACTTGCGGCCTTGTGTGATGTTCCAACACCGTCTATTGACGTCTGGAAATCGTGAGACGCTAATAGACGCTTGTATTGGACGGTGACTCGTGCATGGTGGATTGCTACAACACCGCTTTCATGGTCCCGTGTTTTGAGCGTTGCAGAGGTTTTTAGACGGGGGAGGAATAGGAGACGGACGAAGGTGAAAGAGACGCCGGTACGCAGTTTTCAAATGCGTGTCGGCGTCCGTTTTGGCCTCCGTTGATCAGCTATTTCGGCCCCATCTAAAACGTTTTGGAACGCTGGCAAGACGCGACCATTAAAGCGGCGTTCTAGACATCGGTTATGCACGAGTCACCGTCCAATAGAAGCGTCTATCAGCGTCTCTTAATTTGCTGTAAAAAGCGACCGAGAGGACCAAAAAAATCAATAAAATAAATATACAGTCGTTTCAGTTTTTCTGTTCTCGTTATTTATTACCCATAGCATCCGCGAGCAAGGTGGGTGAGAGTCATGACGCACAATTATAAAGCGAACTAGAATATTCGCTTTGGCAGGCCAGCTGCACTGCAAACCTTGAGAGCTACTTGCCTTTCGAAGCGAAATGACGTGAACATACCAAGAAAAATTGTATGCGAGGCGAACGCCAGATTGCCTGCTGCGAAATGGATCGCCTATTCTTATATTTGTAGGTATTCTCTCGGTATTGAAAGCATAGTTGGAATCATGACGGTTTCACAATTCACAAAGCATCAGGACCGCATTAACGGGAACCAACATCTTTATTCAGAATCAACATACCCAAACTAGCAAATCAAGCCGGAACAAGCAACATAGCTGACATGGGACGCAAGGATTATGCCAGTTCCGCTACGAAAACAAGCACCCTCGCAGTGCCTCCAAAGCCACGTACTCGCGACAGTTGTTTGCTGCAAGCTTTACGTTGGTTGAGATCTCCCTCTGAACACCTCGCTAAATGCAGCACGACTCGCACTCATGAAAAGAAACGAGTTCAACGACGATAGCTTGTTGAGCCCGCCGCATACGTCGGCAGCCATATATGTTATTGTTTGAATCCGAAGATCAAAGGGAATCGTGGGATACTTTTGAAAACAATAAGAACTTTATCTATGTACCTTTTTTCTCAAAAATAAAATATATCAAATAACAAACTACCACGACACGGAGAAACAATATAACAACGAAAAATTCGCATGTCCAACCCTCGGCTCTCCAACCAATGAGAGCCGAGAAACGGAGCGTAGTTATCTACCTCCAACTAAATTGCGTCTAACAACGTAATTATTAATATAAAAAGTGTTTTAATTAAAATAAAATACGTTTCTCAAATGAAGTCTTAAATATCTTTTTTTTTTTTTTTTTTAAAGCATTCTCATGTTGCTGTTAGTTATAAATGCAGTGCACGATCAAAATAGATTCAGAACGCGGAGCTGGTGAAACGTACCTGTTGAGCCTCCCATTATAGCGGCGATACTATTTGTCCAAGACGAGGTCTCCCTGTCTGCACCGTATTCGTCAATGAATTCGATGTACAGGTACCCAGCTAACTCCAGGGTTGCGGTGGAAAAAAAGGTGACGCATGCTGCGATAGGAAGGAGGTGCCAGCACGTATCCACAGCCGGAGGTTTCCTTCGCTTGCTCTTTTTAGTAGGATCTTTACCTGGTTCCATTAATTGTCCTAAGAAAAAAAAGAAAATATAAATTTTGCTTCAATTGCAGAAAGTTGCAAAAAAAAAAAAAAACAGCTTGAAAGTGTGATTATCATTCATTCCATAATTAGAATCACCCAGAAGAACAGTTAGGTTATGGATAGTCGAAATAACATAGAAGAAAACGTTGAATCGTTTGAACACTGTCCACGCAAGGTGCGATATAGATACCAAACAGTAAAAATTATATTTACTAGAAACATGCAACTTGAACAGTTAGAATTGTGAATTTGAATAATAAAACTACCTAACTTTAAGAATCTTTCTTTACATGGGCCATTATGGGATATGGGCCGTATGAGTGCGTATGGTTTTTTATAATAGGATCGGGTAATTTACATTTAGACATTTTGTCGTTTTAAGCTTAACATTAAAAACAAAAGTCTACGATGCGTTTGTAACTACCACTGACATAGTCACACAGTACTAATATATAATCCGGTCAAAATGCCACATAAGAAAACTCGAGAGAAATCACAGGTAAAACAAGGAGGCACCACAGCATACATAACATTTGTTAACACTAATATGCAAATTAGCATACTACTCGAGATAAAATTATCTTTCTAGTCCTCTCCTATTACTTTACTACGGTTTTATGCATATTTAAAGCAATTCATTCTAATTCGGCAAAGAAATGCTCGCTGCTCAATATTTTACTAAAGCCTGTAAGTTTTCTTATATTTTCTTGAATACTGTTAATTTTTGTTCTGGTAGAGTACTCGAAAATATGATTGTCATCCTTTATGAAGTGAAAAAAAAACGTCTTTGCACAAAATTGTTATCTCGACCATAACAGACCGCAATCGGTGGATGATGTTATGTGGAGACTTCCGCTGAACGAGGCACACGATTTAAGCCTTGGATATGTCTATTTCTTGGATACAATCATACAATCCTCGCACCGTTAAATTCTTTGATATTACCTTTTATAGCACTAATTGGAATACTGACCTGGCATGGTCAGTGTCCAGGCACAGGTAGAATTAAATGAGCCAATTTATGGTGTGCTTTCTTATTATGTTGGGCGATCAAAACCATTGGCTTCACCTTCACTCTTTGTTGAAACAAACACGCGAACATAGTTAAGGAGACGGTGATTAGCTAATTTCACACTAATAAAGACGCAGGTAATACTATGTGGACACTTGGTACCACCATCTTCGATTGTTTTGTAACTCCACCGCTCATGTAATACCCCCTGGAGGAGGTCTTTAAGGCAATAAAGTGAAATGAAAGCGAAGTGTTAGATGCTGACTAGACATACCTGACGCCAAGAATATATCCTGTTGCTTAATATCGATTGCAAAGCATATGTCTATACTGCCTTTATATTTTCCCAGCTACGCGAAAATGCGACGAACAGTACGTTGGCATTGACTCCCCCCCCCCCCCCCCCCCCCCCCCCCCTCAAGCTTGTTGCTGTGACGTGCACGTATTTATTACAGAAACCAGACATCATTTTTCTTTTTTTCAGTTTTCGTTTTTTTTTTTTACATTTTTAGCTTGGCATTTTTTCAGCTTTTTTTTACCTCCCATGCTTTCCCCTCATGTCATCGTTCAGTCGTCCAGACAGTAACAGTGAAAACTAAATATCATTTATTCTGAACAAAAAACGCCTGAATTCAAAATATATTTTTAAAATTGTTGACATTCGTAATATTAAAACAATTATTGTCAGGAATAAAAAAGAGCAGATGAATGTAACACGAAAAATAAACGTTTATTGAGGCGAACACGTGGCAAAAGAACCGTAGTAGTGCATCCTCTGAGTGTCCAATGCTGAGCGCAACGGCTGCATTTATGCGCGATCCGTGTTTTTAATCCACAACACATAATAAATATTGATAATTCAATTGAAGGTTCTATAAGAGCAACGAACGGTACGAAATAATGCCAGGCAGGTGGTTATCGAACCCATTGTCTCCGTGTCAGAGCCGCGTGCGCTGCCCTATTCAAGCAAGCAAGTGGCAATATTGAGTTGAAAAAAGCATTCGATTTAAATAATGACAGAAATCCCGAATACATAGCAGGAACAATGTTCCGGTGTTAAGCAGTAATGTACAACCGAATGCAATACGCTCACTTCCTTAGGATCATCGTCATCAGGTAAACCTGTTAAAATACCTCCATGTTCATGAAGTGAGTTCCAGCAAACAAAATACTATTTCAACTATTTACATTGAATGGGAAGCATTGCAACTTTACATTATATATCAGCCTTTCCTTAACTAGAATGACATAGTATTTGAAAGTAACAATTACGGAAGAAATATTATATTTAAATTTTGGTTCGAAAGAAATCCGCCCAGTGACGGAACGTCTAGGGCAACTCCGGCGCAACGTGGAAGCTTGGGTTGTGCTGGGCGAGGTTCAAGCACACGGAGTAGGACGCACACCCTCGCAGCGCTCTTCTCTCCACTCCGCAGTTTTATCAGGTTCCAGATGCCTCCAGGAGGCGTAGCATCTGTCGACGGCCACGGGTTCCAGTCTTCGCATTTCATTCGGACCCGAAAGTACAAATCGTATGATCGAATACAAAGAGGGCAAGAAAACCGTCGACAGATCTAATTTGGCAACACTGGGATACGAACTCAGGCTCTCTAAACCCAAAATTTATATATTATACTAAGTTTACAGCAGTGTCTAAACTAAAAAAAAAAAAAAACTATATTGTACATGGTTACCATAAACTATTTTCCTGATAAACAATATTATCTTAAGAACTACGATTAAAACAGCGCAAGGACACGGACAAGAACAAGAAGGTAGACCTTGTTCGTCTACCTTCTTGTTCTTGTCCATGTCCTTGCGCTGTTTTAATCTTTAATCATGAAATAACAACTAGCCCAAACTTCTACCTTAAGAACTACGACATGTCCTGAACACAGAGGTTGTGGCATTACTAAGGCCGATTTCCCGAGATTTTGTTTTATTTTTTTAGTACATATGGTGTTAAAATCACCTCTCTCAAAATTGCGCGAATAAGAGAGAATGCACGACGTGGCTTGCGGTATTACGAAAGTAAAGAGGAGTTACAGTTTATTTCCGCTTAGATGTTCTTCGGGCAACATCTTGGGCGCATCTAAACCAACTTGGTAAAGAGGTCGGGAGTTTTATTGATTATCAGAAAAATAGGATGGTTGTACGTATCACACGATATGTGTATTACATGTTTAAAGTCAATTGAAACTCTGTGCTAAACTTGTATATTGATAATGATTATAAAAAAAAAAAAATCTTTAGTGCACAGTTTTAGGCACTGTAGACTGTATGTAATGAGTACAGGCAAGCTGTTCAGCAAGGCAAAATGCACACGTGACAGACCAGTCTATTCATAAACTTTGCAACGTGTTGCGCTTTCTACGTATGCATCACATTATGCACCTTGACCTTGAGGCGTGAAATAAGAACGTAAAGTTATAGATTTTTCTCTTTATCCTTCTTGTCATTTAATTCAGCAATGGGTTGTTTTTCTGACACCTACGGTGACTGCGTATAGGACTTTGATATCTCCAGACGTGCAGTACCCTTCGTAGCTTTCCCAAAAACCGTGTTTTTCTTTATAAGTATATCAAGAAAAGTAATATGGCATGCTCTTAGTATATCCTGTAACGACTGATCGATATATCCAGTTAAGTGACTCAAGCGCGTCTACCATCTCTTTTCCGAATGATGGATACGGTAAAATATCCAAAAGCATTAACAAATACACAGAATAAAAAAAAATGACGTTTTTTTATGTTGTAGGGCATTATTTTATATCCCCTCCCCGCATTGATAACTTCCTGAGCGCCACGCTATAAAAATGGAAGAGATGCCCAAATGCAGGGTATGCTTCTGCTGCATGAAATAAAGCCCAAGTGGCATAAGCGGCTACCCTAATGTTTACGAAGGGACGAGTTATGGAGTATTCTGCTCGCAGATATTGAGCGCTCTAAAAGAGCACCTCTTGGAGCACGCATCTTCTGCGGGCAGATCCGGCACAAGTTGGTCATCTTCCGCTCGCCGATTTGTGGCAGCGCCGGCACCGTGGAGCGCCTACAACCCCGCAGAACGTGACCGATGGAAATTGACGGAACTTGGCGGAAGTCGACGGAAGCGCGCTAGGTCATTTACTTTCACTAGGCGGTGCGCATGCGCGACGAGGTTAGCCGGGTGCAGGTATAGCCTCCACCATGGTAGCGAATATCTAGCAACACGAGGCGTTGCGGCAGAGTAGGGGACTAGGTTAAATAAAAAAGTACCCCCCCCCCCCCCTCACCCTTCTCTACCACTCTGCCTCGATCCCGCGAATTCTATGTTCTGGCCGTTCGTTTCCCCTTGACTCCGCTGGTTCGAGTGCGATTTTCAAAGATAGCTTGTTTGAGCCCTGAACATTCGGAAACATCTTCTCTGCTATACAGCTATCATTCGTCGATTCAAGTTGTTTTTCCTGCTTAATGATGCAAAGTATCCTCAAGAATTTATTTCCAAGCAGCTTTCGTACATTGTTGCAAAATACAAACAAATTAGGAAAATGCCCGAGCACAAAAGTTTGTAGTCATACCGTTCTTCCATAGGATTTCACCCAACATAAAATCAATCGGTGATAAGTTTGGTTTACGCATGGCGTTTAGCACAGATAGCAGTTTGAAAGGGTTAACTCCGTTCGCTTCCGCCCACAAATGTTCTTTAAAAAAAAAAACACAGCGAAAAGTGTTTTACATGTGTTTCAGGTATAGTCTACAAGATCCCTTTTGATTTTGGTTTGTGCTATATAGGTCAAACGAAGCGTTGTCTTAATGATAGACCAGGCGAACAAAAACGATGTGTCAAAAACAAGGATCCATATTCCGAGGTATCCAAGCATATTCAGGAATGTGGGAATTGCGTGCCATTATGGAACTCGACAACCACAATTGTTACAGAAAGAAACGACCACAAGCGCCTGCTGAAAGAGTCAATCGCGATAACGAAGCGGGAATGCAGTGAACAAGCCCTCTTTGTCTTTAGATGCGGAATGAAAGCGGTTTCTAAATCTGTAGTGGTATTGCTATCTTCAAAATGTTCTTTTTCTTTTTTATAGCTTACTCCCTCAGTGAACGGTCCAGAGCAGTCAGTGGTTCCCCTGCGTTATTTTTTTTTTGTGTGTGAATGATGTGTCATTCTTGGTGCCTTCAGTTGTTTTGTTGGTTCGACCCCATTGTTAGAGGTCCGGTGTCGTGTCTTTTGTTGAGAGAGCTGGTGTGAAGAAAGTTTCCCTTTCCTACCTTCTTTATTCAACCCTATATAAAGGGTCCTGTCCTCAATAAAAATTTAGCTGTGTTTGAGACGTTCTCCTTCTCTTTCTTGTCGTCGTCCGTCAATACCCCTGTCTCGGGTCTTTCACTAAACTGTTTGATATACACCAGCTCACTTGCGCCCTTACGTTTTGCTCACAAAGAGGTAGCAAACCTCCACTCGTAGGGTCGTTTTCTTGTCCGTTCTTGCTTTATTACGCGGGAAAACGCAAGCGATATGCAGTGTAAACAGGTAAAAAATCAGTGGCGGCAAAATGGGTACTCTTAACTTTGCGTCTGCTTCCTTCTGCTTTTTTGCAGTTCCTTCTCTCGTCTTCCTCTCAGGATTGGAGGTATCAGCGCTTAATATTTGCCACGCTCCAGTCCCGCTTCTGCACCCCTGATTCAAGCCAGGCAGAAGCGTTCGAGCTGTCCCTATCCCGCGTAAACAATCGACGCGTCCAAACAGATCCAACTCGATGGTCTGGCTGTCTGGCGACCTCGCCACCAGGATGCAGCTCTGAAGTTCCTAGGTTCGCCAAAATAATCCGCCATGTGTTCTCCTTTTGTACATCCACCCATGCGTTACCTGGTTCGGGTTTTTCCTCCTACATTTTAACGCGCCGCTGTAGGAGACGACTTCAGTCACTATACGGGCAAGGTTCATCTTGTGCCTGAGCCAATTGGAAAGCCCCTCGTCAGCCGGGGTGACGGGGTTGCGTAATCCGCGGCGCCAGCGTTTTAATTTTTATCCCTGGCTGCCGCAGCGGTTTTCTCTGCTCCCTGTTCTCGTCGCGCGCTGCGTCGAAATGCGGATGGCTCGGATGACTGTAATATAATATACAGTGGTTCCACTTAAGATCACTTCCTGTAATCGCGCATAGACACCGCCCCTCAAGCCAGACCCTACATGTCAATCGTACGTGTAAAACAAGAACAAATCAAATACAAGGTGAAAAGATACGAAAGAAAATAAAAAGAACACGCTAATGTTACTATTTTTAGAAAACATAATAAGCCCGTTTATAATGATGAACAAATAGGAAAAGCAAAAATAGGGCATGTGCCTGTAACCTTTGTAAGTTTGTTGCCCGTTAACCGAAGCCAAGCTTTTTTAATTCGTGGGTCGCGTTGTTCCTGTTACTTTTGTGCGAGTGTCCTTTTCCAAGTATATTTTTCTGTCGGTTGCAACATCGTTCGGTTGCAACTTCGCTTGGTGTTTTAAGTTCATGTGAGCTACCGAAGGACGCTATGAGTGCGTTCTAAATTGGCCTCCTCAGGCAAGAAGCCAACAAGCCGGGTACTCAGTTCGCCCCTCGTGATTCCACTTCGAGGTCTTTAGCGGTGGGTGCAAACATCTCTTGAAGTGTTTGTTCTTTTCTCCGCATCAGGCAGGACACGATCGTCCTTTCTCAAATGGATTTAGGGGACCAGGTTAATGTTATAGGCGCATGTACGTCAGAGGTAACTTGTAAAACGGTCGCACGTAATAAATTCCTCGTTCACGTTTAATGATTTATGCGCACCTTCCAATCATCGAAGGTTTCACGCCATTTTACTGGGAAAATATAAAACATCGTGCTAAATCACGCTAGTCAGGAGCAAACCTGGAATTTGCCAATCAGCTAAATCCTAAAACGAAAGTTGGCATCAAAGTATGAGTATATTTTAGGAACAAAAAACATTACAATATCTGCACCATTATAAAAAGCGAATTTACAAGTCGCTAGATATATACAAACAGGCTAAGCACGTTTACTGGGTGCATTGAGCATATTTCTGAATCGGCTGGTCAGAGGGATGTACCTCTAAGGAAATGAACAAGAAGGTTCTTCTAAAAAACCGCGTGGCTACGAACATGCGAGTTTCAGGGTCTCATGATTAGTTATCTATCTCTAACAATGATACCTTGTGAGAATGAAAGCGTCTGACACATGTCATTCGACATGGGTCGAGCCCCTCCGTTGTCAAGAATCAGACGTCAATCATTTCTGCTGGGCACGTCATGCGGTAAGATTCACATTTCTTCTATTATATAGAAGTAAAACGTGTGTCTAACTTCGTCCATTCACTGTATGCTGTTATTTATTTTATTTTCAGTATGAGGGTTTCTAGAAGAAAAATGAGAACAGATTGGGACCCATGAACGGGGGGAGGCAATAAGCTCCAAAGGATAGGAAACCCAAGACAAGGACCATCAGCCCCAGGGGGATAAAGTGAAAAAAACTAAAGAGGAATCTCTGTCATCTGGGCCACAGGAATAAAATCGGAGATCGGATGACGGGAAGTCAACATACACCTTCATCCTTGGCAGGCATGATGATTTTCTGGTCATATTTGTACATGAGGTGAACTTATAGAACTAGGTCGACTTATCCTATATCGTCAAGCTCTGTAGCTCACAAGGCGTTACAAAAGTTCTTTACTGCATTTCATTATAACTTGCCAAACAGCGAAAGCTGCGGCACCAGCGAGCGAATCGGAATATTTGGTTGAGTCACGTGACAAAATATCGTTGGAGTACACTCGTCCTGCGGAGAGCTCTCACATACTTAGCTTCGTTGCTCTGATTATCTTGAATGGGCCGCAGCGTTTTCTTGTTGTCAAGTTACACTCAAAGAGTGTAGCCGTAGTCTGGCCACTGATGTTGGCATTGCAGCATAATTGTTCTGATCGTTTATGCAATTATGAATGTCGCGGTAATAATTGATCACTTGACAATAATCCGGAAATCATCATATGACAAACTGCTTAAATGGATGGCTAAGTGCCGCTGCGGCAGTTTTGCATATCTGGGGAAAACTGTGGCTTGGAGGGCTCTCCTTCCTCGTGACCATCTGTCTCTGTCAGGGCTGTCTTGAAAATTCTTCTGAAGTCGTTAGTCAGAACGGGACTTTCTAGGACACCTCTGACACATAGTGATCTCCGACACGTATGAGACACTCGAGAATGAGAACCTTATGAGGTCGAGCCAGGCTGCAAACTGTGAGTAGAACTTTGATCAAGCCAAGCTTTGTACAAGTGGTCTCGAATGATTTGTCATACAAAGGGTGGAGCAGTAACGGAAATTAAAGCATCGGGATCTTGAATACTGGAGCTGTTGTCATGGGCACGACATTAATCACAGGTTGTTGCCGTGCCAGTAGACCTTGTTCAGTAGTCCCCTGTAAGATAACAGCAATAACCAGCCGCTGCCATCATGGTTTGTTAGCCAGTGGACAAAGACACTACTCGTCTCTTGAGCTTGGACAAAGAGTGTTCTTTAATTTCTCGTCTTCTCAAAACCCCCTTGGCACGCCATCGAACGGATAATCTAGCTTATTGAAACTGTGCTGTCCTCTAAAAGTTCCCTGGCGAGGCGCGGGTGCCCAAATTTCAAATAATGAACGAATGACTAAAATCAGCCGAACCATCCCCCCATTAGAACTGGTTTGCGCAAAACTAATTCACTTAGGAGTACTTGCCATAATACTAGGGAGGACTTGAGGGCTCTAAATTTTATATTCTGTCTTTAGCTGGGAACTGGGTTGTGCTCAAACATTTCCCTGGCAGGGGGCTGGTGCCCAAATTTCAAAAGATGAACGAATGTGTAAAAACTGCCCAGCCATCCCCAATTCGTCACCGGATTTCTCACAAAGGACTTGTTTTTGAGTATTTGCCATAGTACCAGGATGGGCTCGAAGGCTCTACATTTTATATTCCGCCTTCAGCAGGGAACCGGGTGGTCTTCAAAAAGTTCCCTGGCAAGGCGCGCGTACCAAAATTTCAAACGGTGAACGAATGCCTAAGAACAGCCGAACCATCCCCACTTCGAGAATGTTTTTTTTTTTTTTTTTTTTTCAAAAAAGGAGTCGTTTTGGGGTATTTTCCCTAGTACCAGGATTCTCGCAAGACTTTTAAATTTTATATTCTCACTTTAGCTGGCAAGTTCGTTGTCCTGAAAACGTTTCCTGGCGAGGCGCGAATGCCCAAACTTCAAAAAATGGAAGAATCTGTAAAAATGGCCGACACATCCTCACTTTTAAACTATATGCTACTCGGTATGCGTTAACTTTTTTTTTTGTGATTTGGCATGATAAATACGGAATATAAAATGATCATCCTCGTTTTCGCATCGCCAGCCTTGCCCCTTTTGCAGGAGTGGTAACTTCAGCGCATCGCCGCGGTTCCCATGTGCTGCGATTCTTTCTAACATTTACTGATTTAGTGGTTGTTGTTGACGTGAATTGAACAGTGTCTCTTTACTCATTAAAATTATTAAAAAAGAGTTTATTTGTGACGATTAGCCCTTTACACAATATCCCACTGGTCGTATAACTTACGTGATTATACTGCATGAATGTAGCCTTAACGAAAGAAAAAAAAAAACGCAAACAGCCTTATGCAACTGTAAAAAAAAAAAAAAAAAAAAAAACATTATATGTAATATGGCAGTACATTCGGGCGTGGTGTAAATGCCGCATGAGCGATAGTTTATATATTTCCTTTCAGCTTAACTAGAGACGCAGCTGACGTTTCGTGCTAATGTGACCAATGAAGCAGCGTTAGAAGCGCAAGTCACTGGGCCTTTTCTTTACGATTTTTTGAGCGATGATAGAACACGTACTGAAACATGACGAACGCAGTGATGGTGCTCTTTCAAGTTGTCTAATTGGTACCATCATGTCGAGGCGTCGGATGCGTCTAGGCTTAAATCTGTCATGAAGTATAGGGTCTATTCATATGACGTCAGAGTTCTTTTTAATGTCGAGTCACTACACACAAGCATGGCCGCCAGAAGCAAATGCGGTTATCTAATTGGCGAGTTTGTTTTGTCTTATTTTGTTTTCCGCAGAGCTCACGAATAAACGTTTTGTTAGCGGCCATATTTGTGGGTGATGACTCAGCATCTGAATAGACTCTATAGGCGATATTGCCGCGTGCGTGTCGGGGAGATGTGTATATACGCCCCTACTATGGCGCGGGAATGTTTAATAATTTTTGAGCCCATTAAAAAGTACGTTCAAACTGATCGGTTTCTTATTTTAGAGTTATTTTAACTGTCTTTGCAGGGGGCATGACAGAACTAATGGAGCGCGACATAAAGATGCTAGCAGGGAGTTTTTTTTTTTTTTTTTAATAACATGGTTGAACGCAGTGAATTGTAAAATGCACAGGTCCGCTCAAAGTAAAACGGAGCGCCGGAGCAGTGGCCAAACTGTATCACCGCGCTACCTATCAGCGCCGGCTGGAACAGATAGGTTCCGTCTGCGCATGCGCGCGTGCCGTTCGCGGTGTCCTTCGTCTTAATTGTTTAATCCTCGCATTATCGGCGTCTCGAGCTGCCAAACGCTGTCCCGATAAACACCGCTAGGTATTCGGCTCGCACGGGGAGATAAGGCTGAGAGCAAGTGGGAGAAAACGGCGAGTATCTTTCCGTGCGAGAGGAGCTCCTGGCGGTGTTTTTAGGAAGAGTGTTGCGCCGTTCGAGCCACCGATAACATGTGTGTTGGAAGAAGAAAACGGAGGCTCCCGCAGAAGGCACGTTCGCATGTGCAGATGGAGCCTATGAGTTCCGGCCGACGCTGCTAGATGGCACGGCGATGCAGTTCGGTCGCCGCTACGGCGCTCCGTTTTGCTTTGAGCGAAGCTGTACTTTGTGCGTCAAGTGGGCGAGTTACAGTACACGCATTGTAAAGGTGCAAGCCACGCGCGTTTGGATAGAGCGTGCGTTTGTTTCAACCTTGTCAGAGAGTGAAAGCAGTCTGAGGTTAAGCACGTGTCCTTTAGTGATCATGTTCCTATAGACGTGTGTTAGGGGTTTAGCGAAGTTTATTGCAAAGCTTTTAAATGAATAATGCTTTGTGAACCGGGTTCAGCAACATATTGAAGATTTGGCAAGAGCTAATAGGGAAGAGTTTGGAATTGAATGAGAATTGTATAAAAAGGAAACTAAGATGATAGCTTTTGAACGCTTCAGTTTTTTAAAGCAAGAATAAAAGTGAACCGAGAGGAATGCAATTCTCCCGGTTCGTTTTCGGAGGAAATAATCTTTATAAAAAACTTCTTGAGGTTCTTGAAACTGGAAGCGGTTATCGCTCGGAGAGGTACCCACGAAAATGACGATAGGGGCAAAAAGAAATGGGCGAGTAAGAATTAAATCAGTGAGATTGTGTACCAGGCGCGAAAAAGAAATCACCAAACGCGCTTTCGAAGAACAATATAAACCACATTTCAGTTGCCATGCGCCCAAAAAAGTTGGTTTCTATATGTTTACTTGCCTTTATCACCGATATGTGTAGCTGATTTAAAATAAAAGTTAAAACAGCCCACCACGTTATCGGAATTTGAAAAGGCGACTGACAATTTGAAGCCTGGCAAAGCTCTAGGACCAGACGGTCTGGGCACTCAGTTTTAAAACGCTGTGAAAACCAAGCACAAATTTCTAGGAGTTACTGTCGGCAGTAAACGTACTTTTGTTTCGCATCTCAAACAGCTAAAGCAAAAATCTCTGCAGGTATTGAACATAGTACTTGTCCTTTCGCACAAGTCATGGGGCGCGGATAAGAAATGTTTCCTTCGTCTATATTCTTCTCTCATTCGAACCGGCCTTGATTATGGTTGTAAAGTCTACGCCTCCACGATACCGTCTGCCTTAAAAATGCTCGATCCAGTTCATCACCTTGGGCTGCGTTTAAAATCTGGTGTCTTTCGAACCTCCCCTGTGCTTGCCTTGTATCTTGACTGTTGTCGGGCTCAACTGCGCATGTACGGAGCTCCTGACATGGAGGGAGCGCGTGGTTGGTGGAGGCAAGGCCATCACATCGTGCTCAAGCCGCTGGCTCAAGATGCAGCACCCGGCGGCGGAACATCTGGGATCGACGCAACACCGAGCAACGGCGCAAACCTCAAGGACTGGCGGCGATAACCTCAACCACACACACGCCGGGGAACGCTGGTGTAGTTTTCAGAGGTGCTAAGTGCGCGGCATCACGTTGCGGCCTTGGCCTACCGTACTGGATGTGGTCGACGACACAACCCGTCGCTTCCTCGGCCTTGGACTACGGTCGGGACGGCCAAGCTCTGGTCCGCGAGAGCCTTATCCGAACGGCGGTGTGGCCCGCTCCGGCGACACATGATACTCTAGCTGCATGCGGGCCACACGGCCTACGTGACGGACGTTTCGTACTCGCCCTTGGGTGAACGTTATAAAAGCAGGTGATTCTTTTGTGATGAGACAGGCAGAGAAAGTGGGACTCAACATGCTTCTTGCTGTAAATACGCAATAAACCTATCATATCAGTCCTAAAGGAGTTGCTTCAAGGTGCCGGCAGATTGGAACCGCAGCCCGTCGAGGGACAACTAACCCGATCGACGAACGTGGGGCGCCTTCACGGACAAAGGCGAAGAGGCGGTTGCAGAAGTGGCGCAGTCGACAGGATCTGCTTAGGCTGAGGTGAAGAACTCCGCTGTGACGAGGGACGACCGGGACTGGTGAAGGCGCAAACCTCAAGCTGAACCGTGGAGAGCCAGCGGACACTCCAAGCTAATCCGACCAGCCGGGGCACCGAGGGCCACGCAGCGCAGCGCTTCGGTAGCTAGGCGAGTACCCCCTTGGTTCCTGTTGGGCGCATGTTATGTCAAAGCCTTGGGTTTTGAGGAGTGATATCGCTAAGGAAACAGGGGAAATGGCGGATGGGGCGGGAGATGAGTTGGCACTCACAGGTCAGACGGGAGGAGCAAATACCACACCAGAGGCGGCGTCGGAGCAGCAGATTATGCTGCTGCAGTTACAGTTAAAAATTGCTGAGGCAGAACGGGAGAGGCAGCGAATGGAGCTGGAAACCCAGCGGCTGCAATCACGTAGGAGTGCAGAGCCTGGCGAGGTAGACAGCAGCTTCGCGGTGGGCGCAAAAGCGGACGAGGATAGACGGCTGAAATTTGCAGGTATATTAAAATGTGTTCTTGCGCCAATGCCGAGCCAGGAGGCACTCGTGCCCAGCTGGTTCGAAGATGTAGAAGCCACCCTTGAGTCGTACGAGGTGCCACGCGAGTGGTGGGCCGGACTGGTCTTGCCGCGGCTTAGTGAGCGGGCACGGGGTCTTCTCACGCGGCTCTCTTCGGAAGAGAGAAGAGATTACGCTGCTCTGAAAAACAAAATTTTGGATGGTTTGCGGCTTTCCGCGGCTGAATACAAGCGTTTGTTCTCTGGGTCGACGAAAGGAGCGAAGGAAACTTGGGAGCAATTCTCAGTGAGGTTGGAAAATTACCTTGATTTCTATCTGGAAAGTTGCAAGGTGAGCTCACTGCAAGAATTAAAACAGCTGACAGTAGCAGACCGTTTGAGGGAGTGTTTAACTGCGGAAGCGCGGGCGCATGCTATTTTGAATGACAAACCAGGTTTCCTCAGGCCTAGCGAGATAGTGAAGCTAGCAGAGAGTTACGACGAAAACCGTAAGTGGTGTCTAGCACGGGAGCGCCTGTTGCGAATATGACGGCAGGCGAGGCTGTGGCGTCGTCGCAAGCAAAGAAAGCCAACTGGGACGCACGTATAAGGAAACAGTGCTTCAAGTGCCACGCAACGGGGCACATAGCTAAGCAGCGCCCAACAAGGGAAACCACGGAAGCCCGCCTTGTCAAGGGCACAGACAGGTCAGTCGTTGCCCGGGTAGCCTTCCCGCAGTATGAAGAGGAAGCTCCCCAAGCTCGAATAGGACCACCTAAAGTGAGCAAGGTAGTCGGTACGAGAGGAGTAACACTGACTAACGCAGGTCGGACATTACGCGCAAGGGTTGATTCCGGGGCGGACATAACAGTCGTTAGAAAGGCAGCTTGTCAGAAATATGAGAGTGCAGGGTCGACCATAAAGTTGACTGGTGCGTTCGGGGAACAGGTCATTGCAGAACTGGCCTACGTCCCATTAACAGCGATAGAGGGCGTACCGCTCGTGTCATTCAATCCGTCAGAACGAGGAATCTTGTGTGCGCTTACCGACAGGCTAGTCACGGGAGTGGATGTTTTGATCACTCTCGAGGACTACGACCAGCTGCTCAAAGAGAGAGTGAGATGCGAAGTTCAGGAGAACATAGAAATTCGTGAGGAAGACGTGGAAGAGGAAGAAAGCTTAGACGAACTAGAATGCACCAAAAATACACTGTCTCTCGTGGTGGGGCCTGAGAGCTTGGAGGACGAGGGCGCACAGACGCGAACGGCGTGGCAACAGTTTCGCGAGGCGCAATTGGCAGATGAGTCGTTGCGTGAGGCATGGGCACAGGCTAGGGAAGGGACGCATGGCATGACAATCCGGGACGATTTGCTGTTCCATCAGGAACCGATCGCAGGACATCAGTGCTGTCAACTCGTGCTACCGTCAGATCGCCGCTCAAAGGTGCTGAAGATGGCACACGATTCGGCGTGGGCGGGGCACCTCGGTGAGCGGAAAACGCTGCAACGTATAAAGTGCTCCTTTTTCTGGCCAAGTATAACGCGAGACGTAAGAGAATACTGCCGTTCGTGTCCTTCGTGTCAGGTGAGGTCCCCAGTTCGTACGCTGGACCGCGTACCAATCACGCCACTGGCCAGACCGGAAACCGCTTTTCAGGTGGTTAACATGGACTTCATCGGTCCGATTGACCCGCCATCGGCGCGTGGTCACAGATACGCATTGTGCGTAGTAGACGTTAACACAAGATGGCCAGAAGTAGTGTGCCTCAGGACACTGACAGCAAAGGCCACGTGTGATGCGTTATTGGAAATCTTCGCGCGTCTGGGAGTCCCCGAGGTAGTGTATAGTGATCAGGGGACAAATTTCACGGCAAAGGTGACCCAGGAGCTTCTGTTGAAGCTAGGGGCGTGCCCGAGATTCTCCACGCCAGACCACCCACAGAGTAACGGACTCGTCGAACGTTGGAATGGAACATTCAAGTCGATGCTTTTTCACATTGTGAGGGAGCATGGACGGCAATGGGACAAGTTTGTACCGTTCCTGCTTTGGGCTTACAGAGAGGTCCCGAACGTAACGACGGGTAAATCGCCCTTTGAGCTGATGTACGGGAGGGTACCAGTGGGGCCACTCTCGATACTTCAAAAGACATGGTCTGGCGATTGGGCTGTACCGGACACTCTGGGCGTGTCCGCAGAAGAATACCTACCGCGCTTGCGCGAAAGGTTAGTTGAGGCTAACGCAAGGGCCGAATACAGTACTACGGTAGAGCAATGTAGGTACGCTAGCAGGTATAATCTGCGGGCGACAGACAGACAGTTTAGCGAGGGGCAGCAGGTTTTATGGCTCGAGAGAGAGTACGAGGGCAAATTAGCGGCGAAGTGGAAAGGACCGGCTAAGGTAGTTCGCAAGTTACGGCCGTACAGTTACTTGATTGAGATGGAGGATGGAACATCTCGATCAGTGCACGCAAACAAGCTTCGCGCGTACCACGCCCGGGTTGGCGCCGTGGGTTTGATTTTCGAGGGTGACAGTGATTTTGGGGACATCCAAACATTTCCAACACAGGTTGAACGAAACCATCGAACACCGCTCGCCGCGTTGAGTCACTTGAAGCCGTCACAGCGCGCTGAGGTTGTCGCGCTGGTCGCTAGGCACGGCCAGGTCTTCGGAGACAGGCCGGGAAAGTGCAAAGTTGGCGTGCACAAAATTAAGATCAAGGAGGGCGCGGCGCGACAACCCGTTCATCCTTATAAGGTACCGATGGCTTTCCGAAAGGAAGTCGAACGGCACGTACAGGAGCTGTTGGCGTGGGACCTGATATACCCTGTTGAAAGCCCGCACGCGTATCCTCGGAAGCAAAGTGTCTCACCTTTATTTTTACAGCAGGAATTTTTCGCATTGGAGGATAAATACAAAGATTATAATCATTTTTTACACTGACGGTGCAAAATCGTCATTGTTTGTTGGTGCGGCTGCATACTCCTCTTCTTTTTTCAAAGTCACTCGTCTATACACTCTTGCTAATATTTTTACTGCCGAGCTATACGTGGTCATGATGGACTTTGACTATATAATTCTGAGTAAAACAAAGAAAACCATCATATTTGTAGATTCCCAGTGTTGTTATGGCCGTGTGTTCTGTTTTATCAACAAAGAATCAACTGACCCTAACTGTGCGTGTTACGGTGCAACAGGGCCTACAGGATGAGCCCAAGCACCATCGAATTGCGGAGATCTAGCAGTCTTCCGAGTCCCGTGCGTTATTGATCCTTGTACACGTGTTGAAATTGGTTTCATCTAGTGAACATCGTCGTTGTCGTAGTCGTCCTAATTGCTTCTGCTGTCATCAGATTGGGCACCGACCTAGCCTTCAGCGCCATGGTGTATCAGCGCTGGTGACAAAGTCCAGAATAGCGCGGCACAGCATCGCGCAATAAGACAAACTAAGGTTGCAGGATCGTTAAAGAGCAATTCATCTTGGGGCAAGGCTAGAGGGTAGGGCGAAGGTGTTTCGCGACATTAGAAATTGAATCCATGAGACACCGATGGGGAACAAAACGCGATCGGTTTACCTCAGGTCGACATCCGGCTGGTTAAAAGGGGTATGCAAGCTGGTGCCGTGGTCTGTGAACGCTTCACCGCTCCTTCAAAAAAGCTGGACTCCCTCTCGGTTCTTTAGTTTGAACGCAACAGCGAACAGTTTCAAGCCCTGTTGGGTCGGCGAGAGAGAAGCGATGTGACTGGCCCGCATTCTGTCCACGTACTAGGTGCGTTTCGCCGCATCCGGGAATCGGGTCGGTCGCCCCGCCGCGACGCCTTCCTCCCCGCAAGCCTTGCCGAACAAAACCTTGACTTCCTCTCCAGCCCGCTCGTGACCATCGTGCCCGTGACTGGTAGCACCCAGTGGTTTCGCCATGAAACACGTCACGGTGGCTTGCCGCCGTGATGTGTCGTGGCGAACAGTGAAGACTCCACGGTTTTATTGAAGGAGCTGTGAAACGTTCACGAACCATGTCGCCAGTTTGCATAGCCCTTTACCTGAATCGACCCCACGTTGGGCGCCAGTTGTGTAGAATTAAAAAGCGACCACCGACTGAAACGGTGTCCAGGACTGAACTGTCGCGCGTGCCTCCTGAGTCCTCACTACTCCCGCTCCTCTCGAGCAATCTTTATTCTCCTCAGTTCCACGCGGTGTATAGGTCTCGTGACGCCAGGTCACGTGACATTGATTGACGTCAGGTGACTGAAACACCAACTCAGTTTCTGCAAAAAGCGAAACATATCTTCGTGTGCACACTGTTAAAGCTAACCTGTCGCGCGCTAGCTTTTAGTTGGTCAAGTGAGCACGCGACGACGGGATTCTAGTCTCTGTACCCGCTGAATTGATGATAGCGCATCAGCGGTTTATGCAGGGTGTTTCAGCTGACTTGTGCTAAGATTTAAAAATACACGTGTGCACACTACACGCGTCCGAATCAGCGCAGTAATGTTCAAAGTCCTGTGGAGCAAGTCAACATAGTTCTAGCGACTGGCCGAACTGCCTAATTAAAATAAATAATTTAGGTATCTTTTAGATATTAATTTGGTGCGCCAAACCTCCAAACAAAAGGTGCAGATCGGGTTGAGAACCATCACATCGTGTAATTTTAAGCGAGATTTTAATAAAAGAAGAAACACGTGACTATAATACTAATAAATCTGTTCCCTAGCGGTTAGTCACGTCAAACGTTTTTTTTTTTTTTTTTTTAAATCCCGCGCGAGATTTTTTCTTAACTCGAAAACGTTAGACATACAAAGGTTAAATTTATGAAAACGAAAGGCTGAGATGTTTAAAAACTAAAAACTCTCTAACGCTTTTTTGTATTAGAAGTTTGACGCGGAAATGAATATTTCAAAAGTTATCTAGTTTAATTATTTTAATTAGCTCATTTCGCAAATCACAAAAAGACCTTTACCTCCTCGATGAATGTGTGAACAATACTGCATTAAACCAACCAACATGTAGCGTGCACTATAATTTTTAATTCTTGGCTGAAGCCAGCTAAAACACTTTGAATTTAGAAATTAGAACACGCAAATTCACTAAGAACCGGTAATTTCAGCTGTGAAACTTGAAACGATAAATCTCATCCCGAGTGCGTTACTATACTTCGTTTCAGCTTCGGTCCGAGCGCGGCCGATGTTATGAGGCGAAGGGCCAATCAAACAGCGAAAGAGGCACAACGTCATGGCGTGCACTCTGCAGTTGAAGGACCAGTCGGTATTCACCGTCTCTCTGTGCGTGCTCCTCCACCGGCTAGTCCTATCAGGCGCAGAGAGCACGCCATGACGTTGCGCTTTTTGCGGTGTTTGATTGGCCCTTCTACTTATAACATCGGCCGCGCTCGGACCTAACGTGAAACGAAGTATAGCATCATGCTGTCTCGTTAATCACGTCCAAGTTTTCAATTCCTGTACGTAATTTTTACGGTATATTTACCAGCACCTTTTCGGATGAGTTGATGACAGCAATAGTCTCATGCAAGTTTGTCGAATGCCGAAATAGCCATAGGTACCGCTAGGGCCGAGTATTACCTATACTGCTTCATTTCGTCATAAAAGCGCAGTCACAGTTCAGTAGACATACAATCCCGGACAAACAAACTAAACATTCTAGGTCACAGCGCATTCCCTGCCCTTGGTTAGTTCCGGCGATGCTATCACCCGCACAGAACGATTACGAGCCTGGGGACGTGGCATGTTTGATGTGGCACGTCTCTATCGGCTCGTAGAGACGGCTGCAAATTGTCTGATGATTAAAAAAGGTATCGCTTTTATGTCTTTAGGAATCTACAACCGGATCCTAGTAAAATATAACGTAGGGTTTTCCAGAACGGAAGCTCTGCAAACAACATTGCATACGATATGCGCAGCGCCGGAACCTTGAGAGTACCACGTCCAAGAACTAATTGCGGGCTTCAGATGTTTCAGCACACACTTCCAACAGTATTGATTTTTTTCAAAGAACAAGGTGTCTGCATTGAAAATTTAAATAAGAATAGATTGCGTGAAATATTATCCTCCTCATAACATACTTCTCGGTGTGGTGCATAAATGTTTTTTTTTTTTTTGTTTTAAATGATGTAAATATATCCCGCTGACTTATCTGCCTGTAGGGGGCAGGGGCTTTGTCAAGCTGCAATTCTGCAGCTTTTTCTCCTGCCCCCATCGCCCATTTTCTGTTATGGGAGTAAATAAAATGAATTGAATTGAATTGAACAAGGACAAGAAACGGTAATTGAATCGAATCTTCAATCACTCTAGTAACTTCAATTCCGAAGTGTGCTGCAGTACTGAAGCATTCGTTGTGAAAGAACGGGGTTTGGTGTGTGCACTACTGCTACTTGATAGCCATGATTCTCTTATTCTTTAAATGCTGCTTCCTCTGGTTAAAGCAGCTGCAGTATAGACCCCTTTCGGAAGTCACGCGCCGATTATTAGAAGGTCAAAAGCCCTGCATAATGGTGGAACAAATGTATCGAGGAATGTGCAAGTCATTCCATCAGATAGCAAAAGTCGGAGAGCGGCCAACGCTAGGAGCCGACGAGCCAATCGAACAGCGTCGAAAGTGCAACGCCACTGCGCGCATCACCTTTTTCCATAGAGTTATTACAATAAACGCTAGAGGCTCAGCTGGCGCTAGTGTCTATGGGACTTCCGGTTGCAAATTGAAGCAGACAGCATGCAGTCTACTTTTCCAGTCTTCCTGTGTATTCCTATGGGAAAACGCGCGCGAATTTTGTCTCTTCGCCGGAAAATAACATGAATAACTTTTGTTCTCTCGGTTGTACCGGATAGTATGTACCTTTATTAGTATTTTGAAAGTGTAATTCCTTTAGTTACAGCATTTTTTCTTTACCACTGAACGATGTTAAACTTCGCTATATTTCAGGCCCAAACCTCTGTTCCATGGCAGGTATGTAGAAACGAGCGACGATTCTAAGCAAAATAACGATCGAAAAGAATGTAAAGTGTGTTCAAAGTTCGCCAGCGTTCCGTTGGTGCTTATATATTGTTAATATGCCCGTCCTGTCACTATATGAAAATGACCCCGTCGTGCATCTTTACGAGTGGTTAAAAAAACGTTCGAAACAAACAGGATAACTGGGCGAGTTGGTATGGATTCATAATGGAACAGCGCGAATTTTTGCAAGGACAAAGGAAGGAACTGGACAGGACGAGCGCTGCTTAAACTGGACAGGCAGCGCTCGTCCTGTCCAGTTCCTTCCTTTGTCCTTGCAAAAATTCGCGCTGTTCCATTATGAACGTTCGAAACGTAAAGAATAAAGTACGTGGGCTACTAAAGGTGTGTTTTCTTATTATTTCCTATGTCGGGCAGTTTTTATCGGGCACCTGTTCTCTGGCTTCTCCCTATTTGCCAAGATTTGGAGCGTTCGGGTGATGATTTGAACCCAGAACAAGCATCTTCGCACATAGTCATGAGCAGAAAGAATAAAGCAGTACTTATTTATTGCAAATCGGACTATATTACGTGACTTTCAATTTATTTTGATCGTCTGCACGCACAAGGAGTTCCTTATCCAGTGTCACTGCGTAGTTCTTGCCGTCTCTCTTGGTTTTCCACATGTCCTTCGTTCGTTTGGCACTTATATCCCCCATGCTGGAAAGCGTCGACGCCGTGTTCGCGCTAACAGTGTCCGACAGTGCTCATAAATACACGTACGAGGTGGTTTTAACACCGTTTTTCATGCCACGAATTTCAAATAAAAATGCTGTAACTGACCAATTATTTCGTCTGCGTGACTGTGAAATGTTCCAATGTGCTTAGTACGTGCAAATTATTCGTGATATTTGCTCTTATAATCGAGCGCAGAGAGAAAATGCGCTCGCTTTTTCCCGTAGAAATGCATTACCGGAAGTCAATTTCTGACTGCTTGCTGTCTGCTTCAAAATGCCAACAGCACACTAGCGCCAGCTGAGCCTCTAGCGTTTATTGTATACTCTATGATTCCCTGCCCTTGGTTAGTTCCGGCGATGCTATCACCCGCACAGAACGATTACGAGCCTGGGGACGTGGCATGTTTGATGTGGCACGTCTCTATCGGCTCGTAGAGACGGCTGCAAATTGTCTGATGATTAAAAAAGGTATCGCTTTATGTCTTTAGGAATCTACAACCGGATCCTAGTAAAATATAACGTAGGATTTTCCAGAACGGAAGCTCTGCAAACAACATTGCATACGATATGCGCAGCGCCGGAACCTTGAGAGTACCACGTCCAAGAACTAATTGCGGGCTTCAGATGTTTCAGCACACACTTCCAACAGTATTGATTTTTTCAAAGAACAAGGTGTCTGCATTGAAAATTTAAATAAGAATAGATTGCGTGAAATATTATCCTCCTCATAACATACTTCTCGGTGTGGTGCATAAATGTTTTTTGTTTTTTTTTGTTTTTGTTTTAAATGATGTAAATATATCCCGCTGACGTATCTGCCTGTAGGGGGCAGGGGCTTTGTCAAGCTGCAATTCTGCAGCTTTTTCTCCTGCCCCCATCGCCCATTTTCTGTTATGGGAGTAAATAAAATGAATTGAATTGAATTGAACAAGGACAAGAAACGGTAATTGAATCGAATCTTCAATCACTCTAGTAACTTCAATTCCGAAGTGTGCTGCAGTACTGAAGCATTCGTTGTGAAAGAACGGGGTTTGGTGTGTGCACTACTGCTACTTGATAGCTATGATTCTCTTATTCTTTAAATGCTGCTTCCTCTGGTTAAAGCAGCTGCAGTATAGACCCCTTTCGGAAGTCACGCGCCGATTATTAGAAGGTCAAAAGCCCTGCATAATGGTGGAACAAATGTATCGAGGAACGTGCAAGTCATTCCATCAGATAGCAAAAGTCGGAGAGCGGCCAACGCTAGGAGCCGACGAGCCAATCGAACAGCGTCGAAAGTGCAACGCCACTGCGCGCATCACCTTTTTCTGTGAGTGTGTTCCTTCCAGTGTTCCGTGACGTTGAGGTTGTAGTCCGCCATTGTGCACGGATTTCACAGTTGCCAACAGAAGGCAGTATTTCGAAAGGAATCTAATAAAGTCAAGTGTTTAACAACAAAAATACTCTCTATAAACAAATTTTCCGCTTAGAGTTTCAGCTGGCACAAAGAAAGTAAATTAAAAAAATCGGCTGTTCATTTTGTGCCTTTATGGACAGAAACGTTCTGCGTTATTTGTTCCTGTGTGTTAGGCAGCCGCCTCCTAATTGTTTGGTTTCTGGTAGCGCCATCTATAACACTGAGTGGAAGGAAAAGTTTGAATAAGAATGCTTTTCTCAGAACTATTTCGGTTCTTCAGGGCGGATGATGTTAACCTCTAGGCGGAACGTGACGTGGCAGATTGTGTATTCAGAATTACGCAGAACCGCGCAGCCTGGGCGCAGCCTGGGCGAGAGTTTCCAGACAGTTCACGTCAATTATAAATACTCACGCTGCTGACATTCACGCGGAGAGCTCTTTCTATATCAATTAGTGGAAATTTAGCTTTCTGACTTGCAGCCCTCCATTTCTTGAGTAGATTCCAGTCCAGGGATGAAAACGTATAGGCAATAATACCGACGTTCGTATATGTAAAATCTCCGAGTAGAATACTAAAGCGGGAGACTACCTGTAAAAGAAAAGGCTTAGGAAAGTGTGCATTCAGGGCGTCATGAGTAATTTCGAAACAAGTGTACGTACAGATTATGTACGGATGGTATATGTGTACGTCTTCTATGCATAAAGAATGCGGCCCTTACCGTGATGGCCACCTTAGGCGATGTTCAACTTCGACCTACGGTGTCTAGGAGAATACTCCTACAAGTACCTAAACTGGCTTTAACTCCAGAATGTCATTATTCCAAGTTTTCTGCTGGCCAGTTCATTAAGGTCTTGGAAACAACGGATTGCATTTTTTACCTCCAGCGTTTGAATTGAGTAGATAAATATAAATATTTAAATTGTCCCTGGCTAGACAGTTACAGTATTCTAAAGAATAAGTGCTATGTCTCGACATTTTTATGCATCTAATGGACATACAATGTCAACAAAAGCACTAAGATCGGAAACTCCCCGAACTAGCTCAATAACACAGAACCACTCGGGAAGCCAGTTGCCCGAAATCTCGGTCACCACTGGACTCTTGGTTTTCTCGAAACGACGTATGCAAAGAGCAGTGTTCGTAGCTACCTGGTTGGCGATCCGGGTAGTTTTCCAGCGTCAAGTTTCACCGTTTTTCCTTCATAAGCCTTGGGGAGTCAACTACTTTGTTTTCGGTCGCTAACACCTGGTGTGTTCTTTTACAGTAAAACACTTAAGCCAACCGCATTTTGAGTGGAAGGATCATATTTATTTAACGTGAGGCCCTGCCATGTGGACACACGTCTTTGGTCCTATGACCGTTTTCGACGTTGCATCGTACGATTTGGTTCGGAGAGTCCAGGCACTAATGCGAGATCTTTCGAAGCACAAGACGGCAATAAAAATGGCACACATAAACAGGTTCATTCCACTCAACATCCTGAACACATTGTCGTAGCTGCCTTGAGAATCTCTAAAAATACCTGAAAAAAAAGGAAGAAAAAGAAAGAAGAAACTGTATCTTGTATTAGGGCTTAAAAAGGAGCTGACATTTGTTTCTTTTTTTCATTCAAATAAAAATGATCAGTGTAAATTTATTAAAATTAAACATTACGTCTGGACATTTTTATTCAGATTCGTTTGAGTAAAAGTGACGTAATCGTCGAATAAAATTTCGCCGCTCCGCTGCGTGGGCCGAGAGCAGGATACGGCGAAAGCAGAAAGAAATAGCGAAAATGACGTCATTGCACTCTAAAAAAAGGTTTGTGCGTCTACTTTCACGCACAACACTCGGAGAGCCAATCACCGCAAATTACGGAGGAAGCTCAGCGAATGACACTGCTGAAACATATGTTTAGATCAAAAAATGCAGTCTGAGTTGTGACATTGAAGGGATATTTCAACGAAATTTCGGCGCTTATTTTTTGGTCTATATGTGTTCAAAGAAGCAGTAGCACATCGAACACACCAATATCTTGTTAACAAAGTCACAAAACTGAATTTTAAAACGAATTAAACGAGTAGCAAAGAGCACCTGGTGGATGTCGCTGCCGCCTCGTTTGTAATGCCCGTCTAGGAACCTTGAGAGGTAGTGACGGTATCTGTCTCGCCTCCGGCCACGACAAGAAAAGAGGGGTAGGAGGAACTCCCCTCTACCCGAGAATACCTTTTGTGTGACCCAGAAGTCGCTATTGTCCCTCTACAGGATTATAGAAGGTTAACCCGTCACTCAAAATTCGTACAAAAGCAGCCGCTTCGGTGGCTGGAACCCATCCTCTTGACGTCAGCCTCGACGTAGCTTTGCTCGTCTCGAGACGACCTACGTCACGATTGCGTTGGATTTCACGTGGTCTCCGCTGGCTGTTCTCCGAGCGGTTGCCCGAGTGGGCCGTTTATAACGAAAAGTACAGCCACCAGGCTCAAAATACAAACGTGCGATTGTCATTTACGGATATTGTGGATCATATTCAACCTATTTCTGAACACGACGGGTATATTTCAAATTTCGTTGTAGTATCCCTTTAAGCAATGTATTCGTGACGTTTTGTGTTGCTTAATGTCACAACTAAGACTGCATTTTTTTTTTGCTCTAAACATATGTTTCGTCATTGTCATTCGCTGAGCTGCCTCCGTAAATTGCGGTAATTGGTTCTCCGAGTGTTGGGCGGGAAAGCAGACGCACGGGCTTTTTTTTAGAGTGTGGCGGTGTCAGATTGCTACTGCCAACATTATGAGATCAGCTCAGTCACGCAACCGCCCAATAGAAACTGCTCGCACGAGCAGTAACCCCCCCCCCCCCCCCCCCCCCCCCCCCCATTTCACCAAGGCTCGCCTCCCGTCGTTCGACGCGCCGGACGGCTACTATGGTAACTGCAGAGTGCCCTACGGAATACGAACGTTGCGAAGCTCGGCGTCTAGATGACGTTTCACCGTAATCTATGCTTTGGAACACACAGTTTTGAAACGAAAATCTAGATAGCGCTTCAAACGGCGGGAGGCGTACTGAGGTGAGTGGGGGGGGGGGGGGAGGGGGATACCCCCTTCCACGGCACTTCCACAACAGAGCTAATCTATAGTTCGTTGCAACCTAAGAACGAAGGGCGATGGTAAGACGGGCCGGGGAGGAGGAAGCAGACGGAACGCTAAAGAGAGAAGGGGGTTCCCCCTCCCTTCTCCTAGCGTACCGTCTGCTTCCTCCTCCCCGGCCCGTCTTACCCTCGCCCTTCGTTCTTAGGTTGCAACGGACTATAGTAACATTGGCTCCTGGTGGCCTCTAAACTGGTTGGGAGATGCCGACAACGACGTCACGACGCCTTGGACATATGACAGTTGGCAAAGAGGCTTTGCGATGTCCTGCGAAAATCACCATGCACTAAAAAACAAACAAAAAACTAACGACGTTTTACGTTAGTTTTTGACAAATTTAAGCACGATATTAAAATTTAGAGCAGGATTAACTATGCAAGACGGTTCATTACTCAGTATTTCGCAAACGGCTTCAGGTTTCCTGCAAAAAATAGTATTGCTGAAGCCTCTTTCATGCTAAATTCCCTCATCGGCCGTCACATTAGCGTTGTGTCAGCTTTACTTTATAAATATCAGGTTGCGCATCAAGAGATTAAAATAAGATTCCATGGCCGCCATCTTGTTTAGTGGAACGACAAAAAAGGCCCCTTTGCCTAGTGTAAAAACGTTCACAGTAGGTAAACACATTTCTCGCCAGTATAAAGAATAGCATAAGTGATCATATTTAGAGTGAGTCACGAATGTTTTAAATAATATAAAACAGACATAACCGGTATGTCAAATCCTCTGCCTCAAATAACTGAAAAAGAGACGAAACAATTTCTTGTAAATGACTCTGTGCGTTGCACATACCTATGATCGTTGGTGTGAAGAAGAGCATAGGTACTAAGAGCAGCCCCGAGCATCCAAAACAAGCCGAGATGAACTCCACTCCGAGGTAGTCAGCCATGAGCACGGGCTTCACAGAGACAAGAAATCCAACGGACAGAGAGATGCACAAGGACACTAGTGTGATTTCTACGTAGAGTGTGGCGTACGACATTAGCACCATGGAAATGCCCAATATAAAAAAGTTAGCCATGACGACGGTGCAACGTCGAAGCAACAGTTTGTCGGCTAGCAGTGGAATAAACAATCGGCCAACTAGTTCACTAACAGATCCGTATATGATGAGTGACTCAGCTTTAGAGAGAGCTGAACCTTTGTCCACGGCGTAGTCAACCAGGACCGATGAATTCACAAAGGTGGTGATGTCTGCCGCAATGGCAGCTATAATGATCACAAAAAACATTGGCTTCCGCAGTAACTCCAGTATTTTCGTGCCTCTTCCTGACCTCTGAGGGCTGTCGCTTTCTCGCCTTCCAACTAGTTTTAACCCTATAGATTGAGGATCATAATTCCAACTTGAAGTCTCTGGTGCCACTGCGGTATCTCTGTTTTGGACTTTTAAGCTTTTCCCTGGTGGTTCTTTTAAGAGAAGTGTGAGGGCTGGAATGTTCATGGATATTGCCCCAAATATGAGTAGTGCATCGCGGAAGCCATACTCTTGCTCTAGGAAGGCCAGCAGCTTTGGGAACAAAATACCAGAACATGACCATCCAGCATACTTGAATCCCAATGCTAAGCTCCTGTAGCGGTCGAAATGCATTGTCAAGATGATGCTCAGGGTCAGTAGGGTAAGTCCCACTCCAAGACCTACAAAAGAAAGTCAACTTCAAAATCTGAAATAATGACAGATGCCTACACACATACGTTTGTAGACACCTAACACCAGTTCTTCCATATACAGTACTATTATTTTTAAAACTTTTCAAGTTATTCAAATTTTTGGTTAAGCAAACAAAACAATTCTAAAAAAAGAGAACTTATGTTGGACTAAAATACAAGTTAAGTTCTAATAAAGAAAAACGTAATATTTTTCTTTATTATGGCCTTATGCACCTTAGAAATTTTTTTTATATTTAAACCTCTGTTGCTAAAATAATTTGTAAACCCCAAGTAGCACAAAGTAGGCTCCAGAAGGCCTGCGGTGGTCCCACGTGGGCACCACACTTGGGTCCCACGTCGGTTTTGCTGCCCACCGGGCTTCCCTCGTGGGACCCACAGCGGGCCTACTTAGGCAGCCCACCTCGGCTTCCCTCGTGGGACCTACAGGGGGCCTACTTGGGCAGCCCACATGGGTTGCCCTCGCCGCACCCACAGGGGGCCCTTTATGCGCAGTCCTCCTAGGCTTCTGTCGTGGGACCTCCAGCACAAATTCGACCCGATTTATTGTCATGTGGGCTTTTCTAGGGAGAAAAACTGCTCTATTTCGCAATTCAGTGATAGATGTGGTTGATTTGTAATCGGTGTAAATAACTCGAAGTGCCTTGTTTTGTATTATCTAAAGTTTTTGTCTTAGGGGTCCCACACTGGGCTGTCATAATCCATAACAGGTAGAATCCAAATTCTAAGTCCAGTTATTTTCACTTGAGGTGATGAGTTTCTTAAGGTTCTCCGTGGTGTCCAGATGCTTTGCACGACCTTTTTGCATATATGATAAACATAAAGTTGTGGAAGTTAGTTGTGGAAGTCGTGGTAAAACAACAACACAAAATTTGTGTGTGAAGAACGGAAGCAATGATAGAAGAAAACAACTGAGCCATAGCTCAGAAAGACTCACCGTGAATAGCCCCAAGCGTTACATTCATCCACGTCATGTCTGGTACGAATCTAGAGGCTATAAACCCAATCGAGCTGAGCATTCCTCCAAAAAGGGAAATTCGAAAGATGGATATTCGTCGTTGTAAAACCGCCACAATAATACCTAAACGAAAAAGAAGGAAGGTCTACAGTTATTATCGCTAGAACAGCTAACGTTATGTTGAGGGCACACAACACTCACAAGTAGTATACCCTCAAAACAAAAAAACAAAACAGCGCCTTTCTAGTATTTTTTCCTTAGCTAATTAAAAAAAGTCAATTTTTCAATCTCAGCCTTCGCAGGTATTGCCTTTGAAATCTATGGATATCATTGCATCGGGGGAAAACAAAATTGCACCTTGTACGCAATGTACGAATATTTCATATCCGGCAATATATTTTCTGATTACGGTGAAAATAGTTCATGAATTTACGAGTGCAACAGTGTTTACACCAAAGTTAACATACACTGGCGGCTTGAGGCAACCTAGCTAATCCATTTAAACTCTGTCCCATCTTTTCCCGCATTGACCTGTGCGAAAATAATTTCACATTCCGAATATTAGTTTGCTGTATAAAATCTTATCAATCACTTCCTCTCCCCCCTTCCCTCAATGTCTTCAGCGAATTGCATAGCATATACATTTTTTTCAGCGCTATTTAATTTTGTACCTACCTACCCAATTATATTTCTTCAGTTTTTTTTATTTTCTTTGCTTATATTCGTGCGCACAGATACACAAATATGTGTTTTTCTTCAGTCGACCACATAGAAGATTGGTTTTGTTCTGAGAATCTTTATATTTTTACGGTAAATAAATACATTAATACGTGTAAATGGCACTTCGCTCGTCGCACCGGCAATATGACACATGGCAACGATGATACTCCCTGGCCAAGAAGCAACCTCCCGGTTGACTTCAAACTCCTTCATCAGGTTCACGTATAGGAATCCTGAGTTTGAAATAGTGACTGTTGCCAGGCAGGTTGTGAGCGCAGCGGTTGCCACCAGGTTCCAGGAGGTGTCGACTTCCTGACGCGGTCTCGTTTTGCTACTTTTTCTTTTCGATGGTATTCCAGTGGCACTAGCCGCAATCGACAGACTCATTGCTCTTCTGAAATAGACGATTTTGCAATAAAAAATGCAATAAAGAAAATTACGTTAAAAACGTATACCAAAGACGTGGAATTATTTTGTTTTACAAACAAGCTTTGAAACCTGCTACGAAGTTCAAGTGCGTGACGCAGCACTCAAACTATCAACGCTGTTCAAGACATATAGCTCAGAGCAGTAATACTCGGTTTCAGAACGTCAAGCACGGATATTACTGTAACAAAATAAAATGTCAGTCAAGATTAAATGAATCAATATTGCGTAGCGCTCGTTTTTATGGAAAGCTTTGTAAAGTAGGAAAAATGATGCTAGCGCAGAACGATCTTGTGGAAATCACCCATATCGATCCCTAGAGTCACGGTTGTTTGTCCTCTTTTTGGTGTCACAGCGTCGGCTTTAAAATATTAAATTATACCTTAGTGACGTTGATAATTTCTAGAGAAGGGGAACAAGGGGGACGAAGGGCAAACACAAACCTCCAAACACAGCTAGGGGCCGGGTGCGCAACTGAAAACATCCGCCTGACCCTGGTATCGAACCAGAGACCTCTCGACTTCCGGTGGAGCGTTCTACCAACTGAGCTAACCAGGAGATAAACGTCAGCAGAGGAAACAGGTTTTACCAGCTGTCACCAGTCTAACACCAACAAGGGTGAACGACCTGCATTTTAGGGTTATGATGGTAACTCAATTAATGCAAAGGTACAATCGAGCTTGACAAGAATACTTGTGGGATATGCCAGCTGAACGAAGGAAGAAATATACAAGACAGAGAGAGAGAGAGAAGGACCATACACATGTACTCCGCTGGACTAACAACCATTTACTGAATAACATCTTTTACTTCGTCGACTTTCATTTAAAGGATATATTTCTTGTATATTTCTTCCTTCGTTCAGCTGACATATCCCACAAGCATGAATAACCAACCTGCTCAGCTTCAGGCAATCACAAGGCAATGACAAGAATAATGATAATAATCGGTGGTGAAGGGGATGAAGGGGACAAAGGACAAACCCAAATCTCCGAACACAGCTAGATGGCTGGTGCGCAACCGAAAAAAATCCGCCTGGTCCTGGTGTCGAACCAGGGACCTCTCAATATGCAGTGAAACGCGCTACCAACTGAGCTAACCAGGAGTTAGACATCAATAAAGCAAATGGGTTTTAACTGCTGCCACCAATCTAACACCAACAAGGGTGAAGGGCCTCCATTTTAGGTTTGTGATGTTAAAACAATTATTTCAAAGGTGCAAGCGAGCTGGAAAACAAAAATACGATAATAATCCCTTGAGGAGAGAACAAGGGTCACAAAGGACAAACACAAATCTCCAAACAAACGGAGAGGTCCCTGGTTCGATACCAGGAACAGGCCGGTTTCTTTCAGTCGCGCACCAGTCACCTAGCTGCGTTTGGATATTTTTGTTAGTCCTTTGTCCCCCTTGTTCCTCTTCTCCAGGGATTAGTATCGTAATTAATGTCAAGCTCGCTTGCACCTTTGCATTGATTGCATTATCATCATAACCTTAAAATGCAGGCCGTTCACCTTTCTTGGTTTTAGACCGGAGGCATCTGTTAAAACCCGTTTTCCCTATTGACGTCTAACCAGGGGTTTCCCCGAGAACTAAAATTAAGAAAGTGCCTATTTTTTATTTATTCTTTTTTTTTGGGGGTGGGGGGGGGGAAGGGGGAGCATCAAGATTAGAGGGGTCGTTGCGAATTTAGGGGGTGCCTTCAGAAAAACAAGGGGGGTGTACACTTCCCCTACGGGGTGTGTAGGGAAATCACCGCGTCAAACACCTAGTTAGCACAGTTGTTAGAGCACTCCACTGGAAAGGTAGAGGTCCCTTGTTCGACACCAGGAGCAGGCGAATTCTTTCTGTCGGGCACCAGTCACCTTGCTGTGTTTGGACATTTGTGTATGTCCTTTGTCCCCCTTGGCTTATTATCGTTGTTCTTGTCCAGCTCGCGCACACGTTTGCAATAATTGCTTTATCAACATGTAGTGCCTTAGTTTATTAGGTTGTTTTATTTCTTGATCTGGTGAAATAATATGTTCAATAACAGGTTTCACCTCATTCTCCCTGTTCTACATATTTCAATCATAAATTGCTGAGCCATATTTTTGCGTTAAGTGACGTTCACTGTGCGTCACAACGCAAATGCTACATCTGCCAGTTTTCGCGTTTCTATCGCAAAGGACAGCATTCAGCGAGACGTATTACGAAGTACCCGGATGACACGGGTAAGCTCATTTTATTGCCCAAGTAGCTTTGATCAAAGCCATGCAGCTGTGGATAAAAAATAAACGAAATGATGGTGACTTTCTGTTTGTGAAACTGCGTGGAGTGCAAGCTGCAGTCAGACGCCATACGCACTGGTGATTTTATACTGCATCTACACTGCGCAACATGTTGGAGGAAACTCGATCATTGGCGCTTTGTCACATTCTATATATGAAGGGCGCTGACGGGCACAAAAATGTATCGCTCACCTTAGTGGCGACGGGCACTTTCCACCAAACTAGTATTTTTAAGGCAGGCTTTTTGATTCTAAGAAAAAGCTGAAAAAGAAAACAACATGGCGACTGCTTGTTTGATTTAATAGTTACGCGGTGTGTAGCAGTTTTTGTTTAATGTCCGTGTCTCACGACGGTCAGCAGAAAACTAATACAATCAACTTTGCTCGATCAATCCTCATAGTTAATATTACAACAAATAAAACCATCTTAAACGCACATTATTTGAGTATAGGGATTCAAACTCTAAAATCACCCTGAATATCGGCAGAGCTATTCTCTTACTAAAATTAAGATGCTTTTTATCAATCTGCCAAACTTCCAGGTCTCCAGACCTCTAGGCCTCCAGACAACCTGTTAATGAGGCTTTAAGATGATCTCCTTAACATATTTAATTATAAAAGTAAAAAAAAAAATATTATATTCCAAATAGAACTTTTGCATTCCAGTAGCTTTAAATTTGCTACGAACTATGATGTCTGTTTTCAAATGAAAAAATATATCTCCTTCAAATAACTCAGGCTTAAAATGTCTGGACGTGTTGTTTTTCTTAGCTGGGCTTTATGATTACGTTACAAAAATGTAATCACGTACAAAAACCCCAATGCACTCCATACCACGTCTTGTGAACTCTTGTCACCAAGAACTCTACAACACATAAACTAAAGCTTCTGTTGAAACCTATTATAAGGAAGGTGGCATACCGAGAAAGAGGAAGAAGCGAGATCCAGAAGAAAGGAAAGCACGAGATGAACGACGGACGCCTGGCCATGAGCGGACGATGCCGGGCATTCTTAATGTAAATATCTGCATGTACACGCTGTTGTTGAACTCATCAACCAACGGCCAGTCAGCCGTTCTCACAACATGGTGCCGAAACCCGGGAGAGAGATTAACGAAACGGTGAGGACCTGACTGGACACGCATCAACGAGAGGTCACATCATCCAACGCACCCAAGATCGACCGGGAAGATGAAAGAGACGCCAACAACCAATACAAAAATGGCCTATGGACGTCTATGTAAGGTGAGCTATCACCTTCTATGGCCCTCTATGGTCAGCCATAAGAAACCATAAAACAAGCTATAGCCACCTTTAGAAAAATGTATGTCTTCAAAGCAACAGAATCTTGACCATTACGATTTCTATAGCTGGCTATAGAATAATTTATGGCTATGCAGCTATAGACTCGCGGCTATTCAATATTCTTTAGCGAGCTATAGAAATATGTATGTCCTTAATGCTATAGATTCGCGACTATTAAATGTGTTTTAGTACAATATATAGATGGGCTAGTTGGTACATCACTGAATGGAAAGCGCCGAATAAACAAGGTCTCTGTCCCCTTCTTCGTCCTTGTTTATTCGGCGCTTGCCATTCAGCTATTAAATGTGCTTTAGCCGGCTATAGAGTGGTATATGTCCCTAAAACTATAGACTTGCGACCATTGAATTTTCTTTTGCCGACTCTATAGCGTTTTATGTCACCGAAGCTATAGGCCTCCGACTTTTCAATGTGCTTTAGCCGGTTATAGAGTGGTGTATGTCCCTAAATCTTGTTTCGTTTTACCTTCTTTGGCGAAGAGAACACGCAGGCAACCTTTAGTGCCGGATTCAGGCTGAAGACTGACGTCTCGTTTAATATAGGTAAAACGAAATAAAAGAAAGACTCCTCTGGTACGGGGCGCTCAGGTTACACGCGAAGCGGGGGAAAGGATGTTTATATCTCGGTCGGCGACTACATAACATCCCTCTTCCTCTTCGAAGAACTGCCGAAACTGTCTGGCTCTTTTACACATCGGCCATGCCAAGTATGTTTATGGGAGGTGTCGGCACACGTTTTCTCGGGCCTCGTGGTTGTTTCGGCGGACTCTTCGATGCATTGTTTATCTTGTTGATCGGGGAAAAGAATTAAATGCGTGCGAGTTCTTCGGATCTCTTGACCCTCGGACGTTATCCAGTAAGATCGTGGCGTATGGGCCTTCTCCTGAACAACTCCGGTTCGTTTTATTTCAATGACCCAAACTCGCTCTCCAGAGCCTAGTGGACCTAGTTGACGCACTCCGTGTCGCCGGTCGAAATATTGCTTTTGTCGGTTCCTGTTTTTTTATTCATAGTGACGCAGTTCTTTTTGGTCGGGTAGCTTTGGTTCCAGGAGCTGAGTGGCGATCGGTACGGTTGTACGCATCGTTCTCCCCATGTGAAGTTCTGTCGGACTGTATCCGTTGGGCAGAGGCGTTGAACGGCAGAGCATAAGTGTCTCGTACGGATCTTCCGTTTTGCTGAGTGATCTCTTTATGATCTTTACCGCAGCTTCCGCCATCCCGTTGCTCTGCGCGTAGCGAGGGGTTGATGTGATTTGCTATAGACTCCTCTATACGGAGAAAACCTGGCACGTCGCGAGAAAAGACGGCTGCCGAAAATGGAAAAGGAGGGGCGGGGAAACGGGAGCGGAGGGAAGGTTGCCTGCTAGCGCCACACAAGAGCGAACGGCCAAACGCAAAAACGCTCTTTTTTTTCCTCTTTGCTCTCCGCTATCGTGAAGAGGAGAAACCCAACGTCAACCCTTCCCCTCCCCTTTCTCCCTGCGCCCGCATCTCCGCAACGGTCCTTGAACGCAAAACCGACGATCGCGGCCGTCGGTTTCGTTCAGTCAAAACTGCATGGTTCTTCCGCGGCACGATACGATGGTCCGGCGACGACGCACTCCGCTGGCACGCCGACAACTCCGCCGACGCCACCGGTATCGTGCATCGCTGCCAGCGCCCTTTCGAATCGCCGCAACCGTTTCTCCCGGAGTACGAAAACGACGGCGACGAAAACACGAAAACAAACGTGGTTCGAGGAGCGGCCGCTCATGACCCAAGCGCTCGCACACTATCTTTGCCCTTTCTGCTCTGCGCTACCATATTGGTCACCGTTCCGCGTAGTCCTCCTCTCGTTTTTCCTGCGGCCGCGCGCCCTATGGCTCCGTCGTCGATGTGCCAGGCCTTCTCCCTATAGAGGAGGCTACGGATGTGCTTGAATCCGTAGGTCTGTGAGAACTTTGTGAATGCTGAACCTGTGGTTCCCGCAAACTGAGAACCATTATCAGACAGCACGACTTCCGGGATGCCATGCCTCGCAAATATCGATTTGCAGTGCATTATTACGCATGCTGCGGTGAGGTTTTCCAGTCGGGCGATTTCGGGGTAGCGAGAGTAGTAGTCGACGACGACCAGCAATCATTTTCCGTGAATGAAGAAGAGGTCCATCGCCACTCTCTCCCACGGTCGACAAGGAAGCTCTGACGGGATGTGGGGGAGCTTTCGGTTCTGGCCAGTTTTAATGCACTTTTCGCAGTTCTTGACCAGGCGCTTGATATGATCGTTTATCCTCGGCAACCGCACCGATACATTTGCCCGTGCCTTGCATTTTCCTATGCCCATGTGTCATTCATGAAGTTGTTGCAGGATATGTGGACGGCAGGATTCCGGTACCACTATTCTAGAACCATTCATGAGAAGCCTGTTTTGCACGGCAATGTGATGACGGTGCTAGTAGTACTCTTTGAGGTCTGTTCCCAGATCTCGACGATTTGGCCAACCTTTATGGCCGTAGCTGGCGAGTCTTTGGCAAACATGGTCTTTTTTCTGTTCTGCCGTTATCCATTGGAGACTCGTTTGTGTTGCGGGTAGGGACGTTTCTATGTGTCGAATGAAGCAATCGATTTCTTCTTACATCTCTTTGTATTGCTGCTGTGGAAGAAGGCTTCTTGACAACGAGTCAGCTGCTTGGAGTTTTTTGCCCGGAACGTTGACAACTTCGAATGAGTAGCGCATTAGACGCATGCGCAGTCTCTGAAGACGTGGGGTTAGGTCGCCCAATGACTTTGATCCGAACAGAAAAATTAGAGGTTTGTGGTTGGTTTCCAGTAGAAAGTGCGTTCCCACGATGTAATCACGGAATTTTTTCGCATGCCGATATGAGTGCCAAACCTTCTTTTTCGATTTGGGCGTACCTCTTCTCTGTTTCGGTGAGTGTTCTGGACGCATAGACGATGACGCGATATGATCCATCCTCCTGCTTTTGACGCAGCACTGCTCCCAGGCCGTAGGATGAGGCGCTATCCACCCCCCCCCCCCCCCATCGAGATCACGTGACCTCCCCCCCCCCCCCCGAGGTCACGTGACCCCCCGTGCCTTCCCCTCCTCCTCAAGAGCTGCGCTTTAATTCGGCGTTACAGGGAGTTGTAAACGGCTTTCATTTTTTTATGCCACCTTTACGTAGTGTACAGAATAAAAATTATTTTGTGTTCAAACAATCGTGCGGCCATTTTTAATCAGAAGTAACGAGTAACGGGTAACGTAATTTCATGGGAGATTCCCTAAAATAATAATGACATTACTTTACTCGTTAGTCATTTGGGATTCTACCGAGTACGCGTTAGTACGTTAGTCAAGAAACTAACACGTTACCAGTAACGTCGTTACTTGTAACGGTTTAGCTTCATCACTGCTCTCACATACGACTACGAGGGGGCAGCGAGCCGACGCCAAGGCGGCGGGCACTAGAAGCAGCAGGCGCCGCTTCGTCTGCTGCTTCAAAAGAGACGAAACCGAAGCCGACGACGTCACGAGCAGGCGCACCTATTCCGGCGCCAAGACCATATCACGTGACCTGCCGGTTCCTCGCGGCGGCGCACGGAGCACATTCACGTGACACGATCGCAGCGCAGCATCGGCTGAGTTGGCGCTCTATCAATGTACTTTGCGTTTCGCGCACTCGAAATACCCCACTTCCCCGACAGAGTTAGGTCCTGCTTTCAAGTGGCTGACACAAAAAGGCGCCACAGTCCTATTCCGCAAGAACTGCGAACTCGAGAAGGGCTACCAGCCGTGAAGTCGAATTTAGTCAAAATGAACCTGAATGACCTCGTGAACTATGCGCGGACTTCATGATGTGATGGTGAATTCCGGTGAATTCGTGTTGACCGTGATAGTGAATAACATCGTGAAGTGATGGTGAATTCGGATGAATTCATGATGTGATGGTGAATTCGGATCAATTCGTGATGTGATGGTGAATTCGGATGAATTCGTGATGTGATGGTGAATTCGGATGACTTCGTGAAGAGATGGTGAATTCGGATGAATTCGTGAAGTGATGGTGAATTCGGATGAATTCATGATGTGATGGTGAATTCTGATGAATTCGTGGTTTTGGTGAAGGACTTTGTGAATTGGTGATGTGATGGTGAATGACTCGGTGAATTCGGAGGCGGCGGTAATGTGATGGGGATGAATTCTTGGCGCGGTTGAACGCCGTGATGTAAAGGGGATGAATTCTCGGCGGAATTTGAAGGCCCTGATGTGAAGGGGATGAAGTTTTGGCGCGGTTGAACGCCGGGATGTGAAGGGCCGTGACTTTGGGAGGCCGGAGTATCTTGTGACGTGAATGCGAATGAATTTGGAGACATGATTTTGTTCGTGATGTGATGGTGAATAAAGGAGCTCTAAAATGCCGACCTGTGCTGGAAAGAGACATCCGCTCAAAAGGCAACAGTCGCCGCCGCTCGAAGGATTCTGCCTAATCGTTCCTAGCTGCTCCAGCTGGTCAAATCCTTCTCTTCAAAATAAATAAATTATCGTTTTATCAACAACAGAATGAATAAACTCTAAGCTCCCACGCTTTGAACCAAAACAAGTGGCAAAGTTATCGCAGAATTGGAAGGCATCCGTCACCAGAAAGACGTCCCCATCTTTTAGAATTCCTGCCGCCGTGGTACAAAGGTGCGGTCTCTCGCTGGATAACGACTCCCGTTCAGAAGGTCGCCTCCTACTAAATCCTCTGGGCACCCTTTCTCCCATAGCGCCTCAAAAATTAGACGAAAGACTCCGTAACCAGCACGGACGGTACCTTCTTTGTATCGCAGTTAGCCCCCAACTCCCTGGAATTCAAAGACCGAACTATCTATTGCCGGACGCTGCGCCCGCCTTATCCTTCTCGCAGTTCCTGGTTGTGTGTGAAGGCTACTGTACCATTCTTCTAGAGAGACACATTCGTAGCAGTAATAGGGATGGCTTTCCTCTGCTTCGCCCTTACTTTGCTGCTGCCTATGTGAAAGAAAGAAAAGAAAAAGGTTTTTGGACGTCAAAGAGAAACTTAGGGTAAAGAGCTTATAAACGCTCGCCACCTTTTTTAATCATATATATGCACGTAAGGATACTACGAGTACGCATGTGATAATAACTAAATTATGACCGGTGCTATACTTCGTTTATAATCACCAATAATCTTTTCTGGTTATAAATATTGGTTATATTAAGTGATTGGTGTCCTCTTTTCGTTGCTTGTGTAGCCTAAACAGGACTGTGACTAAATCCGGTGTGGCTATGAGGCGCATTTTTTGTGAGCAGTCCATGTACTGTACAGTTTGCCTCTGTCATGCAACACCTGCCTCTAACCAACCATGCCGTTTTGGAACGCTTGTTACAAAAGCCCCTTTTACTGCCATCTCCCACACGCTTTTCGTGCAAGAAGGTAACGGCCACCGAAACTCCGTTATTATGGCCCGGGCTAAGTGCTATGTTTAAAGTGAGGGAAAGGAAGTCAGTCAATTTGCTGTTTAAATGTCTGCTCTGAATGCCGAAACTCAAGCTGCTGAGCACATCCTGGAGGTCGAACCCTAATTTGAAAAAAACACAATAAGGTGAGTTATTCTTCAAGATCACTTACTTTTTTTTTCCGTTAAAATGTCGTCGTTAAGCTTCTTAGCCAAACGAACGTACCTTTCTTTTGAGATCGTTTTGTTAGTTGCATAGTTTTTCAGCTACATCATCACAATGCTCAATAATGTAAGCTTGCGAAAAGTTTTCGAAAACGGCCTAGTTTAGTTTACTTGTATATTTCAGAAGGAGGGTCAATCAATCATGGCGCTTATATGTAAACACGCCTATCTGATATTTGTTTAAGTTTGCGATTTATTTCGACAGTTTTTTTATACTAATTCGTGATGCAGTTTATTCAGTTAATATTTCGTTGTGCCACGCCACTGATATCTAGAAATTAACAGCCGTGCTTCGCATCAGTCTTAATTTTTTTTTTCTGCCAGTCCCTCCATTCGCAGAAGCTATCAAAGTTCGCGGTAATTTCAAAGAAACGAAAGGCCGAAACTACAACCCCCTTTCCCGACACACCCTTTGCTGAAGCAGAGGAAAATCGGACGTATGCATCAAGCTCCCGTTTCTTAAGGTTCGACAATCTTGTGGAGACGTTTGTGGATAGGACTCTACAGTAATATACAAACAGTGAAACACAAAGTAACGACAAACTTACGTAAAAGTAACGTCCGTTAGTCATGGCAGGTAACGACACCAGTACTTCGTTACATTTGCAAAATGGTAACGGAGCTATGTAACGCGTTTGCTTCTTTCCAAGCTAACGAGTAACGCCATTTCGTTACTTATTTTCGGTAACGGGCACAACACTGCGACATACCCATGATGGGCTTGACTTCTTGCTTTTAACTCGGTATGGGCATCTGTTTCACTGCGTTGACGATCGTCTCGTCTGGACGGACACCATCGCTGTCTATTTGATGACCTAGAAACTTGATACTTTTCCCTCGAAAGACGCATTTGTCCTCGTTGAGCGTGAGTCCTGCTGATGAGAGCCGCCTGAGAACTTCTCGCAGACGTTGCTCGTGCTGCTCGGACGATGACACCCATATCAAGGCATCGTCCATGTGTCAAAGTACTCCTTCCACTTCTTGAAGAAGTTGCGTAATACGTCTCTGGAAGTGTTCTGGAGCCGACGTGACTCCGAATGGTAGGCGATTAAAACAAAATCTTCCAAACGGAGTGATGAATGTCGTCAGGAGTCGTGACTTCTCTTCTAAAGGGATCTGCCAGAACCCAGAATTCGCGTCCAGCTTTGAGAAGATCTTGGCTTCCGCTAGCCTTCCCAGCGTATACTCCACTGGTGGGATGGGGTGATATTCGCGCTGAATGTGTTTGTTCAGTTGTATGAGATCAACACAAATGCGAATTTTGCCAGACGGTTTGGGGACGATGACCATCGGCGCGCAGCATTCTGTAGGCTCTTCTACTGGAGAGATAACTCCTTGCGACTGAATGTTTTTTAGCTCCTTCTGCGTTTCACGATACAGCGAAAGCGGCACTCTTCTCGGTGATGCGATAGCAAACGGCGTCGCGTTAGCTTTCCGCTTGAGAACGTGAGCACCTTCGAGAGATCCCAGTCCTTGAAACAGGTGAGAGAACTCTTTCTTCGGTTCGCAAGTTTTGTTCGAGTTCATGCTGATTTGAGGGCAAAGCCGAAACTTTTCGATAGCTGGCTTACCCAAGAGATGTTTGTGGAGTCCTTTCACAATGTAAACTTCTTCGAGTGCTTGTTGCCCACGGCAGTTGAGCTTCATCCAAGCTGATCCCATGACTTTAAGGGGTTGTCCATCTGGACCATGAAGTCGGCGTTGGGGCTCGGAGAGCTTGTGGAACTTTGGGAAGACCTTTTGAAAGATGGCAGCTGGTAACACCGTTTCATCTGCTCCAGTGTCTATTTGGAAAACAACAGAAGTTTTGTCAACGAATATGTGGATGTCCCATTTTGCTGTTTGAGGAGAAGCTGCAACTCCTACGAATCCTTGTTCGTGTACGAGAGAGTTCACGGTAGTTGAAAATTTGCATACGGTTGCAAAGTGTCCCTTTTTCTTACACCTGTTGCAGCCTGCGTTCTTCGTCGGACACACGCTCCTCGGATGAGCTTCTCGGCCACACCAACGGCAAGGTTTGCCTTTTGGTTTGGGTGCCGCTGTCTTCTTAGTAGGAGTTCTAACATTTGGACGTTCAGCTCCTCGCTGAGCCGGTCCTTCTACTGTCCCATGTTCAGCTGCTATATGGTCAACGTTGGCATCCTTTTCTTTTGTCGGCTGGGGCTCCAACTTGTTGCTTCAGCCGACAAGTTGCTTCAGCCGACAGCAAACGATCAGCCTGTCGCGGATCAATTCTTCCTTCAGTGGTCCATAGTTGCACGTAGTGGCTAGTCCAGGGGTGGCCAAGCTGCGGCTCGCGAGCCGCATGCGGCTCTTCCCACGTTACAGTGCGGCTCGCGCCTCCCTCCCCAACCTTCCCCTCCCCCCTCCCCCCTCCCCCGCCTCCCTGCCGGTCACAGAGCACGTCCCCGGAAAAAGAAATGGAACGCGTTTTAAATCGAAAGGCAGTTTGCGGTTTGGTAGTCTTGTGCTACTGCCTTACGTGCAGTTTTACTGCTTTTGACTCGGATAGACTGAAAGTAGTTCGAGTTTCACTTATTGCTGATTACAAAAATTGCCCCCCCCCCCCTCCACGCGGCTCTTGGAAGTTTCGTGGCTTTGTTTGAGGCTCTTAGGCCAGGTCAGCCTGGCCACCCCTGGGCTAGTCCATGGAGAGCAGTGACATACTCCTCGACCGTTTCCGTCTCCAGTTGCAATCTTGTGTTGAACATGGCTCTCTCGTACACCACGTTTCGACGGGGAATGAAGTAATGTTCGAAGTTCTCCATCACCTTGTCGACGTCTTGAGCCTCGGTGTCGGACAGCTTGAAGGTCTGTAAGACGTCTTCAGCTTGTGGTCCCATGATGTAAATGAGAGCGTCGACTTGGTGTGATGATGGTTGAGATGTCAGTCCTGATGCACACTGGAAGCGGTTGAATCTCTTCTTCCACGCCGGCCATTCGTTAGGTTTTGTAAAACTGAAGGCTTCGGGTGGCGAGATGCGAAACGTTGCCGTTACCGTTTGTTCGGTAGCACCGTTGTGGGCAGAAGTTGAGGGCTTGTCCATTTTTCCTTCGTTTGTATTCAATCCTGCGCTTAAATAATTATTAGTAGACTCGCGGAGCGATCCCACTTCGGACACCATGTTTCGTTTTACGTTCTTTGGCGAAGAGAACACACAGACAACCTTTCGTGCCGGAGTCAGGCTGAAGACTGACGTCTCGTTTATTATAGGTAAAACGAAATAAAAGAAAGACTCCCCTGGTATGGGACGCTCAGGTTACGCGCGAAGCGGGGGAACGGATGTTTATATCTCGGTCGGCGGCTCCATTACAAATCTATAGACTCACGACCATTGAATTTTCTGTAGCGGTTTCTATAGTATCTTATATCACCAAAGCTAAAGGCCTCTGACATTTCAATGTGCTTTAGCTGACTATAGAGTGGCGTATGTCCCTAAATCTATAGAATCGCGACCATTGAATTTTCTTTAGCCGACTCAATAGTGTTCTATGTCACCAAAGCTATAGCCTCCGACCTTTCAATGTGCTTTAGCCGGCTATAGAGGGATGTATGTCTCTCGAGCTATAGACTGGCGACGATCCAATTTCTTTAGCCGGCTCAATGGTGTTTTATATTACAGATGTAGGAAAGTGAAAGAGAGTCATTCATGCGCTCGATCGCGGCGAAAATTTTGTTTAGCCAGGTTAACGGGGCGTAAGTCGGCGCGGCTATACGCCCGAGTATCACTAAAGCGTCCTTAGCTGCCTATAGGACTATTGCAGTTTCGCCGGCTCCTTTCCCTGCCAATTGCCTTATTTCGGCATTGACGTCATCTCAATCTTCCGTTTTTAGCTCTAATTATCTGTCTTTTTCAGTCTATTTTGTAAGTATATATATTTCGTAGCGCGCCATCTACTTTGTCCGTGTCCCTTCCATGTTTGTATTTCTTTCTGCCCGTTGTATTAAACATATTTAATGTTTTTTGTGTATATTTCGTAGTTCTCGACGCGGCGTCAACGAACATAAAGCCGCTGCTTACGCTACTACAGAGGTGAGCTCTACTTTTGTCACAACGGTCTATCGCGCTATAAAGTCGTCTATTGGACTCGAATAAAGTCTCGAGAGGGCTGTTTCGAATGCCGGTGCACATGTCATCAGTGTAGGTAGAGCAACGACGTAGCAATCGCGACGCGAGAGCCGACTGCGCCTCGATCTGGCCGGCCGCGCTCACTCTGTGAAAATGTAAGCTTGGGACTCTCGAGCAGCGTTAGCTTACTGAAGATACAAGATGCTCCTTTGTCGTCGCGATTCCTTTGCCCTTCGAATGGCTGCGAAGCCGTTCTAGCGCCCGGCGTACCCTACGCAGCGTCCTCCACAACCGTTCGCACAGCATCGGAACCTTTCGTCTGCGAGCGCCGGCGGTTCGTCGTCGCGGGGATCATGTTCGTGGGAGTCCATGTTCGCGGTGTTTCATGGTCGCGGGGGTTCATAAAATGCTCCCATTCAAGTCGCGAGGATAAATCGTCGGCGCTCGCAGATTGCCAATAGGCTCCAGAAAGGTTGCGATGCTGGGCGGGATGTCGCTGACATGCGCTGCTGCCTAGGGTACGCCGAGCACTGGAACGTTTTCGCCGGCGTTCGCAGGGCAAAGATTCTCAACGACAAAGCAGCTGCTCGAGAGTCCCACGCTCACATTTTATCAGAGCGAACGCGGACGTCCAGATCGAGGCGCAGTCGTCTCTTGCTTAGTAAGTGCTACGTCGTTGCTCTGACTAAATAATTGACGCAGTTCTCTCGAGACGTCATGAGCGTTAAATAGACGCTTCTGTAGCGCGATAGAGTGTCGTGACAACAGAAAAACTTACCCCCGCAGGGGCGTAAGCAGCGGTGCAATGTCCGTCGACGCCCGTGTCGAGAACGGCGAAATATACTCAAAGACACAAGTTAACAGCTGAAAAACAAAAATTAATATCGTTAGGCACGCGCTACCGTAGATGCGTCCTATTATCTCTCTGTTCTGCGAATTCCACAAATCAGCAAGCGCTGTGGCTAATTGTTCTTCTTTTTCTTTAAATTATGAGACATTAAAGTCGTTGGAGCTTCTTGGAGCACACAGACCCAACATGTGTCATCGTGGTGCACGGAGATTGTAATTGATGACAGCGCTATAGACTGAACTCACGGATGAAAAACGTATTACGGAAAAAAAAATGTCTTAAGCCACGCAATCAGAAATGCCACAACGATGCAGATTCCCAAAATTGAAGTTAAAAAATGAGGACCTAACAGTGTACACAATTCAAAATTGCTTGGTATATATATATATGTCGACATCCTGTGCAAAAAAGTATTCGCCATTAATTCTTCATTTTCAATTATTATGTGGGTTACGCGGCGTAAAATATGATATCTTCAAACCTGCCCCATTTTGGGTCACTTCTGGGTTTTGGAAGTGTAAAAGCTGGCCTTCATGGAGCTTTCCTGTTCACTCGGTAGTGACAGCAGAGTAGACGCTATGCGTGTTTAAGGCCAATCGTGTCTCCGGTTGGGGTCACGTGACAACAGTCTCGAAGCTGGTAATAACGCTGAACACGGCACCTGCCTTGAACCCAAGTAGGGAGCCTTCATGTGCGCTTTGCTAGGGTGATGCCACCCTAAAGGCCCTGTCACACTGAGGCAACAGTTGGACAACTCTATCCGGCAACACGGGGAAATCGTGTTGCCGGAGACCCTGTCACATCACGGCAACAACAACAGTCGGGCAACATGTTGCTGCCACCCGGCAACCGTGTTGCCCGATTTGTTGTCCGACAACCCTGTCACACCGCGCTGACGGCGAGGACAACACGGGGAACACTCCGCCATCTTGATTGTTTACCTTCGTTCGTGTGCGGCGCGGAATCGCTGGAAATGTGACTCTACAAAGTGTTAGTGCGTTCGATGGGGCGGAAATTACCACGGTACGACATCAAACAGTGACTGTGATTCGAAAACTTGACACGGGGAGTATTTTCCGCCCTTTATTTTATCAAAATGTTTTTCATTCGCTGACAAAGCAGATAGCCCTAACCAAGAAAAGTGAGATCGCTGATATATGTTCGGAATTTACGCCACCGTATGAAGTGTTTCTGTCCGGTTCTTTCTTTCATGCAATTCCTATTTCTTCTGTAAAATTGAGTTAGCACCGGCAGTACCCCAAAACGTCTTTTGTAGCGTACGGTGTTGAGCTGAACTGACAGTGCTTCAAAACTGCGACACCGACACGATCGGCCTTCATAACAATCGGTGGAATAAATATTTTTCAACGCTGTCTATTTGCCTACCGCACTGCTATGTGATCGCTTTATTCGCCAGAACGTCCTGGGTATTTTTAAAACAAATCAGGTGTCTGGTAGCGGCTCTTTCGAAGTTTCAAGCATCAGCAATCATGAGCAGAGTGGTCGTTTTAATGTTTCGATTTTTTAATCTTTGTTTTTCTGGATTATTTTTATTATACTTTATCAGCGGGTGAGTAGGCATGCCATTTTATTTCACTATCAGTAATGAGAGCTGGTCTCACGGCAGTTATAATTTCAAAACCAGACTGAACGTTCGCGACCGTAGCTGCGACCATTTCGAAAATCGCTTTCCGTAACTACGCAGCAAAAACATTAATCAAAAATATTTTAGCTGTACGCCAGCCCTAATTATTGTTAAATAGCGTTTTCTAAGCCTTTATTTAAGTGAGACGTTATTGATAGGGTACTAGCTCTACGATCGAAGCTATCTATGTTGTCGTGATGCCGGCCCGAAATTCGCTCAGCCAGCGATCAGGGCAACACACGTTGTCCAACACAAGTTGCTGCTGTTTTTGTTGCCGAAAGCTGTCATACCGAGGCAACATTTTAGTTGTCGTCTATGTTAACGCGCTGTTGCCGTGATGTAACAGGTTTGTCGGACAACACGGGGAGCGAGCAACAAGTTGCCCGACTGTTGGACAACGTGTTGTGTTGCTGCTGCCGTCGTGTTGCCTCAGTGTGACAGGGCCTTTAGTAATACCACTCGCCGACAACCATTTTGGTTCTCGGCGATAATCCGTGGGGCTTATAACCCTCCCTGAAACAAGCACCTTATCACACAAGTTCGGAGCAGCGTTGTGGAACCCACGGAGGGAGGATTAGCATTTTCCCCCTCGGATGGGAGGATCGATGGACAGAAAGCCCACTTTCCGGCGCACGGGGAAACAATGAGAGGAACAAAATGGCGGTGGAAGAGGGTGTGGGAAAGGGAAACAGGCAGTTGGCATCACTCTATGCGAAGCGCACATGAAGGCGCTCTAAGCCCAAGGCCACACATAGCATCCACTGCACTATCAACATTCGGTCGAACTGTCAACAGGATATAAGTGACACATTCTCTCGTTGTGTTGATTGTTGGTATGCCCCTGAAGATTAGTCTTTGTGATCGCACCCCCGTTCTGGACCTGAAGGTGCTCTACCTTTCAACTCCTCTGTTTTCTCTCTCTCCCTAAGCTGGAAGCATTGTAGAAGGTGCGCACTCGGCGGACCAATAAACCGTAGACTTTGTATCGCTTGACTCCGCTCTCTGTACGCATGTAACGGACGGAGCGTGATCACGTGGTTTGACGGATGACGCATTAGCCATTGCCAATCCCGGAATGCCTGCTTGCGGACCTAGTTTCGCGTGTCGTGCGGCCCGAGGGGCTGCTGTGGATTTCGCTTCTATGGTAAATGGTATCTCGATCGAAAAGTCCTACCCGTATGTCGGCAACAAGCGATTTCTTCAAAGAAGCCCAAGACATTCTTGTGATGCGTTCAGTGTTTGGTTCGGCAAATGACAGCTTGGGCTACATCGTGGTGAATCTTCAGGGATCTCTTCCTTCTCGGTTTTGTGTTTGAATGGTTGTTCAGGAGTGCCCGTGTCGACTTAAATCTCGGTTACATCTTTCAAGTCCGGTATTTTCAACGTAAGATCGCTGCAACCTACTCGGCGACAATTGACCGTTCTGTAGTGTCTATCTCCTGGCAGTGCCTATCGTCTGACAGCTGAGAGAATAATTTCCCCAAAATTCTACCGCACCATTAGCTGTCTGCAATCATGTCAAAATTGCAGTTAGAATACTGACTTTCTTATTCTCCCTGCGTTTTGTGAAAACACGTTTCATGGACACCTTTTCGTGGATACACGTTTCCTGGACACGAGTTTAGTCGACACTAACGTTTTGTCGACATTCGTTATGCGAATTGCACGCTGTAGGGACATTTCGTCCAGCCTGTATTCCTAAGGCGCGTGCTCACCGACACCGCCCACGCGTTCACGCGACTTCTTGGTGAGTCTGCAGGAACTCATTACAAAAAAAAAATTGAGTTGTTTATAAACATCACGTGTTGATGAAAGGATCTGTCGATGAAACGTCGTTCGATGAACTGATTGCAGCGCCAATCGGTGGCGACTGGCAGTAGAATTTGGGGGGGGGGGGGGGAATTCGGCCGTCTGCCGGGAGACAAGACACTACCCAGGAATTCCCTTTGATTCTTGTTTGCTTTGCAATATTCTCAGTTGTATAACAGCTCAGTCGTACTTCTTCACATATTACAGATTGCTTAGTTTGTGCTTGTCTACAGAATGGGCTGTGTGTAATAAACTTCTAGGAGATTTGAAAACGATTCCTTGTGTCTGTTTACTTGTGTTTTTGCAAGCACCTGGGTGAGTTTATTTGTTTTTGTTGTTGCTTTTTTGTTGAAATGTTAGCTCCTTGTTTTAAATGTGGTTATGAAGTTGGACACGCCTTACAATGTTTTTTTCTACAGATGTGCAGTGACAACAAATAATTTGTTTCACATTTCATACGATTGCGGTAAAAACAAAAAAACTACAGGCAGCTATTAGCGGCGAGATGTTTTGGTGGCGCCCTCCTAAGGTTCCCCCTTGTGACGTCATTACCTTGCAAACAACAAGTTCAATGGTGTTTGTAAATAGCATGGTGGAAGCTTGAAATCATTGCGCTCTCAAAGGAACACTGCCCACACCGTCAAAATTAAAGTTCTTTCATTCCTCTTATTTCCGTTGATGATAAATCCTTTTCTGACGTCATGGTCAGCGTTCGGCCAATCGTGGAAGGCCGACCACAGCGACGCTTTCGGTCACGCACGTCGCCAATACATGCCTTGCAAGTGACGTCACGCTAGGGAAGGACGGGGCCCCGCACCATACTGGTGGTTGACTTCACATCGCGCGGATGCGCTTACCAAGGCGTAGGATGCCGCTAACGGCCCGAACATGCGCTAACATGGACCATATTTTCAACAAAGGTACCTAGTTGTGTTACACGTAATCTTGGAAAAACGTGCTGAGCTTACGATGATGACTTTTATCCAGTACGTGCGGAATTTTTCGGCATTGGTGCAATTGCTCTACGAGCAGAAAGTTTCGAAATGCCACCAACGAAGTTTTGACGTGAAGGGTTGCCATGTCACCAAAAAAAAAAAGCCTAATTGCGCGTTCCATAATTTGACGAGCGGCTCTAGGTGTCGCTTGTAGAAAAATTACGATTTTGCGAAATGCTAGTAAACAACGCAAGGTTACAGTCATAATCAAAACCCTGAGACGAGGATAAACCAAATAACGGACAAGACAACTGTCATTGTCTCAGGGTTTATATCATGACGTTTTCTTACCGGCTCGCCTGCATACTTTTGCTCCTTGCAAAGGTTACCGTCTCGCGGACGGCACAAACCGATGACCCGGCGGCGTCGTCTCGGGGAGCTTGCACGCGGGGGCCGCCGCCGACCGATCTGTCTGGCCGGGCTCGTGCAATACCACCTAGAATACAAGGCCTGCGCATGACGTTTCGTTAGTAGATCCCCGACCCGCCCCAAGCGGCAAACAGGCTGAAGCTTGACGAGAGTATATGGGCCGCGTCGCAACTACGTCGCATTCACCTGCGGCCACAGCTGTGTGCGTGACTGCTGAGCGCGAGCTGATTGCCAGCTTCCAGTTCATTTGCAACGCGCACGCGAACACTCCCTCGGCCACAAGCGCGAGCTAGCACGCGCTCCTTGCTTTGAGACGAGCATTTTTAGCGCGCGCGCTCGTTCTGCGGAAGAACGCTTCAAAGCAGCGACCCGGAGTATGAGCAGCGCCCTCGAAAATGGCGTCCAGTGCCAGCGTCCAGCGTCCAGCGAAGGGCTTTGCAGCCCTTCGCACAGCAGTAAGGCAATTTCACTCATGCATTTGACGCTCCACGTGAACGTCTAACTTCATCGTATGCTATAGCAACCTACACTCGGCGTGAGCATCTGTTTCGTTATCTCCTACACAAACCACTGAAGCAGGCGATGGAGCAGACGATGTCGCAGATGATGTAGCAGACGACGGTGCTCATCCGGGCTACCTAAGGGGCGCTGAGGGGATCTACTAGTGATGACGTTTAGAGGAGGAAACGCGCAGGCCTTGTGTTCTAGGTGGTATTGGCTCGTGGCGTGACAATCGCTCGGACTCGGTCGGGAGCCCCGAAGGTGCGCTCGGAGCGTGGAAACGGCGTTATGTAACGAAGGTCAAAGGCCATATACACATATACACCACGAACGATCAAAAGCCGATGCAAAGGCGTGCGCGAACGTAAACGACGGTAGAAAAGTGCCGTCGCTCGCCGCTACGAAATGCGTCTTGCAAACTCGATAATCCGCGGCCGCATCCCTTTCCTGCCGCTCCTACTTGACGGCTACTCTGTCTCGCAGGGCATGCCGACGAAACGATCGTCGGGATACGGGGTAATTGCTACAGCCGAGCGCGGCGCAGTTTACCATTGCTCTCGCTGCAAAGGGCCGTCGAGTCAACCACCAGCATGGTGGATACCGGTATTCGACGTCTCCATGTGACGTAGGTGCAAGGGATGTATAGCACGAAGGTAAGGAGACCCATAAGACGAGCTATAGAAGAAGCTATAGCAAATCATACAGAGAGCAATAGGCGGCTAACGAAACCATAGAAAAAGTCCTAGGCTGCTACAGCACGGTGTCTAAAAAGATCTATAGAGTAAGCTATAGAGATTTCTATAGCAGACCATACAAGAAGCTATTGGCGGCTAAAGGAACGATAGGAAATGCCATAGGCAGCTGTAACACGATGGGTATAGAGAACCAAAGGACGAACTATAAAATAAGCTATAGCGGACCATACAAAGAGCAATAGGCGGCCAAAAAAAACCATAGGAAAATCCATAGGCAGCTATAGCACGGTGTCTAAAAGATCCATAGATTAAGCCGTAAAAATCTCTATAGCGGACCATATAAGAAGCTATAGGCGGCTAAAAGAACCATAGGAAATGCCATAGGCAGCTGTAGCACGATGTGAATGAAGAACCATAGGACGAACTATAGAATGAGCTATAGCGGACCATACAAAGAGCAATAGGCGGCTAAAGAAACCATAGGAAAAGCCATAGGCAGCTATAGCACGGTGTCTAAGAAGATCTATAAAGTAAGCCATAGAGATCTCTATAGCAGACCTTACAAGAAGCTATAGACGGCCCAAGGAACCAAAAGAAAAGCCATAGGCGGCTATAGCATCCTTTCTAAGAGGCCCATAGATTAAACCATACAAAATTCGATAGCAAAATTTCCATTGAAAAAGCTATAGACAACCATAGGGGAGACCATAGGAAAAGCTATAGACAGCCATAGAAGCGGCTATAGCTAATTGGGCTAATTTTCTATAGCTGGCCTTACAAAGGATTTTTATAGCCGACCACAGACCATTTTTGTATGGGCAATGCAACGCACATCCAAGGCGTTCCCACATTCGGCGACATCGACATCAAATGCCTTTTCCAACAAGGAACTGCATTGCGCACGCAGGTAACCACTCTCCTTGCGACAGGCCGCCAACTTAACGACATCATCGAGAGGTTAAAAGACTACGAATGTCAATTGAAGTACCTGAACGATACCATCGAGCCATTCATACCCACTGAAGAACTTGAAGAATTCACTTACGTCATAGAACTAAACAACCACATTGTGGGGCATCGGTCAATGCTGATGTTTAAAGCTCAACTAGTCAATCAGTGGGGGACCAAACCGGAGAAAGTCGAAAAAGAAAACGAGCGCTTATCGAAACAACGTAATACATCAGATACAAGGGCCAACAGACCACACTTCGTGATACCAATTCAGCTTAACGTAACAACCCGTGGCAAAGATTATGAACCCGCAATTGTCGCCGTAGTGCCTATCAAGTATGCCGACAATTGCTTCGTCACAGAAAAGCGATCCGACCAGCAGACGAAGGACATACACGCAACGACTGGACCGAAAAATGTCACTTGCACTCCATTGAACGACCAACCCGTGCAAGAGACCTTCCCAACGGCTACAGTCTACACGATGACGAACAAACAAGTTGTAGCTGGTGCAGAAAAAGAATATGAAGCAGGTTCATATAAAAATTGTCACATAAAACACAAAATCGACAGGAGGGAAAAAGCGATTCAAAAGCAGGAGAAAAGAAATGAACAAACGGAAATTCAACGAGATAACTAACCACGTAAGGAAACATCGATTCAGACAAACTATTTAGCGAAAGATAAAATCTTATAGACAAGACGGATCAAACAATGAACGTAGAACATGACGAACAATGGGAATGCATGAGCGGCAAACGAGAGCTTTAAAGGAAAATAGAAAAAGGGCTTATCGTACTCTTTGCGCCTTGTCTCCAGCTTGTGCATCGAATACGCGGGGCCATTCAGTTCAGTTGAAGCTTCACTGTAATAACAGATGAAAGATTTGTTTGCCGAATCACGCAAAAGGAAAGGGCGCGTCGTGATGCCATGGAAATGGGAGATATGACGTGCAACAACACGACAAAAATGTCGATGATATGATACCCAGGCTACCGACGCTTCCCTCCGGATTACAGAAAGGTAAACTATGCCCCCATCGAAATAATAAAAACAATAATGTTTTCTTCATCATTCAAATTGACAGCGAGGACACGTTAATTTTCTCGTCTCTTTTGCGGGGGGAGTGTGTTGAAACTTACAATATGGAAGCGGCATCCTGACAAATACTAAGAAGAAGCGGAATCCCGAGGAAGGACTGCACGTGATGGAGGATAAAGGCGTGGCCATGAGCGGACGATGCCAAATGTTCTTAATGTAAATATCTGTATATAAAAGCTACTGTTGACCTCATGAGCCGACCATCAGTCAGCCGTTCTTACAATAGCTTCTAACCACATTAGACTGTCCGCAAAATTCGGTTACTCAACGTCTCACGCTACCATTCACTAGAGAGGTGCGGCTAGGTGGTGGAAGCATGGAGTGAAAATGTCAACGGATAATTGCTTACCCCGTTGAAAAAAGAAAAAACCTGTTTTGGGCTCTTTGCGGTGGCATTCGCAAACAACATCATGACGGCGCTTGCCAAGGTGCATCTGCTACCGAAAGATGGTATAATGTAACACATGAGAGTAATGCAGCGCCTCGACCGATCATCTCTATAGCAAAAATATGGAGCCATGTGTAATTTAAACACCTGCATTTTTATTCGGTTATGTTTAATAAAATAATAATCGCAAAATCAGAATTTAATATTAAAAAGACGCGCGCCGGAATCGTGAAAAGTGTCCGACGATCGTCTGCTAAGCTCGGTGCCGGCGCGCTCGACGCTTCCGACATCTGTCGGCGGCAGATTTAACCAGGTGAGCCGGTCATGACGTCATCTGCGAATGCGGAGGCCGTTAACCACGACAGATAATTCGAAACAGGTTTTTCTTCTTTCTTTTTTTCTAACAAGGTAAGCCCATCCGTTCATATTTTTCCCCATGCTTCCTCCACGTGGTTGCACCTGTGTATGAATTCGCAGCGCGATAGTCGCGAAACCGATTTTTGCGGGAGTCTAAATTGCCTTAGAAGCGTTAGTTTACGTGCTTCAGTAATACAAATAAATACTTGTTTTCGCGTAAGGGATAGTTGCTTTGATCAAGATGCTTCAACACATTGGTCTACTATTTACCTATGTCTGTATTTATTATTATTGGAGGCTAACACATAAAGTTAACTAACCCAGTAAACAGCACAACCCAAAGTATATTACTGTAAACTTTGTTAAATCGAAACTGCTGTACTCGAGCTACTAGTTGGGCACGTGACCACACAACGACGAAATTCCAGCTTTCGGGGTTGATGGATTGGTTTTCAACGTGCTCATAGTCTATGTTTTTATATAGTTGTCTAGCACCTACACCAGCACATATTAAATAAATAATTTAAACTTTGAAACGCAAAAAAAAATGAGCATAGGTGTTTTGCTACTATCGTGTCTGTTGTTTTTTATTCACACACAGGGTTTTATTTTATAGTCAGAGTTGGGTCGAATATCCTCTAGAGTCTAGCCGCTATGCCTGCAATGATTCCTATGAATCTTAATAATAAGAAGGAATAGTTATAGGCGTTGGATTTTTAGCAATATTAAAAGGTAATAAAAGCGTACCTTCAATCACTCTTGTGACTTGGTTGGTGAAGTGTGCTGCTGTCTAGACGTAAGCGCTGTGCAGGAAGGAGACTGTATTGTGCTTCACAGCCAACTGAGCGCAGCAACACAAATTTATTATTATTGTGCACACCGTAGCAATTTTATTACAGCAAGTCCGTGTTCCATAGAACAGTCTGAAATAAAAGGAAGTCCCCGGCTCAATGTTTCAGCTGGAAAACAACTGGCACGTGAAACCTTTTCTCATTTCTTTACGTGTTTACAGAAACGATGAATCTTTGATATATAAATTGTTCGTAAATTTTATTTCTCTGTATCCTGACAAAAATGTTTGTAGAGTAACCGTTTGTGGAACTCACATGACCTCCTACAGTTTCTGATTACTCGTAAAAACTGAAGGTGATGAGATCTTCTAGAAAAAATTATATTAAAAAATTAGCTTTTCCTCCAAGCGATAATCGTCTGCCAGCGTGTGTTCCCAACGCTACCTATACTTCGTTTCACCTCAAAGAGAGATGCAGGCCGAGAAATGAAACTATAAAAAAAAAAATGAGATTCCGGATTTCAGTGTTTTATTATTCCTAAATCTTCATATTTTATGTATAGAGAAATAAACACCGAATATGGTTGCAGAATTAGTCAAATTTTCATTTTAAAACCTTCCGGTGACCTAGGAAGTCATTAATGTGAGCCATGTTTGTGGGTTTGGTTCTGCAAATTGGGAGGTCGCCTAGCTGCCACCATAATTATTTTGACAAGTAAGCGTAGGCATCTACTCTCCACCCCACTTTTTGTAGCCTTAATTGCTTTACAAATAATAACAAAAAAAACGTTTTGTCTCACCGCGATGGACTGTTGCTTTATACACGATAGAAACAGCTCGAACGACGCAGACGAAGTGAAGAAGAAAACAAGATAAGACGAAGGTGCCGTGATTGTTTCCTCACTTTGTCACCGTCGTTTGAGCTGTTTCCACCACGTATAACGTTTAGCGATTCGACCAATTCGCTACATTAGTAGAGTGTTGCTTACACATTTATGGTAATATTAAAGCGCGTTTTGAACTTCTTGCAATTTTGAGGGAGATTCACAGATGGCGCACAATACTTTTTGCTCTTAACATTGTCCTATGACAACCAAATTCGGCATGTTAAAACTTTAGGAAATCAACGATGAAGGTGTAATTAGAATGCATATTCTTACGTTTATAGACACTTAAAGAAATAGTACTTTGAAAATGGTGTTTTTGTTATTTTGACTTATTTCAAACGAAGAAGCTACCGTACAAATGTTTATTCGTCGCACTCAGCGCTTTAAAAGGTACAAATTAGCCTATTTTACTAGGTTCTTTTATGTGCGTTGCCATGGCCCATATGCACAAACGGACATGGGTTCGTTTGAACGTGCATTACATCCACTACATTAAAAACAAGCAATATCAAAACTAACTTCACATTTACGAAAATAAGATCAAGTAGTATAAACTGTTAAAATTTTATTCAGTTGTCGCAAGTATACTGAAGAAAAAATGTTTTTTTACCCCTGGCGCCCGGACGCAGAAGCTCGGACGCAGAAGACGCTGCGAGCTGATGGGAGAAATCAAACAGTGTCCAGAGCGCACGTCAGTGGGTCTTCCCCGTGCATGATTGGCTCAGGAGTAATTGAAAACGTACAGAAAATTTACAAAGACCAAGTGGACAAGAACTTGACAAAGTATGATTGGTCCCACAAGGTCATAACGTTGTTTACGTCCGGTCTTGAGATGAAATGAAGTATATCTATTTTTGTCAATAGGCATACAAATGCGATTAAACAATTGTCGAGAATTTTCCAGGAAAATTTTTCGTGGTAAAGGAAACAAGATAGAAGGTGTCTCTAGGTGCGCCTCCCAACCTGGTGCATTCGATAAACTGCTTTTGTTGAACTAAAATTCGATAACCGAAAGAATTCACTCTCTGGCTGTGGCTAACATTTAGACAACTTTCGAAGGGTTTACAAAATATTCACGTCAGTTCTAAAGATTCAAGATCTTAGTTTAAAATCATGAGGACGGCTCGTGCCACGTTAATTTGTAGAGAATATAGGTCAGTGAGTTGCAGCACTTTTTATTATCTTAGAAACACTGGAACTTTGCTAATCGATTTTGAGGAGAGCACGTTGGTATAGTGTAAATTTTTAACAAAAAAAAACAGAAGAAAAACACGGACATCACATATTTCGTACTGTTCAATTGTTCGGTCATTATATGTTTATCTTTCGTAAGTTTTACTTTACAAATCAATCCTTAGGTGTTTTATGGCGACGTTTTTTTTTTTTTTTTTTTTTAATGCAGTATATACGGTAAACGGAATGTTTGAACGGACAATTTCCCGAAAGTACATCTTGGGAAAGTGTGCATTTAGGGTATCACGAGAAAATCGGATACAAATAAAAACCCAAAACACTTAAGACTGCTTACGTGTAGAAGCACGAAAACATTCCTACACGCATCGCATTTCTACAAGCAGCGCGCCACGACTTCCTTTTTCACTCGGCGCTCCGGCTGTGACATCAGGTCCACCACTGCGCAGGCGCGGAGCCCCCGCCGGCTCCACAGCTTCCGTGACGAAGCATCTGCCTTGCTGTACTTTTCTTTGTGTTTTAGTTCTGAGGGGCGTCCGCTTTGACCTTGTGGCGCGGGCTTGATGACGTATTTTTGTAAACATCTCTCGGGCACAACGCTGCCGCTTTTTCGCGAAATGGGACGAGCAAAGCTTTCGCCTTAAAAATCCCCCATGAAAGCCAGTTTCATTTTTCTGCACGGAATATTTCACCACCTGAGCGGAATGAATCGAAATATGAATAGATATGTTATGAAACATTTCCTTTTTTTATTTTTTATTTATTTAGCCTGTTTTAAAAATTCAAATTTGACAACACTTAAATTACATTGTTTGGTACGAATTTAAAAAAACAAAAAACAATACAAAAACAAAAATAAAGCTTGTCTTCCTCTCTTCCTCTCTTTATCAGTCTATTGAAAGAAGGATACCCACATTTTTCTTCAAAAACAACACAAAAACGTATATATAAATTAATATTCGTAATTGCATCGATACAATAAGTTCCCGATAAAGCTGCCGACGGCGTGTATTCTCTGAGAGTTTGGTGCGATTCCATACATACGTAACATGAGTGGTTCGGTTGACAATCTAATATGGGCCACAATAGCGTGGCATTCGCGAATCCGACCTAGCACTGTGGCGTCTGTAGTAAAACCAAGTCCCCTAGACAATTCAACACGAAGTTGTGTATGCTGTCTAGCAGGTGCACTGCCGCGTTTGAGATACAATTGCGCAGAGATGTGCCGGTTGGCGAACCTCTTCGGCATGACATCTGGCGTCTGAGCAGCGTCCCTCAGTTAGTGTAGTTTCGTGTTGTAGCAGAAGACGAGTGTCAAGTACAAGGGCGGGCTCATGATCGAAAATAAGATGAAATAGTGAATATCAGTGCCCATAACCGCTACCGCTGAAAATAAAATTACTACAATGATCGTGTAATGTCTAATCTTTGCCTGTTCATTGTCTTAAAAACCACAAACGAGAATAAAATTGTAAAAAAAAAAGAAGATATCGCTGTTCCTTACGAGCAAGCAAAAAGACAGCCCACGTGCACAGTCATGCATGACCGGCGAAAGCGTTAGGCAGAGAAGCGGTAGTTGTAAAAGCCCGCTTTGTAAAAGGGCTTTCTGCCCTTCGCGGTATGAAGATGACACCCGCGAGGGTGTCAGTCTCCCTACTGTGGGAACTGCAATCGTTCGATTGTACTAAAGCGTTTTTGTTCCGATTGTACAATCCTTCAGAAAAACAAAAAGCGAATTTCTATGATGCACACACAAATATCCCAGTGAAATGACGAGACTGCTACAGATGTGTGGCCTCAAAAACAAAGATGCGACATAATATTGATTCAACACTACAAAGTCCGGCGCAGGGCGCATTGTCAGCTTGCTCGTCATAGGTGCTTCGTCCTCCGTTGGCCTGATTCAAACTATATTAAGGATTTCAGAGGTGCAGTCTCTGCTTCCTTACAATGTACTTGTCTCGGGGTAATTAAGCCTCCAGCTATCCTGGCATTTGAAGATTAATTTTTATAAAATTCAGTCATCTTTCAACTTAATTCGCGTTTCTACGCAATTCAAAGAAAAAAAACGTGTATCTTCATGTGATACGCCAACGCTTTGCTTGCCAGTTACTCCCAAACATGGTTAAGTCGGTCAGCAATTCGTTGTGATTGGTGGTATGTGCGATTCGAGGGAAAATCATCTAACTATCCCTTCTACATTCTGAATTATCTCCGCGATTTTTTTTCTCTTCGTTAACATGGAAGCATGTAGTGAAACAAAGTTGACTTGAGGTCACATTGTGAATCTCAACATCTGATATTGACATGTTACGGCAGCAGGCGCGTTAGATGTAAGTATGTCAGCGTACGCAACACCCTCTTGCCTATCACAAAGGTTACGCAGTGCAATTACACTGCTTGGACGTGAAAAAACTGGAACTCATATTTTATGTGCTCTATGGACGTCCCTCGACCATAAAGGAAACAAAACAATCCCCTTCAATGAGGTTTCTTGTACAGAATGGTCGACTAGGATCCGCACCGTCTCATAAAAATAAGTCGAAGGAGTTAAACAAGCTCACAAGTAATACGTCATAGGATCACCTAACTTGGCACAAGCTTGGCAATCCTAGGTGCCTAACTTGGACATTATCACCCGTATTCACCAGGCGCGACTAACTAGCGCCGTTTTAAGGTTAGTAGCACGACTAAGTAGTCGCGAGCTAAACGAGAAATCCGCGACTAACGAGCGATTCTGTTCTGCGGTATTCACGAGCGCGAAGCGAGCGGGTGACTATCAAGTCAGAACTAAAACGCGGAAGTGACGTAAAAAGATAGGTCACGCATATGCATACTTAAACGCCACTGCGTAAATGGGTATTTTATCGTATAAAAACAAATATTTAAATATTTATCGGTAAGAAAAAGTTACAATGAGAGACATTTTGTCCGAGACAGAGTTTTACAAAGGAAAATTTAAAAACAACGCCATGGAGAAACACGGAAGCGGCATTGCCTGCGACATAAACAAACATGGAAGCGCCCGTAAATGCGCTTTTTCTCGTCGTCCAGCGCCCTTCTGCATGGCTGTTTACGCATTATTTGCTCCTCCAATTCTTTCTAGATGTGTTCCCCAGCGTTCCGAGACAGTAAGTGCTTTGTTAGCGCTGGCGGTCAGCGGTGATACGAGTTGGCCATGGCGTTGAGCCGCTAGTCGCCCGCTAAACACCGGCTAAACTAGCCCTACCCCATGACTAAAGGCACGGCCACATTAGCGTCGCGGAGGCCTGCGGCGCGACGGTCGTCGCTGCCGGTTGCCGACCGAAACCAGTTTTCGGCTTCAGCGGCGCGACGTTCAGCGCCGCAGAGCCAACCGCTCCTTGCGCGGTTCAGAGCTCGGCGCCGCTCGCCGCAGAAGAGAGGAGCCAATGAGAGGTGGCGTAGATAGTGACGTCGCGATGCCATGGCAACGCTCAAGCCGGTCCCCCGCGCGTCTTTCACGTTCCGAAGGACGTGTTTCGTGTCGTCTGCTATCCCTATTTCCCCCCGATGCTTTCCCCAACGGAGCGGTTCCTTGAAACTGTGCGACGGTTTCCCTTTTTATATGACAAGACGCAGCCAGACTACCTGGATAATGACGCTAAGAACAACCGCTGGGAAATTATAGGAGAGGAATTCGTAATTAGAAGTGAGTTTCTCCGTGGCACTTGTTGCATGTCGTCTTTGTTGTGAAGGATGTCGTGTTGATTTGGTGACACTTTCGAAAGTAGTCTTTATCTCTGGTGCGCCGCCGGTGCAGCAAAGCACGGACCTTTCCTTCGGAGTTTTGGTAGAACCAACTCGGCCGGACCCAAAACCTGCTACTCCTTCCCTTCAGAGCGCGGCGACGTCGGAAGATCAACGAGCAGGCTAGGATAATCACATTCACGCTGATCACCGGGTCATCATGGACACCTACCATGCAGGCAGCGAGTGCGGTTTCGATGCTGATACATGCGAAAGATGATAGCCAAGACGGAAGTATCTAACGAAGAGCAGACAACGAAAGAATGGAGAAATCCGGCGGGAGGCACGCGCGCGATCGCGAGAGCCAGTGCTGTCACGTGACGCCCGCAAAACGGAGGCCAATGTGGACTCCTCGCGTTGGGACGCCGGACGGCGGTGCCGCCCAGCGGCGCCGACCGGCGGTGCCGTTCACGCTAGTGTGGTCAGGCCTTAAGATTTGTTAGTCGACTTCTTAGTCGCGCGGGGCGACTAGGCCCTAAACACGACCGGTGAATACCAAGCGCTCACTTTGCGGCGACTATCGCTCGCCACGTGATCATTTAGTCGATGACGTCACTAGTCAGTAGTTAAACAGGCGCTACTCGCACCTAGTGAATACGGGTGTATATTGTTTTGCTCAAAGGTTAGTCCCAGAATACTCTTCTTTGGCATTTCTACGACTTTTCTCTGGCTCGCCATAGAATTGCCGAAGTGCCACACCACAGCCAAAGATGCAACGTATATGAATCGAAGAACCAACCGTGAAGTCTAAACCTGACGCCTAATTGGCAATTCAATCCCTAATTCGCCCCTGCATGAAAGCCGAACAACCGAAACTTAAGCCTAACTCTAGCTCTTGTTCAGAGATTTAGTCAAGACGATGCCGAAGAACGGCCGACCTACCAGCAGTGAAGCCAAATTTTGACACATGTTTGGCGAATTAGGGACATGATACCAGTCTTGTACACGTTACTGAAAAAAGTAATCGATACAATTACTATTACTCTTGGCTAAAAAGTATTCGATCAGATTAGTTGATTACTCGACGGAAAAAGTAATTGGACATTACTTAAAGAAGTAACCGTTACTTTTCCGATTACTTTATTGTGTGAAGACACATCTTTAGCGCTCATAACAATGAACTACTTCCAACCTATATTTCACATTTGCACAAGTATTGAAGAAGAAAAACTGGTTCCCTCTTCGTGGTCGTTGCACCTTCACAATATGGACACAAGCAAAGAATTCGTTTGAAGAAGTTTAATGATTTGGGCGTTCGCCAGTGTGTGTGTGTGTGTGGGGGGGGGGGGGGGGGGAGCGGAGGGGGTTCTAGATCTTGTTAAGCTTGAGCAAGGGTTGTCGCTCAAAGTTTGCGTCGCTCAAAGCAGCAGTTCCAGGATTTGAAACGGATCATGTGTAGTATCCATTAGCGGAAGAGATCGCCCCGACCACTTCTCAACTCGAAACATTGCTTGTCACAAAGACCACGTAGGGGAAATGGGGAAATATTTTAACTGGCTTTGTTTATTTTGCATCCGCTTTAGGCATTCTTCGGTTCTGGTTCTCCTACGGGCTGCGAGTAGGTACCCTAAGCAGGATTGCTTTTTTTATTTCTGTGTGTGTGTGCGGGAGGGGGCTAGTTTGAACGAAGGGCTTATTACAAAGCTACATTCTGCTCCCTCAAACTTCGCCCTGAATGGCCTTTGTCACGCACTGTGGCTTACCTGGGGCTTCCCACTCACAGTCCCAGCTCGAAAAAAAAAACAAACGGACATTCCACAGAAACTGTACATAGAAAGGGATTGACCTCGTTTCCTACAGCTCCGCAAAAACCTTTCTTTTTTTCCGTTCGAAAAAAAAAAAGCAAATTTGTTTTTTGTCATTCCAGAAAAAAAAGGCGTGTGCCCGGGGGGGGGGGGGGGGGGTCCCGTGGAACAATATTAACGGTTACAAGTAATTTTATTACTTCAAAAAGTAATCAGATTACTCTTGTGATTACTGCCTAATAAAAGTAATCAACTGATTACAAAATTACTCCAAAAAGTAATCGATTACAAGTAATTTGATTACTTGTAATGCGTACGGTACAAGTCTGCATGCACATTCTGGCCGAAGAAGATACAGTTTGGCTCGACCTTGGCTTCTTCGGGCTTTTTAAAGTCCTAAAGTCCTAAACAAAAAAAAAAAAACAATTTCGGCTCAAATAAGAGTCTACATGTGAGGCTGACGAAACATGAAACTGGACGCTGCGGGAACCAAGTTGTATACAAGTGAACTATTAGATATTCGCTTTTAATTTGTTTTTGTTTTTACTCTAATCTAAACAGCCATGGCAGTACAGTCACTATGTACTGCGCTGGTCAACTAATGTGGAATTTCAGTCCTTGTTTTCGCATCGCCGAACCTGCTCGACAACGAGCTGCTTATTCACCAGAATAAAATGCGCTGCTGTCGTAATTCCCGCAAAAAAAAAAACAAAAAAAAAACATTACCCGGAAAAGCGAACACCTGAAAATGCCGTAATCATTTCGGGACAAAAACGAAGGTTCAAAGCGTACCAGGTGCTCACTGCACCGGCAGGTATGGCACTTTCACTTGCGACTGTATAAGTTTACATAGCAGAGCGGACTATACTACGGCGAAGAATTGGTGCATATTTTAAGCATGTTCCGCCTAGTGGATCCAATAGACAGCGCAGAGAAAGCGCCATTTGAAGGTGAATTTCTCTGATTCATGTGTATCGTGTCACTAAATCTCTATCTCAATACCATTTACAACGAAGAGTAAGTACCCTCACATGAACGTCACTCAAAGTTACAGCAATCGGTAACTTGCAACTGAACGAACATCGTGCACTACCTGAAGGCTGCGGAGTAAGTATTGTTTATACTGCTCCAACGTGGTTTGGTCAACTGAGACTAGAGTAAAATCATAAAATCATGCCGTCGACACGGCGCATAGGTTACCACAATGCGATTGCGAAAGTAAAATCTTTAAATTCAAGGTTTGAAAAATATTTCAGATTAATAATCCCTCAAACCCTATATTAATGTTTGTCACTGAACATGACCAGACCAACGGCTAATAACAGGATAGTCATTGTTAGGGTTTTATGAAACAAACTAGCATCTCAAACAATTACATAAGTTTACATACTTTTTGGTAAAAAGTATGGGTGTGCGAATATTCGAAATTTCAAATACGAATCGAATATTTTCCTTATTCGAAACGTATTCGATTCGAAAACTGCATATTCGAAAGTTCCCGAATATTTGGCCAAAGCCGAATATTCGGTAAAAACGACGAATATTCGCAAAAACTGCGAATATTCGAGCAAGTAACGAATAATCTGGCTGCCACGCATTCCCCTATGAATATGTTTATTCACTGAAAAAGGCGTATGATGCGTGAGTTATCGGTCTGCTCCGTTACTATCTGTCCGATGGCAGCAAAACAGGATCAGTTTCGGTTTCTTTTTCACCAAGCCCTTTGTTGTGTGGCACTTTTATAGCAATATGTGATGTAATTGCGCGTTCTATGAATAATAAAGTAAAGCTCGAGAAATATAAGTATAAAATAAATCTCGAGAGTGTTATCTAATATAAATGTTTGAAATTTAAAAAAAAAAAGCTATGTGCGAGCAGAACATTGCATCGCCATCGACAACAACTCCTGCCACTCCCGTGCAGTCAAAACTATGGATGTAGCGAACCTGCCCAGGTTCGAGTTCGACCAAGTTTGATTTTTTTTAGCTTTCAACTTGATGTTCGACAAAGGTTCGACTAAAGTTCATCTTTTGTGTGCATGCGCGAAAATTAAAAAACAAAACAAAAAACTAGTTGACTTTACCTGGCAGAGGAAAAGTGCCATATTTGTTGGGTTTATTGGCATCACTGGTTCATATTAATAACTAATTAAAGCGTTCAAAGCGCATATTTCCGCTTTTATATGGTGTAAACATTGGTAACAATTTTATAAAATATAAAAAAAAACTACTTTTTGAATTATTTATTTCCCAAATTTTGAAATATTCGTGTAGCAGCCGGGCGCACACTCTTCATAAGTCGAATTTCTTCGAACTTTCGTGAAATTTCGCAGGTTTCCCGAGTGAAAGGGTCTTTCTACTGGCGGAATTGCTGTCACAGCGCGTAGGGAGCGCTTGCTTTCTGAACACGTTGAGCAGTTAATTTTCCTACACGATAATTTGTAGTGAGTGCATTACTAGTAGTATCTTTAGCCTCCTGCAGCCCAGTAATATGCAGTTGCATTGATTTATTTTAAAAACGCAATAAAACCTGCTGTTATTTCTTGTTTTGCAATATTTTATTATTAGACACATATTCGATATTCGATTCGACATTCGAAGCCCGTTTTTTGCCTTATTCGTATTCGATTCGTATTCGAAAATTTCAATATTCGCACACCCCTAGTAAAAAGTATACAAACAGTAATTGTTGTTTACGTGTTTCTTTTTTTGTTTATGATTTGGTAATTCAAGGCGTGTAAATGGGTTGCAGCATGTAACTAATCAACCTGCGGTATTTTTGTCTAGTTTTAGTAAAATTACGAAGCCACTTTCGAGAAATAGAATGTAACATTTTTTGAGCCGAAGAAACTGAGGTATGTTACACGTACGAGACTGCGTTTGGTGTTTCGCTTTTATATTGTTCTTGCAGGAGTCACCACGACAAAGGACAGCTATCAAGTCCAGAAAATTTCACCTAAAGAGCAGTACGTCATGGATCGCGCTTGGCACATTCCGTTTCTCGGTATGCTGGTGTCTTTCTTCGCGTCCTTGTTCTACAGAATATCAGACCTCCTTTTGGTAAAAATTATGGAGGAATTTAACGTCAACCGCGAGCAAGCATCGTGGCCAGTAAATATGATATCGACCGGCTACGACATGGGAGGTAAGCCACCTCAAATTTGGCACACTTATTTACTATACTTGGTGGCAGCTTTCTGCGGCATTTCAAAAACAAAGACTGAACAAATATATATATATATATATATATATATATATATATATATACACGAATTAAGGCGACGAGAAGGCGAAAATTGAACTGAAAATAAAGGTTTAATGGGCGAACTTGTGCCAACCAAAAATAAATAACGAAAGAGCGTCGAGGGAGCAGAAAAGCAGGCGGCGATTCGGCGGCGAAACAGAGAGCGCGAGCGAGACTGACTCGACAAGGTCGCGGGTAGCTGCGTATCTACAGTGAGTCACTATCTCGAAAGTTCGGCAAAGAAGGCTCGAGTGTCGCGCGCTTGGGGCGAGGATGAACTGGCACTTTCGAGAACAACAAAGCAGGTGGAAAGTTACGTCTGGTGTGAGAATGAACGCGAATCTTCTAGATGTCGATGACCGAGCGTTGCTTTCTCGTCCCTGCTGGCGGCATTACCACCCCTTTTAAAAATGCATCGTCCCGATGCAACGCGAAAGGAAAACAGAAATGGCTAAACAATTTACGGTGAGGCGAAATAAACATGCAGTGTTGCAATCCTAGCGCCCGTAGAACGGCTTGAGTCGAACTACGTGGACGACTTCGGGTCGTGGCTGGCGGCATCCTGATGGTCGGGTTGCGTCGGCGAGCACCTCGTAGTTCAAGTCCCCAAAGCGGCGGATGACCTTGTAGGGTCCGAAGTAGCATTTTAGCAGTTTCTCGCTGAGGCCGCGGCGGCGAATGGGCGTTCACACCCACACCCTCCCTGTCTCCGGGCTGGAACTCCACGTCGCGGCGACGAAGGTTCTACCGGCCAGCGTCCACACGTTGCTGGTCCTTTATTCGAAGACGGGCTAGGTGGCGTACTTCTTCTGCTCGTTGGGTGACCAGCTGGGCGTCGTCGGTGCCGTCGTCCGTCGGGTAGTGGGGCAGCATGGCGTCGAGCATCGTCGTCACCTTTCTGCCGTGCACCAGCTGAAAAGGTATAATGCCGGTTGTTTCTTGAATCGCCGTGTTGTACGGAAAGGTGACCTAGGGCAACACTTCATCCCACGTCTTGTGTTCCACGTCCACGTACATCGAAATCATGTCGGCGATGGTCTTGTTTAGACGCTCCGTCAGCCCTTTGGTCTGCGGGTGGTATGCCGTGGTCCGGCGGTGGTCGGTGTGGCTCAGGCGGAGTATCTCTTGTGTCAGTTGCGCCATGAACGAGGATCCTCGGTCCGTAATCAGGACTTGGGGAGCGCCGAGTCGGAGGACGATAGACTCCACGAAGAACTTGGCTACTTCCACGGCGGTCCCCGACGGGAGTGCTTTTGTCTCGGCGTACCTGGTGAGATAATCAGTTGCCACGATTATCCAACGGTTTCCCTGCGTCGACGGCGGGAATGGTCCGAGAAGATCCATTCCAATCTGCTGGAATGGTGCAGTCGGGGGTGCGATCGGTTGCAGGAGACCTGCCGGCTTCGTCGGTGGTTTCTTGCGTCGTTGGCATTCGTGGCACGAACGGACGTAGAGGTGGACAGTCTTCGGGAGCTTGGGCCAATAGTATTTTTCTCGGATCCGTGCAAGAGTTCTACTGTAGCCAAGGTGACCAGATGTTGGGTCGTCGTGGCAGGCTTGGAAGATTTCTTTTCGAAGACTAGCAGGAATCACCAGGAGCCACGTCGACTTGTTGTCCCCGAAGTTCTCTTTATAGAGGATACCTCTCCGGACGGCGAATCTTGGCAGGTCACGTGAGAAGGCTCGGGGAATCGTACCCCCCCCCCCCCCCCCCCCGTCCCTCCAAGTGGTCGATCAGTGCACGCAACTCAGGATCGTCCCGCTGGAGCGTTGCCATACCGTGAATGCTCACCGCGCCAAGAAAGTGATCGTCGTCGTCGCCGTCGTCTTTGGCACAGCCGGTAGCTGACTCGACAGGGGCTCTGGACAGACAGTCGGCGTCGCTGTGTTTTTGGCCTGACTTGTAGACCACGGTCACGTCGTACTCTTGCAGTCGTAGGCTCCACCGAGCGAGGCGTCCCGATGGGTCCTTCAGGCTCGCTAACCAACACAGCGCGTGGTGGTCGGTGACCACCCGAAATGGACTCCCGTACAAGTACGGGCGGAATTTCGTGATGGCCCAGACGACGGCCAGACATTCCTTCTCGGTCGTCGAGTAATTGCGTTCCGCGTTCGACAGCGTCCGGCTATCGTATGCGATAACGCGCTCCGCACCGTCTTGTCGTTGGACCAGTACCGCTCCAAGTCCTGTATTACTGGCGTCCGTGTGAACTTCCGTTTCGGCTGATTGGTCGAAGTGGCCGAGAATCGGTGGTGACTGGAGCCGTCGCTTTAGCTCGTCGAATGCCTGTTGTTGTTCTCCACCCCATTCGAAGTTCACGGCGTCTTTCGTAAGGTGCGTGAGCGGCGCAGAAAGCTTGGCGAAATCCTGAACGAATCGTCGGTAGTATGCGCAAAGTCCAAGGAATCTACGGAAGGCCTTTTTGTCGGTGGGCGGTGGAAAGGCCGCAACGGCGCGAGTTTTCTCAGGGTCAGGACTTACACCTTCGTTGCTCACAACGTGGCCCAGGAACTTCAGTTCGCCGTAGGCAAACCGGCACTTCGTCGGCTGGAGGGTTACTCCTGCGGTTCTGATTGCCTCAAAAACGGCCTGAAGGCGTCGCAAATGCTCGTCGAAGTTGGCCGAGAATACCACGACGTCGCCGAGGTGAACGAGACAACTCTGCCACTTGAGGCCTGCCAGGACGGTGTCCATGACACGTTGGAACGTTGCCGGCGCCGTGCACAGTCCGAAGGGCATCACCTTGAACTCATACAATCCGTCGGGCGTGACGAAGGCAGTCTTTTCTCGGTCCCGTTCGTCGACTTCGATCTGCCAGTAGCCACTCTTAAGGTCCATCGACGATAAGTATCGAGAGTGGCGCAGCCGGTCCAGCGTGTCGTCGATGCGGGGGAGCGGATACACGTCTTTCTTCGTGCACGCGTTGAGCCGCCGGTAGTCAAGGCAGAATCGAAGCGTTCCGTCCTTCTTCTTCACCAGTACGACTGGAGAGGCCCACGGGCTGCTCGAAGGCTGAATTATGTCGTCGTTGAGCATCTTATATACCTGTCCCTGAATGGCCTCTCGTTCCTTTGGAGAGACCCGGTACGGCGGCCGATGCACAGGGAGCGCTTCCTCGTTGGTAACGATGCGGTGTTTCGCCACTGTTGTCTGGCGCACCCTCGACGTCGTCGCAAAGCAGTCGCCGAACTCGGCGAGGAGGTCTTGGAGCTGTCGTCGTTCCGTGGCACTGAGCTTGGGGTTAACGTCGAGCTGCGGCGGTGGTGTACTGTGCGGCTGGCACGGCGGGGGCTCGTCGGAGATTGCGGCGATTTCGGCATCGGCCCGGAGTTTCTCAACGTGTCCTACAGCGGCACCTTTCGTGAGGTGCTGCGCCTCCGGTCGAAAGTTCGTCACGAGGACCACAGTACGTCCATCCTGCAGCTCCGTTACGCCCCTTGCGACGCCTATTCCTCTTCCGAGAAGCAGTTGGACGTTGCCCTCCAGAAGGACTTTCCCGCGGGCAACTGCTTCGGTCACGACGGGCACAAGAACACTCGATCGTGGCGGCAGGTTCACATGGTCCGCAATGACTCGGACGGCGGCTGGCGTCATTTTGTAACCCTCCGGAGGTAGAACGGGATTTCGCAGCGTCAACCTGTTTGCTCCAAGGTCGATCACGGCACCGTACTCACAGAGGAAGTCCATGCCAAGGATGACGTCTCTCGAACAGTCCTTGAGGACGACGAATTTCACGGGGCAGGTCTCTCCGTGGATGTCCACGCGTGCAGTACACCTTTCCACTAGTGTGATGAGATGTCCGCCGGTGGTTCGTATTTTCGGGCCGTCCCACGGCGTCATCACTTTCCGAAGGCGACGAGAGAGCTTCCCACCTAAAACGGAATAGTCTGCTCCGGTGTCGACGAGTGCCTTCGCGTCGTGGCCGTCGATGGTAACGTCGAGGTTATTCGACACTGTCGCAGAACCGTCGTTCCTATGCGTCTCGTCGCTAGTGTGGGAGCCCTCCGACGTTTGTGGAGGATATTGGCGTCGTTTATCCTCGGCAACACCACCTCCCGGTATTGCCGCACTCAGTTTTCCCGGCGGGACACGGGAGACAGGCTCTCACGGCGGGACTAATGGACAGGTGATGCTGCAGGACGTCGAGGTGAAGGCGAACGTGACCCACGTCGAGGCGCAGGCATCGGAGAGGCTGTACGCCGTAGGTAGTCGTCGATCTCGCGTGGTCGCTCACCGTAGCGTGGGCGCGGGTCGTCGGGGTGGAAGCCGCGTAGCCCCAGCTGTCGGTACGGGCAACGGCGGTACACGTGGTCAGCTTCCCCGCAGTGGTAACACAGCGGGCGTCGATCGGCCGTTCGCCAAACGTCGGTCTTTCTGGGCGCCGGTTGTTCTTGCCGGCCGCACTGACGTCGATCGTCGAGACGTCGGGGGTACGCCTGTGTTGGTGCGTCCCGTCGTCGTGGCGCAGGAGGTTGACTGGCAGCAGGTGGTGGTCGTCGGGCCATGGCTGCGTAGCTCACCGTCGGTTGCTTGAGCCGAGCAAGGTTGACAGGAGACCGTGGTTCGATGGCCCTCTCAAGCTCTTTCCTCACAACTTCGGCGATGGACAGCGAAGCCGGGGGGTCGGCAGCAGGCAGCAGTTTCTTGAGTTCTTCGCGAACGACAAGACGGATCATCTCGCGAAGCTCGTCGGTGCTAGTGCCGAACTCGGAGCTTGCCGATGCCAGAGTCGAAACATCGTTGAGCCGATGGTAGTGGCGCGCTCGGGCCATTAACGCCCGCTCGATGTTTGTCGCTTCGGCAACAAATTCTTCAACGGTCGTCGGAGGATTGCGAATAAGTCCGCCGAAGATTTCGCTTTTTACGCCACTCATAAGGAAGCGCATTTTTTTCTTTTCAGTGGCTTGCGGTTCGGCGCGGCTGCTCAGGCGGAGGATGTCTTCAACAAAACTGGTGACCGTTTCGTTGGGACCTTGAGTCCTCGCCTGGAGAAGGTCTTCGGCCCGCTGCCTACGATGCTGATTGATGAACGCCCGCTTCAGCTCGGTGACGCAGGCGTCCCACGACGTGAGCGCAGCCTCGTGGTTCTCGAACCAGTGCCTCGCAGTACCCTCCAACGAAAAGTAGAGGTTCTGCAGGTACTGCTCGGCGGTCCATCCATTATGGCGTGCCACGCGCTCGTAGTGTTGTATCCAGTCCTCGACGTCCTCGAGGATTTTCCCGTAAGAAGGCGTCGGAGTCCGAGGAGCGACGGGCAGGTAAACGACGGTGGGTGCTACTGTGGTCTGCGCCGTCGAGGAAGCCATCGTCGTTGTCACTTGCCTTGTCCTCGCCGGGAGTGGTCAGAGTTCAGGAGCTTGCCCTTGAAGACGGCGGCTGGCACGATGCTCCGAGTCTTCAACGGAAGGTCGTCGGGAAATGGGGCTTGCTGAACGAGTTCTTGTAGGGGTACGCTGCACGGGTTTCATACCCCGCACCTCCACCAGAAATGTCACGAATTAAGGCGACGAGAAGGCGAAAATTGAACTGAAAATAAAGTTTTAATGAGCGAACTTGTGCCAACCGAAAATAAATAACGAAATAGCGTCGAGGGAGCAGAAAAGCAGGCGGCGATTCAGCGGCGAAACAGAAAGCGCGAGCGAGACTGGCTCGACAAGGTCGCGAGGGAGACTGACTCGACAAGGCGAGCGAGACTGACTCGACAAGGTTATATATATATATATATATATATATATATATATATATATATATAACTTGCACGCCTATGAACTCATTGCATAAAAAAAATTTAACTAAAATTAAGTTAACTTTTAAGCATTAAATGTATCGTTTGTAGCGATATGATCGGCTACAGTCAGTAACAGGCTAAGAATGCAGTGACAAATTCACCTCATAGGGATACACCTAAACCTGCCATCCAATCGCTTCTAGTCGTGTCCTTGACGTAACTGACGGCAGGGCTTCGGTATTCGCTCTTCTTCACTGTAGTTTTGCGTGACGGAGCGAGACTCCTGCGGTCATGTCGCCGACGATGTGCTCAATATCAGTATGCCGATTTTGTCGAGCGAGAAGGCGACCGCCGTAACTACGGTTGACAGGCTTCATCCGTTTGCTGTGTGGCTTCGACTCAAGTAACGTCGCAAGTATATAGCGGTATGAGCATTTCTGCTCGGTGGTTTTTTTGGGGGGCAACTTGAAAATTCTGCGTTCACCCCTGTCGATGCAATGTCGATGCAAGGCGTGAGACACCCCGCCCTGCTGACTGACCGGTTTCCGTCTGCTTTTTGCTGGCTTCGTAATTAAAAGGCGCCTACTGAAATTGCGACTCTAAGAGAACAATAACAGAATTTATTCCTCCGTAAAACCTGGCAATCTTGCGAAGTATGGTCCCTGCAAGAAGTCTCATTGTACATTACGTAAGCAATGATCGCATAGTCCTAGGCCACCGTCACAAATGAAGACGCTGCGATGACGAAGTTACAACCGTGTCCAGTTGCCCCCTTCATGACACGACGTAGAAAATAATCTTCTATTCTCCGTGTCTTTCGAAATATCGCAGCCACCTTTGCCGTCTCGCGAGGATACCGTCGCGCTCAAGCAGCGGCAATCGTCGTTCTCTGCGTGTGCAGCTGATACATAGCCGCTGTCCCCGACGCTTTACTTAGCGCGAGTTTGTGCGCTCATCCTGTGGTTCAACACAACAGCCTATACTGAATCAGCGGGAACTCCTACGGACGTCAGCCATGAACCTTCGTCTTTGAGGTTTCAAAGAAATGGCCGTCTTTTAGCGTCGCCCTAGTAATATTGTGTGGTGCCATGTGTACTGAGAAGGAGCCACATAATCTCGCTTTTGAAGTGCGTCAGCTTGGCTATACTGCGTAGCAACTCCCAGTTCATGCCGGAATTTCCTGGACGAGTTTATATTTATGCCAGCATTCGTTCGATCAGTTAATTTGAGGCAACCAATTCACTCATACTCGAGCTTCTCTAGGTTTCTTATTTAATCGTCTACAACGTGTCCCTGCAAAAAAAAAAAAAATAAAAAAGAAAGAAAAATACAGTGTTTTATTACCGCAAACGTGAACTAGGCGTCACCGAACGCCCATTCTCCGCCCAAATTTAGCGCTAGCAGTCCGAACCTAATAGCAAAATTTTAAAACAATCCGTTATGTAAGTTAAGCGTTACAATTTTATTAGTGATTTTGTAAAAAGTGTAATGGAAAAATGGGGGCCTATTTTTGCCTGTTTCCGGTTACTGGCACCATTCGAGAACACCTTCGGCCGCCAGTTTCCCGTTTAAAATTACAAAAATCACATAACTTTTTTTACGATTAATGTTTAATAAGATTAATAAGCTATAAATATCTGGCATCTGCTTCGGACCGCTAGCGCAATATTTGGGGCAGAAATGAGCGTTCGGCAATAAATAATTCATTTTCGCGGCAAAAAAAAAAAAAAAAAAACTTTTGCAATTGTTGTTTTCTTTGTTTTCATGGAAAAGGGGGAGGGGGGCAGCTGTTCTAGTAAAAAGTAGGAACGCTAAACAGCATTTTGTCTTACTTCTTCTCGTTCGTCCAAACAGGTCTTGTGTACGGTCTGCTTTCTCAGTGGCCAAGCTTAGCACAAACTGCCGTCGTCAGAGCCTTGCTCACGTCATTCGGAGTCCTTACGTCGGTTCTCGTTTCGAACATTTGGTGGATGACGTGCACTCTGGGAATGCTGCACGGTAAATCTAAACTTCTCTTTTGACCTGGTTTTTGCTTCCCTTTTTTATACGCTTTCAATAGACTAAGCTCCTCGGTGGAACACCTGGGAGGTTAATTTTTATTTCTTATTGTTGGTAAAAAATATGTTTCGAATAAGAAGAATGCCTTCTGGCTTAGTTAACTGCTTATTTATCTATAACGCCATGGTGGCAGCCACATCTTGCCTTAATATTGAGGCATTGATATATGAACGAAATATAACGTATTTTATTATATTTATTTTTACAAAAATAGTTTGTTTACCTTTCATCCGGCGTATTATTCCTACTATAATTAGTGAGCGTCACTCAGTACGTATGCCCCTTTTCAGTGTGGCTGTTATCGCCGGCTATATTACTTATTTAATGCAACTTAATTTTTTCTTTATTGCTCGGGTAACTCTTTTTCTAGGATGTGAAGCGGCGAATTAGGTTTTCATATTCTTAAGGTAGACAAAACTGCATATAAAAGAAATTCGTCCCTCTTTCGCAATACTGTGGCAAACGCAGTGGTGCTCGCACCGTCAAAGCATAGAAGGCCTTGCAAGTTCCAACGTGCAAAATCACCGCGGAGAAACAATTGAATTGCTTCAAAATGCTGTTTCATCTAGGAATTTGGCACGAATTTTATGCCTTTATGGCGCAAATACGGTCGCTGACACATTCTATATTAGGTTTAGTGTAAAAACATCAGTGGACAGTTTCATTTAAAATCGACCACGCGTGTCAAGGTGGATATTTTGACTTCCCTCAAAAACAAAATTATACATTATAGCCCCAGTTCCTGAATAAACAAAAAAACTATTTTTAAGATAATTTTTATAGTTATATATATTTCTTTTTACAAAAAAACTTTGAAGTGAAGCAAGGTGAAACGATACATTAAGGTTGCTTGATTTTCGTACTCAGTTCTGTTGGTTGTTATAAATGCGTAAAAAAGAAAACGCTTACACTAACTTTTCTCGCAAATGTATGACGCATAGCCTATATTCCCCTTTAAATTAGATTGCGTCGGCGTATTTGTTTAGAGAAATAAAAGAAAAAATACCAAACATCACATCTTTGCCGTTTTGGTGAGATATTTGGAGCCTTGCATGTTAGAATTCATTATAAATTTTGTTTATAAGCCTACATGCTATACGCATGTAGGCATACACATGTCCTATCGACTAGCAGTACTTTAGTTTAATTTATTTTCCCGAAATACGTTATAGAATGTTTTTAAATTTCGTAAAAAAATTATTTTATCTATATTTTTAATTTGCTTTGAGGAAAAAAAGCCATTTTATGTCCGTGTTTTTATTTTAGTATTCCCAATAATGTTAACTTACTTTGGCCCTAACCAAACTTCCCTATTTTTTGTCGTATTTTCTGTAGAAGTACTATCGGAAACAATATGAGCGTGAACGCGCCTCCGCGTGTCACCACTACCCGAGGCGCCACCCTGATCTGTAAACAGATGCAGCACACAAACACGGCCAGCAGCACGCACTCGCAGTTCTCGATCAAAATTAAAGGGCACTTAACATGTGCCTCGTCGAATGTCGTGTACTTATTCGAGTGTACGGTATGTAAAATGCAATACATAGGGCAGACTGGAACGGCATTTAGACTGCGCTTTAATAATCACAAATCTCACGCCATAAATCTTCCGACATTGCCTCTATCCAAACATCTCGCTCTCCCAAAACACTTGTTTGATAAATTGTCAGTGACGCTCCTAGAATCTGGATTTAAGTCAAATCGCGAACGTGAACAGCGTGAATCCTACCTAATTTACCGATTCAACACAATTAAACAAGGAATAAATGAAAGCCCCGGTACTCTGGCATCGATTAAAATGCTAACAGACGAATAGCAACAGCGATGAGGGGACATTTGTTCAGGTCCCAGACCTTATTGTTAGCAGTGGTACTGTGTTTGTGGCCGGAACTGGACCATCAACTTTTCTCTTTTATTTCCAGGTTTTGATATTCATATTTTTTTGTTCTAGGTTTAACATTGTTCCCTTTCAGGTCTGACTCATGCATGCTCCACGAAACAACACAAATGACCGTGCCGTTTTTTTTTCTTTTTTTTTTTTGATACACCACTTTAGTTTGCGCGTTAACCTTCGTCTATTGTATGCTATCGTTCAGGTCACCCCTGCCCGCCCGGCAACAAAGTCACCCTGCGCCCCCTCTCAAGAAGCTACAACCGTCATCCCACCGTCCTTGAAACTTGGCCCCGACCGTCAAGCTTCTTCACCCGGATACGAACTGCCCTACGCTTCCCTCTCACCTAAGCTCCAACCGTCATCCCGCCGAAATTTGGACCCGACCGCAGCATTGTGTAAACGTTTGCCCATCTGGAACTCTTCCTACGCTTCTTTGGAAACTCCAACCGTCATCCCGCCGTTTTTGAAACTTGGACTCGACCGTTGCATTGTATAAATACCACCCGCGTTCATCTGTAAAAGTTCTTCCTGACGAAGGCCGGACTCCGGCCGAAACGTCGAAGATTAAATCGTCCGTTGTTGCTGTTTTCACCAAGGGTTTTTTTCTTCCCAGTTATACCCACGCCTTCGGCCTCCCGCCACCATGCCCGTATATATATATATATATATATATATATATATATATATATATATATATATATATATATATATAGCAGCTTTCCGTACAGTCAGGCCCACAGGTTTCGACGCATCTGTTCAGAAAAACAAGAATTTGAACGAAATGTCGCCGATCTCCGAGGGGTGCTCTTGCAGCAAAGGTATCCAGCTGGCGTGATTGAAGACGCCATTGATAAAGCCAGAGCACTTGACCGGGAAGATATTTTTACCGATCACGGCAAGGTAACTAGTGACCATCGGCAGACCAACCTGGTCATGACATATAACAATAACGCTCCCAACGTCAACAAAGACCTTAGCAAACATTTCAACATAATTGAACAGAGTTAACGATTGAAACAAATAATCCTATCACCTCCCCGCGTAGTATACCGACGTTCAAAAAATTTGAGAGACACCCTCGTACATTCGCGCACAACGCGCGCCCAGTCTTCGGGGTGCAGCCCATGTGGGAAACCTCAGTGCAAGGTGTGCCCCCACATGGTGACGACTGATACTGCCAGGAGTACGAAATCAAACTTTAGCATGAAAATCTACGGAGATCACCGGTGCTGCAGTCCGAATGTCGTCTACCTTCTCGAGTGTCAGGTGTGTAAGATGCAGTACGTAGGACAAACCATGAGAGCATTCAATGAAAGGTTTAATAATCACAGATCCCACTCCACCAAAGTGCCCAGCCTTCCACTTTCCAAACATCTAACACTACCAAACCACTCATTCGATAAACTTTCTGTTACGCTGCTTCAATCTGGCTTTAAATCAAATCTAGAAAGCGAACTGAAAGAAGCCCACCTGATCTATAAGTTTGATGCTGTAAAATGTGGAATTAACGAAAGTCCTGGGATACCCAGTAGTGTTCAGCTGTTGTGAATGTATTGTGCGAAGATTTATTTGACACTGCGATTGATTTTTGGTCGTCTTCCGAGTGTAATAGTGGTGCCCTATTGTCGCGGATGGCGTCTGGGCCGTTTGCGGCGGGACTCGCGCTTTATCTCTGGGAACGCCGGTTCTGTCTGCCGACGACGCGGCGCCTCCTCGGCGCAGTGCGGCGCGGCTTGGCGCTTACCGATACCGGACAGTTGTCTTCTGCGACGAGTTGGTCGCCTTTTTGGTCCTCCTGTTTTACATTCTCTCTTAAAATTTCATGCCCGTCAATCATCATATTCCGCGACTGCCGTGTGCAATGCACCGGGTGATCGTGGGCGCCCTTGACGAGACTTAAAGGGATTGTCCGGTCAAAACCGGAAGTACTTAAGTTTTTGCGCTCTTTACGTCGAGGGAGTCTTCATGTACACAAACGTCATTTTTATTTTTATATATGATCTCCTGTTATTAATTAAACATTTCATGAGCCTATGTACGAAACTGCACCCCGAATTTCGCCAGTGTCAATGGCTGACATCCGTAGCTGCTGCGTGACGTCACAAAACGCAAAGGCTTGTCGGATGGTCGGGATAACAAGCGTTGGTCGATGGATGTCTTGTGTTTTGTTTCGAATTATATAGCTCCTAGGCTGTACCCAACTGAAATACGGTTATGTTAATGCAATTCCCAAGCGTGTGCAAACAAAATCACGCCTTTTAGCAGGATATTACTCGAAAACAGCCTTAAGCTTTGAGCAAACGTTTGCCGTTTCGCGCAAACACAACTGCGACGGCCGCCGATCGAACTAGGAGCGCTTGCAAAGCAAAGGATGCAGATTTTGCCTCTGAAGCAGCAACTAGGTCCACGAAGCGGCATCTGGGCACGCATTTCTGCGGATCCACTGAATCGGTGATGAGGCTGCGGGTCGTTCCCTCAGAGACGATGTCCGTGGGTCGAAGGCAAACGGCAAATCGTTCAAATGCATGTCGTCACTTGACTTGGACGAGCTTGGTAAATCGTAGCCACGCTCTATTTTCACATGCGGGTCAAACAGAATTTGGCTGCACGCGTGCTAAATACAACTTCTGATATCGTTTCCAGGTGGTCTAGCTGTTAGTTTCGGTTTCGCTGCATAATCAAATTGATTGATCCGATTTGGGCGGGCGAGGAGTGGATGGACGTAGTTTAATATCGTTGGCACAGCATCACACCTCAGCTTACGAGACTCCTGTTCGCTTAGAGCTCAGCTCGTAGCTCTCTTCTGTGAGATGATTGCTGCATATGCGGGATCTCGATCTTGACGGGAACCCAGTCCCTTCGTACGGCGACGGTTCATTTTGCTCGTCACTGCACGTCTCGCGGAAAAGTGCGGAACGTCATGTCTTGGCTCGCATGTGCTGCCCGGTGGTTGTGGCACCCAACCGCGCAACAAAAATCTCACCCAACCACGAAACAAGTTGAGCACAAAAACAAAAACGAAGCACGCTGAGGCGTTCACTCGCCGGTAAACGACGAGACAGAAATGCTCGCTTTGTGTTGTGTGACGTCAGAGCTCCAATGTTGCCACCGAAAGCAGCGTTTACGCTAGAGTGCGATTGGAGCAGTATAAATTCAATTACTCATGCAGAGGGGCAAATACAATTCAGATATTGCACGTACGATGAGTCTCGAGGCAATAACAATGATATTCAATTGTTTTCTCGGATACAAAATTTGACCGGACAATCCCTTTAACTGGAGGGGACCGCGACGGGGCGATCGCTTTCCGGGGTTGGCCCGCGGCGGGCAATTACGGGTGTGCCCGGTTCGGACCGCTCGCCTTTGTGCCCTGCGTGCCATACAAGGTCGTGGGTGTGTGGTTGGGTGGAAGGCTTATCGCCGGTCACAGAGTTAAGATCGTGTGCCTTGGGCGAGCTCGCAGATGAGGCCGCCACTGGTCTCGTCCATGTTTTGCGTTTGATGTTTGAATTTTTATTTTTATCTTTTTATCTTTGTATTCTATGTATTTTTTTGCCTTTTTTGTTTTTCTTGTTTCTGCGGTATTTCGCTCGACATTTGAGGTCTCACTTTTCAAGTCCCGCTTGAGGAAGAAGGGTCCCCCTTCGAAACGTCGCGGTTTCTGTATAACTTATACATGATGAATTAAACCTTCCAAGTTTGTTTGACCCTCGGTGGCTTCTACTTATATATATAACAGGTAATTTTATTATTATTGTTGCAGGACTCGGCAGTGGAACGATGAGTGTCAGCACACAAGTTTTTGTGAGTCACAACTTCGTAGTTTACAGAGGAATAGCTCATGGTATTGTAAGCACTGGGCCGAGCATTTCGGCACTCGTCTTCCCATGTCTCATTTTGTTATTGACAAGTACACTCAACTTCAAGGCCTCCGTAGTCCTCCTGGGTGGCGTTCTTCTAAACTTGATCCCCCCGAAGGCGCTTTTTACTCATCACTCGGCAATGACACAGTTCAATCTTTCAGAAACTAACATTTCCCAAAACCGGACCCCATCAGAGACTGCGTCAAACCTTGAGGCAAAGCTAGACGGATCTTTTGAGAAACCGTCCTCAACTCTTGAATTGAAGCCAGGGGTTCTGAGAACAGTGGCAGATTTACTTCGAACTTCAATGTACTATGTCCTTCTTGTATCGTGGCAAGCCTTGTATTTTAACATGGAACGTTGTTCTTTCCACAATCGTCGACTTTGCCAAGGATATTGGTGTCTCCGAATCTAAAGCCACGGCCCTCCTTTCTTATGCCTCAATCATGGATGCATTGGGGTGACTATTGATCCCGCTTGTAGCAGATAAGAAGCTTATCCGTCGATGCACCCTGTCGGCCGTCAACTTTCTGGCACTCGCACTATTTGTTGCAGTCCTCGCCAGCGTGAGATCCTACGTGATACCGGTTATTATAACGCTTCCCATGGCAGCGGGAATAGGTTGCTCGCAGGCGATGTTTGGTGCGTTACTGGCGGACTATATCGGCCTTCAACGATTATCAGCTGGTTATGGCCTATGCAGTGTCATCGGCGCCCCGATCCTACTTCTCAAGCCTCTATTTATAGGTGAGAACGTTTGCCGATTTTAACTTTTTATTCCGTCTTTCTAATCGGAGAAGTAAAGAAGAGACCTCCCCTGATTTATGGCAACATTTTTGATTGCATGAATTATAAAGTAAGAACTGGCAAAGTCCTCCGCCTGGGTCTTTACAAAGTATTAGATGGAAATTTTGTATTCGAAGGTTAAAATTATAGTAAAGACTCAATACTGATCTGCACCTCCTGTTCCGGTCCCCTAAGGGTGAATTATGAAGAGAGTGTGTTCAAAAACAGCAACTATATATCAATTACAATTGACCCCGTAAGTGATGACATCACAACACTGCACTGTGTTCCAAATAAACCGTTGCTATAGACCTTTCCAAAAAGAGCGTGTGGCCGGTGTCATTTTGACTGTTCGTGCGTATGGCGCGTGCTTTGCTCGCTTTCCGAAGCGACGAACACGCACGTGCTGGACTGTGAAGATCGCACGCTGGACTGTGATTTTGTAAACATTAGAAAGGTCTATACTCGGCGACAACTTTTCTTGGCAATGCTGCCAAAGCTACAGAGCCGAAGCACGCTGTCTTCTTACGCAGCTAAACACAACCCCCGGGTCTAAATTGTGTTTTGGCTGTAACGTAAATTATAATCCTAATATTCGTCATTTGAATAATAATTGTCACATCACTACGAATCTTGAGCAATAAAAATATAAAAATGAAATTAGTTTTCTAGTTACTAAAGATCTGGTAGTAGGTAACAAGAGGAAAAGGAGGTAGAGGAGCACAAAACCACGAGATCATGAACGGCACGAGAGGGAACGGTAAACCGACACCATCGAAACGGACGTGCCCGGGATCTCTTCCTTAACAGATGGCATCTGCTCTGAGCCCGGGTATGTCCACTGGAAACGGTTTCATAGACACTAACGAGCTGTATAGAGTGCTTGCCTTGAATGCCGAAAGCGAAACCAAAACTGAATACGAAACCAAACCTGGCGTAATGAAAGCCCGGATGCTTGGCGGAGTGATGCATGTGCAGGAGCACCGCTTCCCCTAGCATTCCCTTCATTGCCAAGAAAAGTTGTCGTCGAGTATAGGGCCGTTGCTTTTGACAAATTCACGGGGGCTCGACGTGACGTTAGGGTTTGTTGATAATAAAGCTCATTTTTTGTACGTAGTGTGTCTTCTCATCATGACGACTTTTTCTATCGTCTAAGTGCCATAACGCAATCATAAAATCTTGCAATAAAGTTTCACAGCCGGGTTTGCCTCGCTAGCAGACGACACTACGGCTTCGCGTGTGCAGTAGTTCTTCCTGAAGGAGTACGCGACTCGTTAATTTAAGTTGGTGACGAGCGATGAAACTTCTGTTCTCGGTGTCACCCTTGTGTGAGATTTTTCAGGCGAAGAGTGCACGTGCACAGCTTTGATCAACGCTAGGGGTACTCGAGCGCGCGAACGCATTGCCGTATAGAGACTTCTGTAATTTTTGAGAAAGGTGAAAACATTCTGAAGCCGAATTACCTACGAGGACGACGTGAAGTGTATCAACGTGGAAGTGCAGGTTAGCACATGTAGGATTAAGCAAACTGTCACCAACATATATATATATATATATATATCTATATATTATATTATATCTATATATATATCTAGATATACTTATATAGGTTGTTTTTTTAAGCTTAACAGATTGTTTTTAAAACCATGAAAACTAGAATTAATGCGTTAAAGGAAGGTGTTTCCTGTACATTTTTTTACAGGACGTCTTACAGGAAAGCCGACTCCTGTAAAAAATGTTTACAGGAAATCATAAAGGAAGGTGTTTCCTGTACAATTTTCAACAGGAAGTCCTATAGGAGCCGATTCTTGTAAAAAATGTTTACAGGGAATCTTAAAGAAAAGCATTTCCAGTAACGAAATCTTAAAGGAGGCGCGTTTCCTATATACCTTTTTAACAGGATCTCTTATGGGAAAGCATTTCCTATATATTCCTATAAAGGAAGTCGAACGAGAATTCATCTTCTATTTATGTCTACGGGAATATGATGGGAAGTCGAATCCTGTAAGGTCCTAATACGTGAAGCCAAACCAAGTTCAATTTCCGTTATGCCATGAGAGCTCCTGCAAGAACCCTCACAGGCGATGCCGGCAAGTGCAGACGAAATTCCCTTGATGCAATTCACGCTTACAAGTACCGCCAACCATTTTTGTGGAAACGCGCAAGACACGCGCCAGGAGCGGGTGCTCCGCTGCCATTCGCTTCCAAGGGCCGCTCATTTCAGTGCTGCGCCGACAACTGCTCCCAAGGGCCGCACTATAGACACGGGCCTCCTGCACTGTCGCATTTGACGCTACTTGCAAGACCAATTCAAACACATCGAAGGGCTAGCGGTTGTACTGCACTGGCTCTATTGCTCATCTACAGCTGAGAGACAAGTCTACAGTTGAGGCAGACTAACTTCGGGCAGTATAAACACACACACAAACACAAATGAAGAATGTACGCAAAGGTATCTCTGACGAGCTTGCTGTCTCTCGGTGCTTTTGAAGTAAGCACGAGCGATTGTAAACCATTTCGTCGTTTACCCCGAGACTGGGTTTTTCTTTAGAAGGTTGACTTCCACCAGCTAGCCTGTACTATGACTCTTTTTTCTTTAAGCGATTGTAACCCTGCTTTTGTTGTTTGTTGCATTTTTTGCAAGGCTTGTAAGGCAGGCACAACTGCTACACCTTGCCACAGATCCGATGCAGAGGCAATAGAGCATTTGCAGTATTCCCAAGCACCCCGGCCCGCACTCAAGGAATCATGGGAACGGTGTTCCTTCAGCTCTCTAGTGATCACTAATTTTCGACCAACTCCATGGTTACACAGCTTTTGAGCGTAATTCGAGGTCACCCTGAACAAGCGCCTGATATACCCCAAGTACCTGTCATATCACTTTAAAAATTGCTCGTCAACGTCAGCATTTTTTATACTGCGCATGCGATCCACCTTTTAACCTGCCTGAGCTGCAGACATCTCTTACAATATTATCATTCTGGTGATTCTTGTTTGAGCAGGAATTGCTTAAAAGGCCGATAATTCACAAAAACAAAAACTAGGATTTAGCTCGGAGTCCGCGGGGCTGTTTATAGCATTTTTAGCGTTTCTAACTAAATATCAGCATGATAATAATGTAAGAGATTTCTGCAGCCCATCCAGGTTGAAGGGTGGACAGCAAGCACAGTATCACAAACGCTGACATTGAGGAGAAATTTTAAAAGCGATATGACAGGTCATTGGGTATATCAGGCGCTTGTTCAGGGTGACTCCGAATTACTCTCAAAGCCTGTGTAACCAAGAATAGGTCCGGAATTACTGATCACTAAAGAGCTCTAGGCACACCGTTCCCATGATTCTTTTAGCGCGTGCCGGGGCACTTGGGGGATATAGCAAATGGTCTATTCATCTACACATATGGACGTCTCGCACTGATACAGATTCCGAATGTTGAGTGGGTGCGGTATATGGGCCACATTTATACGGGTCCTGTATAAATGTATGGGTCCCGTACATTTATACGGGTCCTGTATGAATGTATGGGTCCCGTACATTTATATGGCTCCTGTATAAATTTATGGGACCCATATCCAATAGGCTGGTATAAATATTTATACAGGACCCATTAAAAACTTTTATACAGGATTTTTCAATAGGGTAAGCAAACTGTCACCAACATATATATATATATATATATATATATATATATATATACAGGTTGTTTTTTTAAGCTTAACAGAATTGTTTTTTAAAAACCATGAAAACTAGATTAATGCGGTCTGCGCAGGTGAGTTATACGGCCAGGGGGACATAATATAGGAGGCTAATCGTAACGATCAGTCGGCTGATTAGTTAAAATTTGTTAATGAACTTTTTTAATTAATGAAAATAGACATATAGTTTCAATTAGAAACTTGCTCAGCGTCATCGAAAACCACTAAATCAGTAATTTTCAGGAAGACTTTGAGCGCGTGAGAAGCCTATTAGTGCACTAAAGTTAGCACTTGTGGAGCATGTACAAGGCTAGCGGTTGCGGTGAGGCGCCCGCGCAATTTTTCCGTCTCTTATCAAGCCCCAGCCTTGTACCTGCTCCACGAGCGGTAACTTTACTGCACTACTACGCTTCTCACGCGTTCAAAGTCTTTCTCAAAATTACTGATTTAGTTGTTTTCGATGACGCTGAGCAAGTTTATAACTAGAACTATATGTCTATTTTCATTAATTAAACGTTAATTAACAAATTTTAACTAATTAGCCGACTGATCGTTATGATTAGCCTCTTATATTATATCCCCCTTGCCGTATAACTCACCTGCGAAGACCGCATTAACCTAGCTTTTATGGTTTGTTTTTAAAAATTCTGTTAAGCTGAAAAAAAAAAAAAAAATATATATATAGGGTGTTTCACGAAAGGTGGACAAATTCGATATTGCGAAAACTGCGCGTCACAACAAAAAAAAGGCTTGTGTCGTGTTGGTCCTGGGCCAGGGGCCTATTTAGGAAAATTATTAAAGTCCAAATAATTAAGGTGTTAATTATTTTTTGCGTAATTATTTTTCAATATTGGGTTTAAAGGGATACTTCAACGAAATTTGAAATATTCCCGTCGTGTTCAAAAATAGGTTGAATATGATTCACAATATCCGTAAATGACAATCGGACGTCTGTATTTTGAGCCTGATGGCTGTATCTTTCGTTATAAACGGCTCACTCTGGCAAGCGCTCGGAGAAGGCCCAGCGGAGATCACGTGGCATCCAACGCAATCGTGACGTAGGTCGTCTCGCGACGAGCAAAGCTACGACGAGGCTGACGTCCAAAGGATGGCCTAGTCGTTCCAGCCACCGAAGCGGCTGCTTTTGTACGGATTTTGAGTGACGGGTTAATCTTCTATAATCTTGTAGGGGGACAATAGCGACTTCTGCGACACACAAAAGGCATTCTCGGGAAGAGGGGAGTTCCTTCTTCCCCTCTTCGCTCGTTGTGGCCGGAGGCGAGACACTCACCGTCACTAGCTGTCAAGGTTCCTAGACGGGCATTACAAGCGAGGCGTTAGCGACATCCACCAGGTGCTTTTTGCTAATCGTTTAATTCGTTTTAAAATTCCTGTTCAAGACTTTTTTAACAAGATATTGGTATGTTCGATGTGATACTGCTCCTTTGAACACATATAGACCAAAAAATGAGCGCCGAAATTTGTTGTAGTACCCCTTTAAGGGCATGGTTTCAATTAGAAAATTACTCAGCTTGATCAAAAAACACTAAATCAACGAATTGCAGAACGATAGAAGGCACGCGAAGCATTTTACGGCTTTCTAAAAAAAGCGCACAAATTCGACGGGTTTTTATGTTTCGGTTTGCTATCGGAGCGCGTCTCGGCCCCGGCGGCACCACGCCCCGTGGAGAGATAGTGCAACCAACCTCTGCTGCGCTGTCATCGCGCGACGCAGCAGAGGCTGGTTGCGCAATCTCCCCACGGGGCGCGGTGCCGCCGGGGCCGAGATACGCTCCCGATAGCAAACCAAACATAAAAACCCGTCGGATCTGTGTGGTTTTTCAGAAAGCCGTAAAATGCTTCGCGTGCCTTCTATTGTTCTGCAATTTGTTGATTTAGTATTTTTTGACGATGCTGAGCAATTTTCTAACTGAAACCATGCCCTTAAACCCAATATTAAAAAAGTTAATTACGGAAAAATAATTAACAATCTGATTATCCCGGACTTTAATAATTTTCCTAAATAGGCCCCTGGCCCAGGACCAAAACGACACATGCCTTTTTTTTTTTTGTGACGCGTTGTGACGTGCTAACAATTCAAGCTTTTCCAGACGGCATACTCAGTAATTCCATATGCGTTCGTCGTCTGCAGCAGGCATCTCGAGACGTCGCGAATAAAGGAAGTTGCCGCTGAAATTATTTCAGAAACAGCAGATTCTCAGCAAACGCCTGTCTTGGTTAATATTTTCTTGGCTACTATTTTCAAGCGTTAAAATTCCACGTCTGAATTTTAAACAATGGTTCTTTCGGAAAGAAATTCAGTCCCATGTATTTCTCCATAGACACTTTCCTAGCAGCGGTTTGTTTAGAGCAGTGACGTCACATTTACGGAGTCAATTGTTACATAATTTGTTTTGGCAAACTTCCGGTGTTCCTACATTCTCGGATCTGAACATAGCTGAGACGAAAATGAGGATAGCTTTAGTGAACATTCAGTACGTAGTACCATTACGAAACGTATTAACGTCGACGAGCGCTGCATGTTAGGGTGTCTTAAGAAACGTGTAAACATATAGTAGAATATTGCCGGCCAACATTTGCCAACATTTTTTTTATGGGTTTAATTTGATTTTTTTACGTTATACTTTGATGTCATTATCAAATGTATTACCAACTAAATCGCTTCTGCACAAGTATAACCTATTTGTTTTTACTAGTTTTACATACTTCTGGTATAGATGAGACTAACTCATTTGTGTATGATTTGTATTTGATCCGGGTGACAGTGAAGCAGAACACAAATCGATTTCAAATATTAATTTTTCCGTGAAACGAAGCATATGCTACAAAAAAGAGGATGTTAATGTTTTTTGGGGCCTTGAGATATTTTGAAGAAGTCTACTGAACTTTAATTCTTTCTAACGACACTCAGTAAACGTCTCTTCCAACTGATTGGTCCGGGATGTCATGGTACGTGTAACTCAAACTTATTTTTCTTTCTGCCCGTCGCGAATTTCTGTCGTATTTTTTTTACGAAGTTTAGACGCACCTTCAATTCTAAATGTATATTATTGGCTAGAAACGGACGATATGTGGGGCCTTATTTGAGAGCATGCATGCAGCCTCTCGTCGAGAATTTTTATGACTATTTCTTTTGTTCTTTCTACGGCTCTTGGGCCTCCTTGCTTGCCTTGAAACCACAAGAGTTTTAATGCGCTTTACAACCACATTAGCTACCTACATTTTGTTGTAGTTGTCAAAATCGAGAGTAATCGATTGGTTCGTTTCTTGGATATAGATGAAGTCCGAATTCATCCTTTAAAAAAACTATTATTATTAAGATAATTTTAATAATATACCACATGAGAAATATTTGCTTACAGTTCATAACAATTAACTAATAACTATATTGCAAAGTATCTATGAATAACAGCTACAATACCAAGAACCACAAAAATAACACTCGCTAAAAGACAACAACTGTAGTCTTGACACAAGTAATTATTTTGTAGCCGCTATTTTTATTATTTTCTGGACTTAGTATAAACACATAAAAACATAATCTGTTTTCCCGCAAAACAGTGAACTTCACTTGATTATGGAGTTTGGCGCTTACGTGCTCAAAATACCTCCGCAGTTTTATGTGCGCCATAAGCAACCGGTCTCCTGAAAAAACAAAAAAATGCCACGCTGAACTCATCCGTGTGATACGCGAGAAAATATCCGTGAAAATCTGTCTTAAAAATGTTATACTTTTTTCAGGTTACTTCAAAGACACCATTGGATCGTACGTGAACATGTTTCGTATCCTGGCTGGGCTTCAAATATTGAACAGTGGCCTTTGGTTTGGAGTGATATTTGTTGAAAGAAAAACGTTCACTCTGACGCTTGTAGAAGAAACACCAAAAATAATAGTTTAACCTACTGCACCGATTACAATAAAATACTGAAGCTGCCAAAGCTGTGCTGCGCAACTGAAAATAAAATAATAACAAGGGACATTTTTTATGTCCGTCACAACGCAGACATCTCCAAGAAGAAACAAAATCTGAAGTTTTCACAGATACTTTACGAAAGACTGAGCATTCAAATATATCAGATTCTTCTACAGCTAACACTGAAGCGGGTGCAGCGCAAAGGCAGGTTTCATGTTTTCTGGGCACACTTTATATGAGGGTATGCTTGGAACTTTGAGCTTCTATTTATGCTCCTGTTTTGTCTTTATGATTTTAATCTGCATATGCGTAAATATATATTACCTTTCCGAGCATGCCAAGTCATGTCTTGTGTCTGTTTTAGTTTTGTTTTTATAAGGTTTGTTGTTTGAGTTTTAACACGGAATTTTGCGTTTGCTGTCAATGTAGTGTGCACCACACAGGACCGATGTGGTTGTATGTGAGCACACGCAAAGTAAATTATTATTATTATATTCTTTGTTTCTGCTTGCTCAAAATAATATTGTCTTGTTTGCGTGTATGTTTTGTGCTCTATGTTTGGCGTGGAGCTTGAACTGCTTTCTGAGTCTGCTACGCTAGAATGAAATATATGGAAATAGTCGCTAATTTGAACTTGAGTTGTGCGTGTGTGTGTGTGTTTGTATTGAAGTGTGCCAGTAGTGAGACCCATAGGTGTTTCCTGGGCACCATAATAAACACTGATTGATTGATTGCTATCTCGACTATTATTTGCTGCCAGAAGCAAAGGGACAGAAAATGCACCATAACAAGATTTCTCATAGGCACCATTTGACAGTAACCTGACAAAACACGTTTAAATCTGGGATACCAGTGGCAATGTGTTTTTGAAAGCTGGCGTGGCCCAGTGTTCTGTAGTGTTTCCCTTTTTATTGAATTAAGATATAAAGGACCTCGTAAAAACTCTTTCAGGAGGTGAAATATTTCAATATGCTTACGATATTTTTTGGTGTCACGGCATCTTAATACGTGCAGTGCAGTTGCCTTACTGCAATGTGATGGGCTTGTTTGAAACGATTCTGGTGGAAATGAATATCAATAAAACAAAACGATGGGTTTTAGAATTTCTGTAAAACGTAAATAAACGGGACATCTCTTTTAGTGTTTCATTATTCAAGGAGTGCACACTGTAAATGCACAATGTTTAAATTTTAAACGGCAAGATTGATTCTCATAAGATCTTATCATCTATTTCGTTGTGTGTGCCACACTACAGCACTGGGTCTAGTAGCGCATTTTATCCCCGTGTGGCAGATATGTTGATCTCGGTCACTCGCATGCAACTGAAATACAATGACTTCGCCTAAAAACTAGACATATTCAACGATAGCATTTCGGGTCTTCGAGCGTCATTAAGGCTCTTGTGATGCATTTGATGGTGTTCTTGATTTTAGTTTGGTTTTTTTGTTTGCCACCGTTGTTCTTGTAGCAAATTGGTGAATGTACTTCTGTAGACTGGTTGAATCTGTTTTTTATCTGCATTGAGGTTTGTCTTCACGTATTTTGTGTTATTGTCTTCGTATCGCTTTTTATGGCTTTTTACGCCTTTATTTTCTTTTTTGTTTATATGAACATTAGGAGTTTACGAAAATATTGGGATCAGTTGATAGCAACTGTGAATAATACGATAGAATTGTTCGTTGTTTTTGTGCTAACAGAAATCAATGTTAAAGACGACTTTTGTAATTAATTCCCGATACTGGGTTATAAGGCATTCTTTTAACAAGTACAATTGGACGAGGGGGAGGGATTGCTATATTTGTTAAAGATATCTGGGGTGCTGAAAGACTTGATGTAAATTTTCTTAGTTGCGAGTTACTATCACTGAATATATCGAATTCTAAGTAGTCGTTGATGTGGCTAGCTCTTTACAGGCCTCCGTCAGGTAATCCTTCGGCATTTTTGAACGAACTCCGAGCTACGCTTAATAATGTTCAGTCTGTCGATGATGTTTGTCTTATAGGCGACTTTAACATTGACAGGCTTAAACTCACCAAGTCTATTGTTTGTGTTTATCTTACCCTATTGGCACTATTTGGTATTGAAAATTTAATTCTTGCTCCTACCCGAGAAGAACTTTTAGAAGATCATCTTGTGGTGTCATACCTTGATCATATTAATGTTCGCGCACCGGATATAGTTGCAAGCTGTAATAGAACAAAACTTCTCCTACCATTACTTCGTGGCATATCCACTTATGCCACAACTCAATGTTAAATCACCAAACGAGAAAACAAAAAGAATTGAAATAATTTATCGAACGAAGTTTGATAACTTCGTTAGGGCGAAAGATTGGAACATGACTTTGACGACGTTTACAGAAGGTTTAAAGATCAATTTTTTTGCATTCGGGATACAAGCAAACAAGGTCATCACTGTGAGGAGACGTCGGAACGAACACGACTGGCTAACTGGTGACATTCTGTTAGCAATTAGGTCTAAAGATGCCCTTTGGGCACGATTCCGGCGTTCTCCGAAAAATGCTCAGTTGACCACAACATTCCGCAGTACACGAAATTGTTTAAACGCGCTGATACGTTCGGCAAAAAGGAAATACTTTCAAGATCAATTTTTTAAAGCAAGGTTAAATATATCACATACCTGGTGTTTGCTGAATCAACTACGAGGCAAGGGGATTAATAAATCAATTGATTACACACTCGAGAAAGCATTCGGTCACAATACGACGCAACTGGTTGGGGTTTTTAATAAGTTCTTTGCTTAATTCTCCGGAGTAGCCCGTGATGATGCCCTGTTTTCAGCAGGCACTCTATACTCAAATATTTCCTCGACTTTCCTTCCTCAGATGACGGAGCTTGATGTTGGAACTACACTCTTCAGTTTTAAATCAATTGAGTCCCCTGGTATAGATGGAATCAGTGCAGAAGACCTGCGGAGAAATTATGATTTTTTTAAAGCACGTGCTCTTTCATATGTTAAATGGTTTCATTTCCCGTGGAAAAATTCCGGATGATTTGAAGAGTGCCTTAGTAAAGCCTTTATTCAAAGGTGAAGAGCATTAAAAACTTAACAATCACCGTCCAATTTCAATTTTGCCTTGTATAGTGCAAAGTATGGAAAAGCATATCCTCAATACTATGACGTCGTACCTAGATAACTTTGATATTCTATCGTCTAGGCAATATGGGTTCGTTAGTGGCCGGGGGACCCAACCACTTCTGGAATATTTGGCTGATGAACTGCATCTTGCTTTTGAAAGGCATCAAGTCGCGTGTGCACTTTCTATTGATGTGGCGAAGGCATTTGACACGGTCAGCCATAGCGTTCTACCTCAAAAATTGCATAAAATTAGATTCCGGGGCCCATTTTTTTCTCTACTTCAGAACGTTTTGAGCGGCCGTACACAAGTAGTTTCTATAAACAATAGCCGAAGCTCAAAGTAAATTTAAAAGCTGAAGTTCCCCAGGGATCTATTTTGTCACCTCTTCTTTTCAACGTGTTTGTCAACCACATGTCCAACGCTGTCTCCATAGGTAGACTATTCCAATACGCTGACGACACGGTGCTGCTCTCGCTCCATCTTGATTATGCTCCAGCAATGACGTCACTTAAAAAATACATTTGCTGCTTACTTGACTGGTTTAAAAAAATTGTCTTGAGGTAAATATATCAAAAATAAACTTGTTTGCTTTCGTAATCCCCTAAGAATTATAACATTTGATCATCATCCACTTTACATGCATACGTCTGACTGTGCAGACGGCAACTGCTGCCCTGTGTCTTATGCAGATCAAGTTAAGTATTTAGGAATTGAGTTTGATAGGTGCTTTGTCATAGAATTTTCACGTCTTATATTTGCGTACAGTGTTTTAAGGTATAGCATAACAAATTGTGGGCATGGGTCTGTGATATTGTGCCAAAAAATTGATTCAATTTTGAAAGGAATGTTTAAGAGTATTGTCTACGATCCATCGTCACAAACTGAAGAAGAAAAACGAACAACTTTAGGTTTGCCACTATTCAATGCTTTATTTTTTCATACTGTTGTATTGAAATATGTTTGGAACAATGACTATAAAGAACCTCATATTGTGTCTAGATCGCTTCGTCAGACCGAACGCTATAAACTGCCCTCTATCACCACGAACTATGAAAAACGTGTTCGCAATTTCTATGTGCCTTTAATCTTCAATGACTAGCCGGAAACTATATAGGGTGTGGACTCTCTAAAAAAACTAAATCAAGTGCTCCAAGAGATGGATGGAACCACATAACTATGCGTGAGTGTATGTGCGCGTGTGTGTTCTTTTTTGTTACATATTCATTTATTTCATCACAGTGTAGGTATTGAACCTATGTGTATGTTTTCTTTTTTTCATCCTATTCTATACCATTAGAGTGTAGATATTGAATAGTGAGCTTGATACTGTTTGTGTGTGGGGATATTGTAATTATGACCAGTAGGGTGCTGTCCCACAAGCCTTTACAGTCTTTGAAAGACCCGTGCATCGATTTGAAGAATTATCTGCACAAATAAATTATTATTATTATTATTATTATTATTATTATTATTATTATTATTATTATTATTATTATTATTATTATTAATTGTTGTTGTGATGTATGTTTATATTCCGATTCCCAATGTTGTTTTTCTTTTACGCCGTTGCCGGGTCACGTCCCACAAGCCATCAGAGGCTTTGACGGACCCGTTACCACTGATTTGTATTCAAGACTGACAATACAATTATTATTATTATTATTATTATTATTTTTATTTTTATTTTTATTATTATTATTATTATTATTATTATTATTATTATTATTAGGGTGGTTAACTCGTCATTGCGAATGTTGGGCGTTGCCTCTTGCTTAACCAGGGAGTTCGAAAACCCGACTGCTTTTATCACGTTATACTGTTCGCTATCCAGGTCGCAGTTAGAATATGCTTCAGTTGTCTGGAATGAAATTTCTAAAAGTCACTCCTTGGTGATCGAACGTGTGCAAAAAAAGTTTGTTTCTATCTTTAAACATTGCTACATAAAGGAGGATGTTCACTGCTTAACATATGAGTCTGCGTTAAGGCGTGTCGGTTTGCTTAGCTTGCACCGGCGTCGGGAGAACGCGGACTTACTATTTTTGTTTAAAACACTGCATGGACTCATCAATTCTCCGAGCCTGTTATCGGAACTGTGCCTTAGGGTGCCACGTGTGCCTACTCGTCTTCGGTCATCTTTTTATGTGTCAAGAACGTTTAGTCCGGTAAACCCAATTGTGAGAATGGCACAGCGTTTTAATCATTACTCTGAAAGACTTGATATTTTCCACCCTTGCTACAGGACGTTTGTCCTTTCTATTAAAAACTTGCCCGTGCAGGATGAGCATTGCTGAATGGCTCTGTTATGTCTGAATTTCGTCATCTCCATGCCGTTCTTTCTGGTGGTGCACTTGTTGTCCTACGGTCTTGTGTTCCCTTTCTACTGTTACTGCCTCGTTTTGTATTTTATTCTACTAATCACTCTTGCACTACCTAGTATTATGCTTAAAAATGTATCTTCTTTCCTGCGGAGATGTGTATAATCTTGTTTTTTTGTTGTTTCGTTTTTTTTTATCCACCAATGTACCAGCACCAAGACCTCAGGGTTGTTCCTGGGCACTGTATAATAAAGATTGATTGATTTATTATTATTATTATTATTATTATTATTATTATTATTATTATTATTATTATTATTATTATTATTATTATTATTATTATTATTATTATTATTATTATTATTATTATTATTATTATTATTATTATTATTATTATTATAATTGAAGAAGAAGAAGTCACCGGGAGCAATCGCTCTTTCGATTGCTCTGTTCGTATATTTTAAGAATAATACCAACTGGCAAGCAGTACGAGACTCAAGCTCAAGTACGAGACTCAAGCTCAAGCCCAGGAATCCTCAAGTAACCAGCCATCGATCCTGCCTGAACCAACATCCTTTTTAATAACCTCGGGTTCACGGCTAGGCTTCAGCGATCACTCGACTGGGTTTTCGCGTCATTGCCCAACGGAAGCTCCGGTAGCACGACGATCTTCGCGGTGAGTTTTAACATCGCACGGCGGCCCGCAGTCTCTAAGTAGGCTCTTCCACACCTCCACCTGAGTGAATTTCCTACGCTCTGACCGAAGCCGTGATCAACATGGCCCCAACGGTTGAGTGCGCTAAATGCGCGCAAGTGATTCAGGCCGATGGAAAGCACCTGGTCTGCGCGAACTGCAGGAGCGCTTACCATCTTGGAAAGCTCTGCGCCGGTGTTTGCGATTCGACGTTTACCACCATGGGCACGGCAAAGCGAGACAAGTGGGTCTGCAGATTATGCCGCAGCAAGGATAGCCAAGGGGATCCCAGTACACCACCATGCAGTTCATCCGCGGAAACGGGCTTTTTGGAGGCTCAGCTGGCATCAGTGAATGTGAAGCTAGAAGCCTTACTTTCCCTGAAAGTCAGCGTCGACTCGCTGCAAACGCTCCCCGCCAAGCTTGATGAGCTTCTCCTGCTGAAGCCTACTGTTGAGGAACTCAAGTCAACAGTTAAAGACCTCCAAGCGTCGGTGGACTTCTTCTCTGCACAATATGACTCTCTCCTGAAATTGGCAACATCTAATGAACTAGCGGTGAAAACTCTTCAACATGAAATCTCGGGCCTCCAAGCCACAGTTCGGTCTCAAGCTACAGAGATCTCACGAATTCAAGCTGAACAAAATGACAGTGAGCAGTACTCTCGTCTTCCTAACTTAGAGCTGCACGGTTTGCCATACTCTTCTGGTGAAAACCTGATTACCTACATAGCTGAGCTTGCGAGTAAGCTGTCAATCGATAACTCGTTTCACCCTTCTGACATCCAAGAAATTCATCGCTTGCCAGCCAAGCGTGACGGAATTCCGCCTGTCCTAGTTCGGTTTTCTTCGATTAAAACGAAGGAAACTTGGATGGCTAAGCGCGGTACACTTCGTTTGCTAAGTCAGAAGGGTTGCCTACCTAAGCTCTACTTCAATGACAACCTCACTCGAACAAACAAAGAACTGTTCTGGCAAGCGAGGCAGAAAGGCAAGGCACAAGGCTATAAATTCGTATGGGTGAAAAGGGCCAAAATATTCGCCAAAAAAAGCGAGAACTCTGAGCTGGTCCGTATCAACCAGCTAGCCGACATTGACAAGATTGTATAGATTCACGATGAATTTTGCTGAAGTATCAGATTTTAACGGTCTCTGTAGTTTTTTCGAAGATCCACAAGAGACGTTTTGTACAGTTATACATGTGAATATTAGGAGCCTCAATAAGCACTGGAATGAATTCAAAATAATTTGCAAGGAAATTTGCCCCTTAGTTGATGCTTTTATTCTTTCTGAAATCAATATTGTAGCAGAAGCGACAACTCAATTTTTTCTGCCAGGATACACTAGCATATTCACCACTCGACCATCTCGTAGGGGTGGAGGGATAGCAGTTTTTGTTCGCGACACCTGGTCCGTCACTAACCTTGCAGTAACCTTCAGTCATGCTGAATGTATTGCGCTCAATATCACGAATTTGATTAACTCTGTCTGTATTTTAGCAGTATATAGACCGCCTTCGGAAAACGTCCGATGTTTTTTGGACGAGTTTGATGCTGCACTTCGGCAGTTTGCAACTTACGATCATTTATGCATATTAGGAGATTTTAACATTGATACCTTAACCCCGTCAAAGTCTCCAGTATGCACCTACCTCAACACTCTTTCTGCTAATGGGATTTCCAACTTGATAACAGCTCCCACTCGAGAAGAGACTCTCATGGGCAGGTTGGTTGTTTCGTGCATAGACCACATTAATCTAAGAACTTGTTCCCAAAAAGTCCTATCAGCAGTTATTACACAGAAGCTAGCTGATCACTATTTTGTTGGATGCCGTTGGTTCTGTGATAGTCCTTCACCCCTGAATAGCGTAGCGGGTACAAAAATATCCGTCTTTGACTCCTCTAAGTTTGATGGCCTTGTTTCTTCCTTTGACTGGAATGACTTTCTCCTATCAGTTACATCCACTGATATTTACCAAAAGTTTGTGCAGGTTATAAAGACATTTGATGCTTCCTCCAGAAAAGAAATATACGTTAAAAGACGCCGGCCTGACCACTACTGGTTGAATGCAGATATACTGGCAGCAATAACAGAAAAAAATAAACTTTGGGTTCGGCATAGGCGCGCTCCTAACAATGCAGAGCTTAAATCTAACTTCAAAACTTGTAGAAATATGCTTACAGCGATGATTCGTTCAGCTAAGCGAAGGTACTTTTGTAAAAAGTTCTCAGAATTTAGCTCAGACATGCGCAAAACGTGGCTTCTCGTCAACGAATTTCGTGGTCACTCCTCCCAAAATTCAATCGATAATGTATTAAAGAGGTACTTTGGCTCTAATCTCTCAACGGTTGTAAGGGATTTTAACAGTTTTTTTGCGACCTTTTCGGGTACGACACGAGATTCTTTCATGACTTTCGAAAATGTTGTAACAGCCTCCGCTTTCCTTCCGCCTATGATAGAATCAGATCTCTATTCATTGTTAGTCAGTTTCAAACCGTCAAAATCACCAGGCATCGACGGCATTCGAGTTACTGACCTTCGTAGAAATTATGAGGTTATTAAGCATGTACTTCTTCATATGCTGAACGGCTTTATTACGAGTTGCATTATTCCAGACGAACTAAAGACCGCTATAGTACGGCCCTTGTTCAAAGGTGGCGCAGGAAGTAAGATCGAAAATTACCGCCCAATTTCTGTTTTGCCAATTATTGCACAACTTCTTGAAAAACATATATTCCATACTATGACATCATTTCTAGATGTACACAATGTCATTTCACCGAGTCAGTTTGGTTTTGTTCAAGGAAAGGGAACACAGCCATTGCTTGAAGATTTTGCCGATTTATTATTTTCTGGTTTTGAAAAAACATCTTGTTTGCTGTGCTCTCTTTTTAGATATATCTAAAGCTTTTGATACCGTTAGCAATTCAATCCTTCTGAAGAAGCTTTATAGCTATGGATTTCGTGGTCCGTTTTTTTCTTTTCTTTCGAACTACCTTTCAGATCGCTCACAACTTGTAATTGCAGCTGGGGCACGGAGCCCGCGAACAACACTAAGGGCAGGCGTACCCCAAGGCTCAATCCTATCTCCACTCCTATTTAATTTGTTTGTTAATGACATTTCTACTTTTCTTTCCCAAGCCAAACTTTATCAATACGCAGATGATACTGTAATTGTTGCCCGACATATTAACTTCGAAGATGCTGCCCGCTCACTGCAATGCGCTGCAACAGTAGTCATGGATTGGTTTCAACGAAATCTTTTGGACGTTAACGTAAACAAGACTAAGCTCATTTGTTTTCATAATCCTCTTAAATATGTGTGTCTTGATTTCCCTTTCCTTTTACATAACTCAAACTGTGTATCTTGCAAGTGTGTTCCTTTAGTTTTTGTTGAATCGGTAAAGTACTTAGGAATTTTATTTGACTGCGGTTTAACTTGGAATGCACAACTCACGTCCCTCTGTAAAAAATTGAGAAGTACTTGTTGTCTGCTATATAATACAAAATCACTTATGCCTCTCTCAGTTCGCAGACTAGTCACCCATGCTCTTGCATATAGTGTGCTACGGTATGGCGTTACGGTGTTTGGAAACTGTTCCGGCTTCTGGCATGAGAAAATTGACTGCATTTTAAAAAATATTTTGAAAAGTGTTTCTTATGGCATGCAACTTCCCGATGGTACTGATCTCTTTCAACATTTACAATTTCCCTGTCTCCGAACACTTTTTATTCAAACTGTTGTCTTACGTTACTTTTGGACAGATCAATTCAAAAGAAAAAACGTTGCTCTTCGTTCGCTTCGTTTTCAAGAGACTTTCGAGATACCTTTTGCCCGAACAAGATATGGACGGTATACACGCGAATTTTACGTGCCTGAACTCTTTAATAACTTGCCTCCTGAAATTCTACAAGCGAATTCGCTGCGTCAACTGAAGAGAATGCTGAGACTTCGCCTACTGGGATGAGATGTCGCCTAGCGTGTACCTATTTGTTAGTATGTGTGTGTAGTGCATAGCTACTGATCCAGTTTTGTATATTCCAAACTTTTTCAGTTTGCTCTACTGATGTGTGTGTGACGAACTTTACATTGCTTTGTTCACGGACATATCAATTTTTTTTTCTGTAGTTTTTTGGTCGGCATCACACAAGCCATTTGTTGGCTTTGATTGCCCCCGCACTCTTGTATGCTTTCATGAATGTGTCCTGAATACAAGTTTATTATTATTTATTATTATTATTATTATTATTATTATTATTATTATTATTATTATTATTGTTGTGTCGCTTCTACTACAGCTGTGTGTTCTCGGACATTCTGTTTTTTTTTTCTTCTCAACTTTTGGTTGGGCGGCGTCACACAAGCCACTGTTGGCTTTGATTGCCCCCGCACTATTGTATGTAGTTATGAATGTTCTTGAATATAATTTATTAATATTATTATAATTATTATTCCAAGATAGCGGTCAGTAAGGACAACTGCAGTGGGTGCTCTCAGCCTTTCTATGGTAAACAAAAGTATCTTCGATGCAATGAGTGCGAAAAACGCAAGCACATGAAGTGTGTCATTCTTCCGGATAGCGAGGATAGAAGAATGCTGACAGGGGTAAGCCCATATAGTTGGCCCCGTGCCCCGTGCACCTTCCACGACGCAGCTTTATATACCAAGCGGAACTAGTTCACATATTATCGGCATGTCATCTCTTGCATTTGTGTGCTCAACGTTGAGGAATTGTTTCAATTTTAATGTCAATGGATTCACGCACATATTTTATACATTACGGAATTTAAGCGAAGAAATTTATAGTTTCCTATTCTCAAATAATTGATGTTAGAAAAACAGACGAGTGAGCTCATTTGTTGCGTGAATAAATTAATTATTAGAATATTAAACAACTCATTTGACAAGAGAAATGCACAAAAGAAAGGTTTTTGTGCCTTTCTCTTGTGTCGTGTGTTGTGTAATTATTTTGTGTTGTGTGAAAGTTTAATATTATGATGTACTCAGTTGCAAACACAAATAATTAACACACAGGGTTCTATGTTTAATATGCACAGGGTTACGCTCAGAGCTGATCTGCACCTCTGAGTCACGGCAGCTCCAAACACGAGCGTCACGTGTTTGGGCCTGGGATGCCTGAGGAGAGGGTGCGCGAGGTGTCCAGGTCAGTCCCGGTGCCCCGGGCCTTGACGCTGCCCCTCCCTCCTCTCTGGTCACCTCTGTCACGTGACCCGAGTGGGAGGAGGGCACCAGCCGCGCGCGGTCGTGCTCGCGCGCGACTGTAGTGCCGCTACACGCTGCCAAGCGGTTTCCCGTGGAACCAATTTAGCTTTGCCATGGCCTTCGAGATCCGGAAGCGCGCGCCCCGGCAGCCGCTTGTTTCTTTGTCTGCTTGTGTCCGTTGCTGTTGAAAACTTGTTAGTCATCCCTGTTTCGAACTGCCGCTCTACCCTGCGGTCTTATTAGTATGTTTCTCGGCAGCGTATTCGAAGTGTACCAGAGCTATCAGTTTTCGAAAAGACCAACGCGTATATCGACAACAAGCGATTTTTCAGTTACAGAAATTTTTGTGGTTTGGTTTGGTTCGGCAAATGACAGCTTGTGCGCCGCATCGTGTTGAACCATCACGGAGCCCTTCCTTCTCGTTTTTTTTTTTTTTTGTTTCTGTGGTTGTCCTTCATTGCCCGTTTCGACATATATCTCGGGTTACATCTTTCAAGTCCGCTATTATTATGGTAAGTGCACTGCAACCTACCTGTTGGCAACGATTGACCGTTTTTCTACGGATAATCTTCCAGATTATCTATAGAATTAGGCAGTGTCTATTCAACTGGCAACCTGGAGAATAATTTCGCCGAAATTCTACCGGCAGTCACATCCCATTAGATGTCTCAAATCATGTGACGACTGCCGGTAGAATACTGACTTCCTTGTTCTCCCGGCATTTCGTGGAAACACGTTTCATAGACAACTTTTCGTGGACACACGTTTCATTAACACGTTTCGTCGGCACTAACATATCACCGACACTCGTTACGCGAATAGCAGGCTGTAGGGACATTTCGCAGCGCATGTGTCACTGGCCGACGGACCGGTTAACGCAGTTTTGCGGCGACAGTCTGCGACGGTTCATTACAAAAATGTTTCCTACCTGGCCCACCCGCACACGTTATTTGCGGCGACAGTTTGGGGTGACGTAGTAGAAAAAAAAGCTAATCCTAGCAGTCTATAGAATAATATGTCCATGAAACATAGCGTGTCACATAGCGTGCCGTTCGATGAGCTGATTGCCACCGCCAATGAGAGGCGTCTGCCGGGATAATTTCGGGAAATATATTTTCCCAGCTGCCGGGAAAAAAGACATATCCTAGAATTACTTCGGTTCTTGTTTGCTTTGCAATATTCTCAGTTCTATAAAAACTTAGCAGTACCTCTTCTCATTTCACAGAGCGCTTGCACGTTTGTACTTGTCTCCGGAATAGGTTGCATGTTATGAACTTCTTGGATATTTGCAAACAATCTTTTCTGTCTTGTTTTCTGCTCATTTGCAAGCACGTGTGCGAGTAAATTTTTAGAGCAAAGCTCTTAAGCGCCCGTTACCGGCTTCAGCGACATCGCCGAGGTCAGTGTCGGCGTAACTGCGCGTTGCATTATGGGTAAACTTCCTCGCTAGATTTAGCGAAAATGCTTCCCCGCTAAATTTAGCGGGAACTTTTTTCCGGTAAATTTAGCAAACATTTCCCGCTAAATGGAAAGGGAGCAGGAAAGGAGGAGGGGAGGCGGAGGAAGGGCGTACCCTCCCCTCCGTACTCTTCCCTCCTCCTCCTCAAGAGCTGCGCTCTAATTCGGCATTGCAGAGAATCGTAAACGTCTTTCATTTTTTTTTCTACGGGTTTCCTCCATGTTACTAATAGGTTTATCAGGTTGGGACGTCTTAAATAAGTTTATTATTTCCAACCTTCTAGACGTTACTTATTTAGGGCTAACGAATAATTTGCCTGAATATTTGAAGGGTGCGTTCAAATGTGTGGTCACGTGCCAGGTCGGACGGGCACCCGTATCAAACGGGTACCTTAACAAATGAACACTGGTTCAAACGGGAACCGTTTCAAATGGGTGCCGTTTCTTACGGGTGCCTTTTTAAAAGGGTACCCATATCCCATAATCACGTTTGATTCGAACGGGTCGACAAGTTTGCCACCTGTTTGATTCAAACGGGTCGACCAGTTTGCCACCTGTTTGATTCAAACGGGTCGACCAGTTTGCCACCCGTTTGAATTTCAAATGTTTTTTTTTAATCAGTAGGGCCTTGTCGAAGCGTATCACCAAATATAGAGTGAAAGAAGCTGACACCGCAAAATCAGCCATCCCAACGCCATTTGGGTTCTTTGAGTACACCCAGAGGCTGTTCGGAATTCATAACGCGTCACAGACTTTCTATAGGTTTATCGACGAGATAACACGAGGCCTGGATTTCTGCTAAGCGTATGTCGATGACATTCTTGTTGCCAGCACTTGTGCCGAAGAACATGAAAAACACCCGCGACAACTCTTCACTCGCCTCAAAAAATATGGTGTACTCGTCAACCCAGATAAGTGTCAGATTTGGTGCTAGTGAAATTAATTTTCTGATACCTTGAACTAACTCCGACGGTCTTTGCCCTCTCGGCGATAAGGTGCAAGCAATTCGGGGTTACGCTCAGCCAGGCAACAAACGACAACTTCGGGAATTCCTGGGACTGATTAACTTCTACCGAAGATTCCTGACAGGCTGCGCACGCACACTGCAGCCTCTGAACTATCTCCTGTCATCCCCGGAACCAAGCACTGCTCCGTTGGATTGGACGGACTAAGCCCAGGCCTCGTTCGTGCAGGTCAAGGAACACCTGGCGGCAGCTGCGCTCTTCGCCCACCCTCAACCAGATGAGATACAAGCCTCATGGTGGACGCATCTGATGACGGTGTTGGCGCGGTGTTGCAGCAGTTTTGGGTGACTCTTTTATTTATGTATTTATTTAGTTATTTATTTATTTATTTTACCCTCAGGGCATGCGGCATTACAGAGGGGAGTGGGAACAATAGTAAACATAATAAACAATTGGTAACAAAATATACAATACTTAAGGAACAGGGAACACGAAATTGGCAATAGATGTACAAAAAAGTGTCTGGTCATTAATTGATGTGAGTGATGCAGGTAAGCGATTCCAGTCTTTGGAAGTCCTGGGAATAAAAGAGTCCTAATAGACGTTAGAGTGGCAAAATGGGACACCGACTTTGTGATCATGATCAAGGCGTGCTGAAACAAAGTAGAGGGATGATTAGTTGTGATTTAAGCTAAGGAATATGGTGATAGAGTTTATGAAAAATACAAACACGAGAGACTGTGCGGCGATGTGCGAGGCTTGGGAGTAACAAATTATCGTTCATTGATGTTACGCTTGCGGTGCGGTTATAATTGGCCATTATGAAACGTGCAGCTCTGTTCTGAATACCTTCAAGTGAATCAACGAGCTAAAAGGTAGAGGGATCCCACATGGAAGCTGCATACTCTAGCTTGGACCTAACTAGTGTTTTATAAAGAAATAGTTTTAATGATATGGGGCGAGATAAAAGTTACGTTTGAGAAAACCAAGCATTCGATTGGCGTTGTTAGTCACATAGTTAATATGACGTTTCCAGGAAAGGTCAACACTTAAAATCACACCCAGATACGTGTATGAGTTTACAAGTCCTAGGGGTGTGTTAATAATACTATAAGCAAAATTTAAGTTGGCTTTACGTGTTGTGCGCATTATTTTACATTTATTAATATGGAGCTCCATTGACCAGAGTTCGCACTAGTGTAGTATGGAATCTAGGTCATCTTGCAGTTTTTGTGAGTCAGAGTCATTAGATATTACTTTATAAATAGCACAGTCGTCAGCAAAAAGTTTGATTGAAGAAGAAACCACCGCATGCAAGTCATTAATATATATTAAAAAAAGTAGAGGTCCCAAAATAGACCCCTGAGGTACTCCGGAAGAGACGGGTGTAGAGGAGGAGTTAGTACCATTCCACCTTACAAAGTGCGACCGATTCGTTAGAAACGATACTAGCCAGTTAAACACGTTAGAGTCGATGTTAAGTTTACTTAACTTAAGCAATAAAAGTAGGTGCGATACCTTACCAAATGCTTTGGCAAAGTCTAGAAATATGCAGTCCACCTGAGATCCCTGATCAAGTGCCGAATGAAAGTCGCTGGTGATAGACAAAAGTTGCGTTTCACAAGATAAATATTTTGTAAAAGGACATCTTCAGCTGGTGAAAAGAATGAATTAGATTCTAGAAAGTTAACGAGCTGCGTTTAGATTATATGTTCAAAACTTTTACAGGGAACGCTGGTTAGTGAGATGGGTCTATAATTGATAGGAACATGCTTATTACCAGATTTGTGCAAGGAAATAACTTTACCAATTTTCCAGTCGGCTGGTACCAATGAAGTTTCAAGTGATTGTTAAAAAATATGTGCAAGGATTACGGAAGAGTGTTGATTTGTAGCTTTAAGAAATTTTGAGTTAATCTCATCTATTCCAGTCGCCGAGGACAGCTTAAGACAATTGATGATGTTCAGAACACCATCGGGAGAAATGATGACAGGATTCATTATCGGGAAGGAATCAACATGATAGCTTGGGTTTGCACAGATGGGGGTGCTAGAAAAAGACCTAATAAACACTTTCTGGAACATTGTAGCACATAAAGATTCGTCGATCAGAGTTTCGTCTAGTGTTTTCAATGAAATACATGAGGATCTATCCCGGTGGGACAATACATTCCAGAATTGACGCGGATTATTTTTTAACATAGATGGTAGTAAATTGTGGAGGAAATTGAGCTTACCAATCTGAACTGCGCTCTTATAACACTCAGCAGCATTGAAGTTATTCTGCCAGCGAACACGGCAGGACGTGAGCCTGGTAGCTCTATATAAACGTTTCTTTTTGGTCGATAACCTCAGAAGCGCCCTGTTGAACCATGGTGAAGTAGAATTTACAATTATGGTTTTCAAAGGTATATATATATTTCTAGTGAGCGAAATCACCGCTTCCTTAAAAAGTGTCCAGTTAGTTTCAACAGAGCGCTCTGAGTCGTTCTCAAATAAAAGCATCTCAAAAGCTGCAAAATTCAACATTAATAGCGTCGAAATTGGCTTTGCTATAGTCTCGGATAATTTTATTTTTATTTCTGACACAAGTTGAAGGAATGCACAAGGTAAAATGTAATAACAGGTGGTCACTGAGGCCAGGAAGGCAAGTAATTGGACCAATTAGGTTGGGCATAGTAGTAAAAATCATTTCTAAAATGGTTGACGTTGTAGCCGTTACTCTCGTTGGGCTGTGAACTAGTTGAATGAAATGGAAATGAGAGAGTACACTTAAGAACTTTGCACAGTCTCTTGAAAACGGGTCAAAGCAGGGGTCACTCGTTCCCCAAACAATGTTGCGATAAGTAAAATCATCCATTAAAAGCAGGGGCGTACTTGGAAAACGCGTTAAATTTTATTCAACGCATCATGTAGTTTATCTGTAAAATCTGTAGCATAAGGAGGTGGGCGGTAACAGCATCCCAATGCAAACGTTTGATGTTGAATGATCATACACACCCAAATTACCTCTAGAGGACTGTTAATATTTACAACAGAGGACGGTATACTTTTAATAACTCCAATTAGAACACCTCCACCCGTTCACAACTCCCTGTCCTGCCGATAAGTAGTGACCTGTTTCAGTCCGAGAAACAACTCTGTGTCTCTAACTTTGGCCGAGAGCCATGTTTCGGTTAATACAATAATGCTAGCTCGCAAGTGTCTATGACAGAGCTTATATCCTCGCGTTTATTCGTTAAGCCTCGTATATTCGTAAAAAGGATTGAAAAGTTCGGCAAAGAATCAAGACGGTCACCAACCCTTTGCAACTGCTAAACAGGAACAAGTGCACGAGTGTGTGGCCGGGGAGGTGGTTCCATTCACATGCAGTGACTGGAACCACCTCCCCGCCGCCATCGCTTCCATCGCAGACACAAACCTGTTCAAATCAGCCATTTATAACCATATATTGTAACCCTGCCTATTCATGTTTGCTTTTGTTGTTAAACCTTTTTGCGCATTCCTCTCTGTAATGCTTCGGCGATTGAGAGTAAATAAATGAAATGAAATAAAATGAAGTGCACCATCCGGGGCAGAATCAGCTGCTTCACGGCGTCTAATACTGCTGGAGTTATGCGGTCAAAATAATTCTGTGACCTGCCCTGCGTCACGGTCATATACATAGCATTTTTCATTTATAAATAACTTATTATAATTAAGTTTGAAAGTAGTACCGCTTGATTTTCCAAACTCAATAAGCTTCCTTCGCGCCAAACGAGTTGCAAAAGAAAAATCCTCGCTAACACTGACGTCCATTGATTTCAGTTTCGCCTTTAAAACCATGACTTGCTCTTTTGCCTTGAAAGAATAAATTTTAAAAATGACTGGCCTACATTTGCTGATAGTGTACTGGCCAAGCCTATGAGCCCTCCCATGACAAAAGACAGGTCAGTTTCGCTATCGAAACAGTCAAACAAAGCCCTTTTTATTTTTTGTTCAACTTGAGCCCACATTTCCGCGGCACTATCAGCGATACCATAAAAAAGGGCGTTGTTTCACCTAGACCTATCTTCAAGTTCATCCAACCGATGACGTAGCGCAGTATTTGTTCTCCTCTGCTCTCCTATTTCCTTTCGTAGACCTTGTATCTGTTGTTCAAAAGAGTTGTCTTTTTTTGACGGATACACAAGCCTTGTACTGATTTTTGTAACCTTTTCTTCAATAGATTTTTTACTTTGCTTTATTTCGTCAACGGAACTGATTAGCGCTGCTTGGCCAGCCTCAAACCCCTGTGACCGAGAATTTAGCTTATTTAATAACTGAAACATTTGTGAAAACTGCTGAGCTTGCTCCGCATTCATAGGACCCGGATTTGTTTCAATATCGCCACGACAGAGCAGCGATCTAATCAAGCCAACACACGCTTGACCATAATGCAGCAAACAAAACAGACAGTGTGGGCAGGGCCGCAGCAGCAAAAAACGGTCGTCGGACCGGTAACAATATGACTGTCGTAAAGTGCGGGACGTACCTGCTCAAAGATGAAAGACAGCCTGTTAAGAATGCTGCTCGAATGCTGCTCGTCGCGCTGCTGCCGGCCTGCCCACTGGCAGGCTCTGGCATTTTTCTCGAAGTCCCTGTCACCTGGGGAAACTCGCTACAAAGAAACAGACACACCAGTTTTTTCTCTCTTTCTAATTCTAACTAGGTTTCAGCTTTGCTTCCTTCGATGAACATAGATAATCTGGAATCTATAGTAATTTACCTCAAACCAAAAAAAATTACACCATCTTCCCGAGGGGAACCATGGGGTGATGCGGAGCATCGTGTTGGTTCCGAGGAAAGAGTCAGTTGCGTGCTGACGTCGAGAGATGGCGCCACCGACTGCCCTAGCGTTACCCCCTACGCGAGCCTTCGTCGCGGCTCGCGGCAGAGAAAGTTGGAACGCTCGCCGCTCGCCGTTTATTTTATTTTTTTCACACTTGAAGGAGAGGAGACAAGAGGAGGAGAGTTGCGCGTGCGCGCGCGGTGTGAGGAGAAGCCAACGCACGCGCAGTGCACGCAGCTGGTAGAGAGAGAGAGCGGAGAGAGTAACGCGCAGCTGTTGGAGAGAGGGAAGGAGGAGAGTTGCGCGTGCGTAGTTCGAGTGCCGACTACATCGCGGACGCGGGACATAGACCCGAGCAAGAGATGCTCCGCATCTAAAAAATACCCAGGATTTGACTGCATACGACTGAATGGCATTCGTAGAAACTTCAGTTATATTTGAAACACACTACTCGTTCTGTTCAATATTTTAACATAATCTGGTATCATACCTAACGAGCTAAACTTTGCTTTGTAAAACCTCTGTTTAAAGGAAACCATCAGTGTTGATATCTAACGCCCAATATTCATTTTGCCATGCCTTGTCCAGGTATTAGACAAATTCATTTAGTATAACGCGATGTGTTTGTTTATAGACAAACATGACGTTATGTCTCCGAATCAATACGGTTTAATTGCTGGTCGAGGCACGCAGCCACATTTCGACGCACACTCCGACGACCTAAACTTTGGTTTTGACAATAACCTGGTTAGATGTGCCTGCTTCCTAGACATTTTGAAAGCATTCGATACAATTTGCCCTTCAAGTTTACTACAAATAATTTATTGGCTTCCGCGGCCCATTCTTTTACTGTTCAATAATTTCTTACTTGACCGTTCTCAGCTTACAGCACTCAGTGGTGTACAGAGCATCAACAATTCTTTACAAGCTGATGTTCCTCAAGGATTTATCCTCTCACTACTTCTCTTCAACATCTACGTTAACGACATGTCTAGTGTTGTTTCCGACTGTACTCTTTTATGGACAAGTCATCTTTCCTACCCGAAAGCACTGGAGATCATCAGCGCCGTTCTAACGAACTCATGAATTGGTTTAACCAGAATTTGATTGCTATAAGTATAGCTACAACAAAGCTTGTTTGGTTTCACAATTCTCTAATTTTTTTTATATTCTTTTTTATCACCGCACATCCCACTGTTCCCCATGTCATTGTAATGAAGTCCCATATTCCGACATCTCGGAACACATTTCGATTCCGACTTGCATGGAAATCGTATCTCATCGAACGGGTGTAGTCCGAAACAACACATTCCCATTTGAACCCGTCCCTTTCGACACCTTCCTGAAACGACCTTCCCATTTGAACCCGTCCGGTTTCGACCGATTCTCGAAACACCATTTCTAGTTGAACCCGCACCGTTTAAACCTATTTGTATAACACCCTGCACATCTCAACCTCTTCGCGAAAACCCTCCATTGTTCTAACCCTGGTAAGCTTACCTTTTCTGCTCAAGAATATGTTGTTAAATATCTTTGCAAGTCAACGTATTCTTAAAATGTACAACCCTTTAGGCAAGCTTCGATATAATATATTTCTACTCTAAATACTTTGAACGTTTTTTTCAAGATGGTCCCCAAAACGTGCGACCGTTGAATGAAACTTTTACATTGCGCAACACTGTTACCGCGAACTCGACCAATCTTGTAATCGCCTCTTTGTGACTGTAATCCTTTTCTCTTCCGTGTTTCCATCCCAGCGAGCAAAATCCAGGGCCAATCACTGCCCGACAGTTCCGTTCCCTTTCGAACGTTTCTTATTAAATTTATATCCATCCCTGTATAAACTCCGTTTTTTCTCTGGGTTTGTAAGATGACGAACAAAGACACCTTGCGCCGGTGACAGTGATAAGTTCTATGCTCGTTTACAGAAAATAGACGCTAGAAACACCAGAAAAACGTGCAAATAGTGATGCGGGCTGAATCATCGTTGGCACACCGCCATGCGGCAGTTCCGTTCGCATTAGCACCTTTCGTACGAAAGTTGTATTCATCGAAGTATAAACAATGCTTCTTCTTTCTCCGGATTTGTAAGATGGCGTACGAAGACATCCTGCGCCAGACACAGCAATAACTGCTATGCTTGTTTGCAGCACTGTAGGTAACACACACACCAGGAAAGCAAGCAAATAGTGACTTTTGGCGATCAAAATTCCAAGGTTGTTCTGGAAGAGGGCGAAAAGAGGTAACCAAGGAGGACAGATATTGCATTCTTGAACTCACTGAACTCATGACGAAAAAATAAGGAACGATGATCTGGGCGGGTATGCTGTTTCGGGATATGAAGATATGGAAAGAGGTAAAACGCGTAGGTCGTTTTTATACGGGTCAAAACCGGAAGGCACCAACGGGAAGGTTGAAATTGGAATGGGTTGAAACGGGAACCACTCTACCATGCACGCTTAATTTTAGTGGAAACTTAGCTCACACCAGGATTCGTTTGAGCCTCATGGTCCGCCACTGTTAAGACGTTTTTCATTGGTGATAAGCGTCAACGTCTCGACTCCCGGCGGCACTCAATCACCTGCGACGGCGTCCGCCGTTGAACCTTTTAAGGGTGTTTTTTGCATTTTGTTTTTTAAAAGCCGCGCTACGCCTCAAAATATAGCAAGGTAGCATAACAAGGTTCGTGATACGTGTAAAAGGCGAATTGGAGCTGACTGAGAGCAGACTTCAACGTGGCAATCTCATCATATAATGAACATTGCTATTTCAGCAACCTCATATTTTTTTTTCAGAAAGCACCAACACCTACGGCCTACAAATATATGACCTATGATGCCGTACGTTATTCCCTGGACAGCCAGATTGCTTGAAAATTAACTCACCCAACCAGAACCATGGAGAACAGCAAACAGAACACGATACGGATGAAGCAGATTGACAGCCAAGTGTTTAGTAATGTGAATATATTGACTAAGTCACATGTTGTGAAATCAAGATGTCGACAAATGTTTACGTGGTGTGTGCGCCCAACATGACCACAAACTGTTACGCAACATGTTAAGATGTAGATTTTGCAAGAAACGGCAAGAAACGAACCCATATATCTTCAAAAAGTTAAGGAGAATGTTTTTACTAATTTCGCTTTTAAGCATTGGGCTACAATTCTAAACACCGGACAAGTTCCTTTTCCCATCAAGAAATCGAAACTATGTTATCCACGTCGGTTGACTAAACCCCTTAACGTCTCCAACCAATCACTGCAATATTATAATAGGCTGACCCCCAAACTTGAACGTTGAACTCAAAGAAAATGTTTTCAGTAATTAAATTAGCAAATTATATCTCTATAACAGTGGAGTCATCATTCGAATCCGCTAAATTAAATTTGACCATTTAAATATAAAAGTCGGCAAGTTATTTGAATAATTATATTTTCGCTTTTATGTTCCTTTGCACAAAAGCCCCACCTAAGCGCCAAGCAAATTTAATTCGAAGAAACTTTGCCCCGCAGGTCAACGTACGTAACATTTATTTTCGTGTTTTTGTACCCCAGTCAGAACCTATAGTCAAAAAAGTGCCTCTGGTTCTTCAAAACAGAAATATATTTAGCAGCAAAAAAAAACTAGTACGCAAGCACATAAAACGAAAATTTACGGAAGTGGGGCATCCGCAGCACCTGCGGATATAGTGGCTGCATGCTTTTCGTAGAAAAGTCAGATGGAGCAGGTTGAAAACATTTTGTTTTGTTTTCACGCGTATTTGGCTCAGCCTAAAACAATCGAGATCGTTCAGAACAGAACGTGGAGATGCTTACTCTTCGCTCCATGTTTCAGCGCACATTTTTGACCTGAATACGCGCTACAGCAAACTGACAACACTCTCATTCGTAAGCTGCGGCATATAATAAAATCAAATTGGTAATATGACACTTAACGTACTTTGAAACTGACTGAGCACTGCAGGGTAAGTTTTAATATTACAGCTAGTACGTAATTTGGTTAACTGAAACTAGGAGTGCAGAAGTGTCCTATAGAAATTGCCATTGCCAGGTCGTTGTCTTTACAAGTTTCCGCGATGCTTTCGTGAAAGTAATTTTCCTTACGTGGAACCTCCAAAATATGCAGGGTTAACTTTCGTCTACTGACTATTAGGTTATAACTGAAGCTTTAAAGGAGCCGTGCCACAATTTTCGAACGTTTCCCCCTTAACTGTGGAAATTAGTCTCTGATACTTAAATAATAAAAACAGAAAACAATGTTCACTTATGTGCGCTAGTTTATAATAAACAAAAATTATACAAACTGAAACTTGTGATACTCCTAAACTTTCACACCGTCTTCCGAGTCGCATGTGCAGTGACGTGAACACGAGTGATGGGGAGCTTCCGGTTGTGTTCTCGAACACGCTCGCGAACTCCCATCCTTCTCCTGTGGTCCGGAGGTTTTCGCCTCAATTCAGAACACTTTTAAAGCTCCAGTTCAATCACATCAGAACACCGGACCTAGTTGGCATCGCTGATTTTCGCAACCGATAATCGATCTCAGACGAGAATGAAAATATACGCATTAATACGTGATTTTTCCAGTTCGCCACGGAAGCAGCTGAGATGATGTGGTTTCGTTCACTTTTCGTATATGGCGTCACAGACAACCTGTCAAATAATGCGCGACGATAAAAATACTTTGGCGCTGTTAATTCAGGGCTAACGACAAAAACGTCAAAAGACTACGTTTAAACTGAGCAGATATTTGCACAACCTGCTCATTCACTACACTTGTTCTTGTAACGACGTCACGGGGTGGTTTCCATGGCCGCCAAACGCGGCTTCATGTTGGGAAATACTCAGGTATTTTCTTTGAAATGACAGGGTGGAGTCACATTGTTTCCAAGGAGATTATGTATGTTTTTTTTTCTTTTTCAAAAGCTATGTTAAAAAATTAAAGTAACACGCTGCAGATTATTTTAACGTTAGAATTGTTGACCGCCCGTTGAAGGGCTTAATACACATTTGTAATTTTAGAGCGCAGCTCTTAGGCGCCCGTTTCCTGGCTTGAGCGGCGTCGGCGTCGGAGTAACCGCGAGCCCCCCCCCCCCCCTCCCCCTGAGGAGCTCGGGAGGACCTCGGGTTTCTTCGGGAGGACCTCGGGGAGGGGGGGGGGGTCACGTGACCCCCCCCCCCCCCCCCGAGGCTACGTGACCCCCCCTCCCCGAGGTGACGTGACCCCCCCTCATCAGGTCACGTGACCTCCCCCCCCCCCCCGAGGTCACATGACCCCCTCCCTCAGTACTCTTCCCTCCTCCTCCTCACGAACTGCGCTCTAATTCGGCGTTACAGGGGGTTATAAACGGCTTCCACTTTTTTTCACTGGACCAAGTGGCGATTTTTAACAACGTGTAATCTGTTATATTTTTAAAACTAAATTAACTAGTCACATAATTACCTTGTATTCCACATTCTTCTAGGTAACAGAAATAATCGAACTATTTGTTGCTCGAGCTACGGTGATTGTTCTTGCCTTACTATTATCTGGCTATTCAAAAACGAAATCTCGTAACAGATCCTACGTATTCAGATGTCAGTAACTGCTATTCCTTCAGTGAAGTTACTTCGAGCTCATCGTAAAGAAGATGGTTGTATACTTTTCGAGCTCACGAAATTGTAAATATACTTGTAAAAAACTGCGGTTGATGTTTTGCTTCCCTCTAGTTTTTCAGTGAACAATATGACGGAAGATGGACCCCAAGTCCAAAGGATTCCTGAAAATACCGAATATATCATGGATCGTAGTTGGCATGTGCCGTTTCTTGGAGCCCTGGTGACTTTTTTCTCGTCCTCGTTGTACAGGCTATCAGGCCTTCTTTTTGTGGAAGTTATGGCAGAGTTTCGCGTGAACCGGGAGCTGGCTTCGTGGCCCGTGAATATGATGTCGAGCGGCTACGACATGGGCGGTAAGAAATATTGCAGTTAGCATACTTACAATTATCATTGAAATATAGCTAGCTTAGAACATTATGTGAAGAAATGGCTACAGAAAAAATGCACCATATAACTCAATTCATTGAGCATTATCATTAATGTTGCTACCCAGAGCTCAATTTATGAGTGATGTTATTGTGAGCACATAATGTATATGTGGCATTTTCCGCAGAACCTACCGTTAAAACCACAGCTTTGAGATTTTTAAATGACGGCATACAGTTAGCGTCAACGTCTCTGTAATACATTTTTTTTATATTAATTCTAATATAACCAGGTACTTTTGCTTATGACATACCTAGAAAAAAAAATCTTGTACGTCGATCCAGTCGATGTCAAATTTTATGGGAAACCTCATAATCCTGACAGTACTACTTTATCAGTTAATTGAAATCGACACGATCGCTCATACCCGAGCTTCTGAAGGACCAACATCGGATTTTATCTCTAGGTTTTTAGGCAAAAGCCATACCAAGCAAAACGGGTTGACAAATCCTTTTATCTTATTATTTATTCGATCGACCAGGTCTGCTGTATGGTCTACTTTCCCAGTGCCTAAGCTTACTTCAGACGGCCTTCATTGGAGCCTCACTAACATCACTGGGAGTCATTACCTCTGTCTTCGTGTCGAACATTTGGTGGATGACTTTCACCTTGGGTTTGGTGCACGGTAAGAGCCAATTGATATTTTGCCTTTTTCTTTTTTCTTTCTGGCTCTCAAACGTCATCATGAGTGGAAAGTTTTCGAAATGGGTATAGGAGCAAACGCAAGCACCGTCTGTTTGCGTCATCGTTGCGTGCTCCACACTGCGCATGTGCCATACGTACGCAATGCAGCGAGCCATGCGTGCATGTGCTCGCTATTGAGTTTTGCGTGCTTAGGAAGCGGTGCGAGTCCAATGCGAATCTCGCGCGCGGACAGCGCGAGACTCTCATTGGCTGACCTGTAGGCTGACCGAATACCGGTCTTAGATTGCTCTGAGCAGTTTATATGCGTACATCCAGACATGTGCGTAACGCGTTACAAGTAACGAGTTACTTTTACCTAGTTACTTTTTTCGGTAACGAGTAACGTATTTAGTTACTTTTTTTAGAAAAGCAAAGAGTAACGTACTTAGTTACTTTAAAGGCCAAGTAACGAGTAATGGTATCTCGTAACTTTTGAGGAGTAACGTGTACAACAACGTTTAAACGGCCTCGTTTTAATTCCAACCTGAGTATGCGACTCTTGTGACAAAGGCAGATGGTCAACCCGAAAAGCAACTAAACAGTATGACTGTACAGCTGGGAATGTCCTTCACCCAGCGAACACAAAAAGGTTCGTTGCTTGGACCTTCTAGAACTGGGTACGGACCAAATGTAAACCCGGAGGTTGCGAACACGGGAAGGCAGACAACCATTATCCGCTGTCCTCAATGAGGCTGCAGTTCCAGAAGATTTACCAGCTCTTCCTGAAGCACAACACTGCCGTTCCTTCGAGTGCGTCAGTAGAACGACGCTTCAGCGTCGCCGGAGATGTATCTTCAAGGAAGCGAGGAAACATAACTGATGAAAACTTCGAGAGGCAGCTACTGCTTAAGTGCAACAACTACTAAAAAGAAAACAATAAACCATGAAACAAAAACAGCTGTGTATTTGGTCGTCAAATTAACGTGTAAAGTAACTCGTTACTTTTGGGGTAACTCACGCGTTCCTTGTGGGAATCGGTAATGAGTAACGTATTTAATTACTTTTTGAGCGAGTAACGAGTAACGGTATTTAGTTATTTTTTTGCGGTAACGTGTACATGTCTGGGTACATCTCGATGGCGCTGCAACTGCTAGCGTATACATTTGCGTTCTGCTGTACTATACTTCGTTTCAGATTAGGTCCGAGCGCGGCCAATGTTATGAGCCAAAGGGCCAAGCAAACAGCGAAAGAAGCAAACGTCATGGCGTGCTCTCTGCAGTTGATAGGACCAGCCGGTATTCGCCGTCTCGCTGTGCCTGCTCCTCCACCTGCTAGTCCTATCAAGCGCAGAGAGCACGCCATGCCGTTGCGGTTTTTGCGCTGTTTGATTGGCCCTTCGGCTCATAACATCGTCCGCGCTCGGACATAATGTGAAACAAAGTATAGCACTACTGGGTTTGACGCATTCCGCTGCGTTCCGCTAATGGCCTGCGTGCGTAGAACGAAGTGATAACTCAAGGGCCTTTACGCCATTCTAAAATTCATTAATATTTCAAGAAATGGCCACTGACGACTCGAGAAACGCAAAATGGCGTGGCTCATTGTGTTGACGCATATTCCTTCGTGATTCGTGAAGCGGCTGTTATCGTCTGTGGTGATAAGGGAGCTCCGGCGAACTTGACGTATAAAACGCCCGCTGGTGGGAACGTTCGGCCTAGTGCCGTGAGCTCTCACTACACTAAGTTTCGCATTAAGACCGACAACAATCAACGTTATGATTCTAAGGAATCGTAGCGTTGGCGTCTGTCGATCAAGCAGTGCCAAAAAAAGTACATCGTCATAATGCTCGTCCTCGTTGTACGTCTGTTATCGCCGACTCAAAACAATCACGGACAGTGAACGCGCTTCGATTCTGCGAGTCTTTAGCGTAATTGCTTTAGACGGGGACATCAAACCCAGGAGAACTACGATCGCCGCGACGAAGCACTTTCGGTGTTACTTGATAGACTCCATCGGGTCAAACACATTGGTGTGATCCCACCCTTTAGACACCGCCTTCGTTTGGTACGTGTGACTGTTTTCTCCGAGAGAGACAAGGTATCGATCATTGGCATTAATTGACGTTTTATCGAACCGGCCCACGGCGATGTAGTCCAAACTTGGTCAACATTGCCGCGGAAATGTGAGTCCGCTCTACCAGGGTTTACGCTTCCTAAATAAAGATCGCCGCCACAGCTGTAGAACCCTTTGTTTACTATGCGCCCTAAAAAATAAATAATAATCCGTTCTTGAAAGGTTCTTCGACGCACTAAGAACTCTTTCAGCTTGTAAAGAACAATTTCGCCTGAAGCACAGTCACCCCCTGGCGCACTAGAAAGGCAACTGAGCGATGAAGCACTTTTTCGCATAAAAAGAGTAGCCTAAAAGAAACCCTTATACGTTCTGCACAAAGAACCCTCTTAAGGGGTGCTTAAAATAATTTTTTTAAGGGGCAAATATGACTAGCCCAAGAATCCATAAAAGTTCTTTTACGACCATTTGACCCGAACGTATCAATCGACGGGAGAAAAACGGAAAAAACGAACCGTTTGTGTGACGCCATACCCAGAGGTTTCAACTGCCATGCTTGTGCAGCGTGTTTGACAAGCTCGGGTAAGGCTTGCTGAAGACTCGGAAAAGTGAAATACTCAGCATCATAGGCCACAATTCCCTACCCCAACCAAACGCGCCGGAAAGGAAGGGCCTCAGCGCTATTTTGAAAGCGCTGTTGTGGCTACTTAGCGCATCAATATGAATTATAGTTTTGATAGACGCGATTCTGAAGGCGAAATAGATACGGTTTAGGTGTTTTTTTCTTCTCTCAAATGCAGAAACGCTTCAGCTTCCCTTTTAGTAGTCAGTGACCATAGCAGGCGGAATTCTTTTACTTTGTTTCCACGATAGTCATAGTGCACTCTGCCAACCTCGTTGGCAGAGTGCACGATGAATGTTCGACTGAATTAACTTCGATGAACAACCTGAAATGAAGATGATGAAAGACGTGGATTGTACTGCTTGTGGTGCTGCATGACTGGAGCCATCATTCGGCTATTCCTCAACCACCTTTTTCTACCATGCATACTTTCATTTTTTATCATTGTACTTTCGTACTCACGCGTAAATCCTTAAGAAACTACCGCCAAAGTGGTATATGATGGGTCACAATTGAACCAGAAATGACGGAAGATTACAGCAGACGCAGGGAATCGCCCGCAGCTACATCAGACCAATGAAGTGCGCTCCCTCGCACACGCCAGTGCGTCGCCGGCAAGCCCGATATACCAATATGAGTCCGCGAGTTTTCAAGTTGGATGGGCCATGAGTAAGAAATGGCGACACGTCGCAGACATTCAAGATACATTTCGCTAAATTACTCAAGCACCAAAGAGCATGAGGCGAGTGCATACCTACACGCAATGCACGTGTAGGGACCCTAAGTCGGACACTCGGCTAGAAAGTAGACGAAATAGCGGACTGCTGCGATTTGCCAGCTCCGACTGCTGCTATTGGACAGAGCCAAGTTCACGCGCGGCGCCGGATAATAGCGGCGGTCGGCGATCTCACCCATGTTCTCGCGGGTGTCTCACGTAGAGCCGCTGAGGTTCGATTCTGGTCTAGGTGAGAGCAAAAGGGTTCTCAGCTGATGATTCGGTGTGGCGCCACAGCGTGTGTCTTATAAACCAATAAGAGATGTTTTACACTTTTGCGAGTTTACGATCGGGCAACGTTTGGTGAGAATATATCACCAAGACACAAAGGGCGAGAAAAGTCTCCTGGCCTCCTCTGATGTGCTTGTCCTTAGCACTGCTTCACCCACCGGTATAGATCAGCTTGGTACGTCAGCAGAACAACTTCAGATTTGTAAACGAAGCACGAGTTGTCAATGTCTTCTAACGTGAAACAGTAGGCAATCACAATTTCAGCCTGTGTCCGATCTCACTTCGCGCCGCTCGGTACGTAGCAGACGATTAACGTTTTTTTTTTTAATTCCTTAGCATTAGAAATCTCGTTTTTACGAAAACCAGGCGGTGTCTGTCAGTTTGTCAGCACCGTGGAGAGAGGAAGAAGGAGGGGTAGAGGGTGAGGCGTAGTACCTCTCCTGGGTTCGAAGCGCAGACGTCAACACTTGTACCCTCTCCCTGTCCCTCTCTCCCCGGCGCTGACAAACTGAACGAATAGAAACCACCCGGTTTTCGTCAAAAAGAGCGTTTTCGTTTTCTTTAAAGGATCTTCGCACAGCTGTCGCGGAGTCAGAGAGGAGGTGGCACCGCAGCGCGGTGGAATGCGGGCGTGCTCAGTTGCCGCTCTGCCGTCGCCGGTTGATCCTCGCTATGGGTTTTCGTAGTAGCGGTGCAGAGGCTGTGATGTGTGTGTGTCGTTAAACCGATCGATGAGGTTCCCTCCACGAGTACTATAGATGCGGTTCCTTCTACGAGTGGCATGGATGTGGTTCTTTACACGAGTGATATGGATGATCGAATCCAAGGGCGTCGGCGTACTCTGGCAGGTAGAGTACATAACCGAGGTGAAAAAAAATTACAGGAAGATCCATTGGTGGTTTCTTAGGAAATGCGTTGGCATGACCCATGGCAAATTTCACACACGTTTTCTTTCGGAAATGCTAACACTGTCCTCGTAACGAGGCCAAAGCAGGCAGCAAATAATAGGGGACGGAAAATAAAAAGCAAGAAAAGAAAGTCAAAACAAAACGTCCAAGGATACCAAAGCACTTCTTATGAGTTGTGAATGCGAAAGCATGCCGCCTGCGACGTATTGCTTCCGCCTCGCATTGTCGAAGGGAATCGTCCTCTTGCCGCCTGAGACGCTTTTAATCGTGATCCGCTTGCGCCTCCCGACGGCCGAACGCACGCTCTCGTGAAGTGGCCGCGCCGCGCTGAGCACCGCTGTGCCGTGCTGAGCCCCGCTGTGCCGTGCTGAACTCGGCTGTGCAACGTCTCCTGAGTCTGACCGTGCGATCTCTGCAGGCTCCGCGGTCAGCCGCTTTCTCTTACCGGTGCCGGGCCGCAGCGCCGCCATAGACAGGGCTTCTAATAAAAATAATAACGTTTATTTCTCCATACAAGTGCATGAGCGAAGGGGACTGAGGAAAAAAGCTGCATTTGTGCAGCTTGACGAGTCCTGAAGCCTCTCCCCAATAGGCAACAGCGCATGTCACAAAAGAAATGTATCACTTTGTAAACAAACGTACGAAATAAAAAAACACAGGTCAGTAATTGAATATAGAACATTCCAGTGTAGCATATAAATTAGCTCTGCTCAACAGACGGTTTACTATAAAAGCAACAAGCGCACATTCAAGGGTTCAAGATATTCAAGGGCTCAAGATTCAAGATATATAGCACGACTAAGTAATACTATACTGATTCACTAAATTCATTGTCAACAGATATAACATCAACTTACAAATGATGACATTGAGTGGAATATTTTCTTAGTCATTGCTATGCAAATTCACTCTCCAAGAAAAACATTCTCTGATATATTTTACTGTCGGTGTTGAAGGATGAATATTATGAGTGTTAAGGAAATTAAGCAGGGTCGAAAGCACGTTGGATAGCATTTGCTCAACATAGATTGTTCTGCAAGTGGGGACTTTCCAGTAGTCTAGGCTACGTACGAGTGTGATATGTGGCGTTCCTTAGAAATACGCCGCGCGAGAGCCAATGGAAGCCTTGTTCCTTGAAACTATGACTCGCGCCAGCCGATGGAAGACTATCCATCAGATTTGTGCTACAGGTGAAATTTTGTCGCTTCATTGGGAAAAAAGAAAGTGCCGTTTGGAGCGACTTCAAAAGCTGATGACGTCGGTTCGCTCCATGAGACAGGTAATGCTTTCGCATTAAAAAGTAAAGGGGTCGGCGTTAGCGTTTCCCAAAGGGGAACGTGTGCGCCCTTTCCGAAAGGTCAAGCAAGCGCATTCCCTAAGAATCTACCAATGAACCTTCCTCTATATTTCTTTTCGGTCTCTTACCAGAGGACGTAGGGCGTTTTTTTATTTTGTTTTATTTATGTCTGCCAAAAAAACGCGACGTATCGAACAAACCGCGTTTTTCGCTCGCGTTAGCGGACCCGCCGTCTGCAAAGGTTATATTTACCAGTTTCGCGAGAGGCAAATTAGATCTCGGTCTCGCTCTTGCGGTGACCAAAATTGGACCCTCTCGTGTCAGCTGCAGTCATTTCTTCAAAGCAAACAGTCAAAGCAATATACCTTTGCACATTCGTTCGTCAAGGCCGTATTTTGATTATTTACCTCAAATCTTTAAAACTGTTAAGGCAAGAGCGTACATCGGGTATCTCTACGTCCCAGCGTTGTCCTTCGTGCTTGGGTAATCCGGCAAAATCTCATAGCTCACGAGGCATGATCAAAGTGTGGGGGTACTTGCATAATTCACAATATACAGCTCTTTACTAGCACCTATACCATAGCGCTCCTAGACTGTCACAAGCTGGTAACAATCAGAGGATGTCGTTACTTTTACAGCGCAGCACTTAGGTGCCCGTTTCCAGCTTGAGCGGCGTCGCCGTCGCCGTCGGCGTAACCGTGCGTTGCATTACGAGACGTTTCCATTAATGACGTCACACGTGACGTCACGAGCGTCTCCAAGTTACGTCACGAGGGTCACAAGTGACGTCACGACGATCACGAGTGTTACGAGTGACGTCACGAGTGGCGTCACAAAGGTCACTTGTGAAGGTCACGATGGAGGTCACGACCTTGACAGCGAAGGTCAAATCCTGCACGAAGCCTTCACGAGTGACGTCACGAGGGTCACTACGGTCACGAGGGTCACGAGTGACGTCACGAGGGGGGAGGGAAAGAGGGGCAGGAGGAAGGGAAAAAGACGAGAGGAGGGGAGGGTACGGAGGGGGAGGGGCATACCCTCCTCTCCGTACCTTCCCCTTCTCCTCCTCAAGAGCTGCGCTCTAATTCGGCGTTACGGGGAGCTGTAAACGTCTTTCATTTTTCATTTAGAGGAATATGTTTTACTATGTTGTGGAAATTCGGGCCAAAGTACGACTGCGAGTTCTCGCGCCAGCAAAACGACGAAACGATTGCTTGAAATCATAATCTCGCAGTCGTACTTCTATATGAGCCCCGCAACGCATTTAGACGTTATTAGACGTTAAATATGATTTTGAGATTCAATGTAGTACACTGGGAATTGTTAGGAACATATAAAGAACGACGGCGGCTCATTTACTGACGTGCGCTGTTAAGCAAGTATTTACTTAGTACTGCATCACAATTAAACAAGCAGCGGTGCCCAAGAAAGCTTTTTACAGCTGCTTGTTCCGTTGTATTTATACACACCGAGCATGCACATGCTCCAGGTCTTGCTCTGACGCAGTTGTATCTCGATACGAGCCCCGCAACGCATTTAGACGTTATCAAATCATTAATTAGGACTTCAGGATCCAATGTCGTCAACTGGAACTATTACAAATATACCAAGAAAGACAACGGCTCGTCGACTGGCGTGCTCTTCTAAGCACGTATTAACTGAGTACTTCCTCAAAAATAAAAGCGCAGCGGTGCACACGAAAGCGATTTACAGCTGCTTGTTTAGCTGTATTCATACTCGCCGAGCATGCACCAGAGTACCACAAGAACAAGCCGATATTTTATAATTGCTCATTGGACAAACATGATATCAATCAAACGATATAACCAGGCCTTATACTTTCCGGTGTTTATTTATGCAAAAAATCGGCGGATGTTATCGGTGTTTAAATGTTTTTAAATAACCAGTGCATTTCGGTGAATTGTCTCATGCAGTTCCTTAAACGACTTTTAGCGACAGAAAAAATCGCAAATAGAAACAAGCAATCAAGACGAGGAACAGTTTAACTTTTATTCACAACTGTTACACAATGTTCTTCACACTTCATTGTTGTAATATACGCGTGCATACATTCCGAGGCTTGCAACCGTCATTCCCGCCCGATCCTTCCTGTTGACCCCGCGCCATTTCGAAAACGGGTGCTCTTCATTTACGCTAGGCGCGGGAGGTCCCAAAGTGTACAAAAAGGCTTGGCAGAGTACTGGCCAGCCTGGTGAATGCAGTATTGTTGAAGTTTGGGCGAGTTGGTTCTGCATTTGTGAAAATTAAGAACAGCGCGAAGAAGGACGTGGGACGAGGACATCCACAGAGACAGAGCGCTCTGTCTTTGTGCATCAACTCGTCCCTCGTCCTTCTTCGCGCTGTTCTTTATTTTCACAGGCGGTGAATGTAGCTTCCGGACACGCTCCTACCCAAACAATACAAAATAGACTTCAGACCACCTAACTAGGGTCCTCAAAAAAGGAGGGCAACCTTCAACGGGACAACTGACAAAACAGAACAATGAGGACAAACTTTTGGGGATCTGAACTGCAGGTCAAAGTAACCAGCACTGACAAAAAAATAAACACATCTCGATTACTAAAGGAACCTAAGGAGACCTTAAGCAACTACCGTTAAATAAACAAAAAAATAACGAGTCTGACGAACGTTTACATAGGACGTTTTCGGTAAAAAAAAACTGCCACTTCTATGGAAATATTCAAAAACCGGTATTTTTTTGGTTTTAAACAATAGTTTATTTTCGACGCTGGCGGGCGTTTATCGGTGTTTGTCGCTTAAAACTGGAAAGTAAACAACCTAGATATAACAAACAAAGACTGCGTACAAATAGGCAACAGCAGCACGTTTTTTCTAAGACTTGGTATCCCATCATCCCGAAACAACTACAGTTAAGTGACAGCACTGTTCCATTATACTTTACTCTAGCGCCTCTAAGCCATAAGCTGTAAAGCTACCCGGGCGCCTTTTTCTTTGCGTTCCGTGCTGTAAATCACACGCAGAGAATTCGCAATGGCTCTTTGATATAAAGAATCCTCGGCGTGAGTCCACTGACAATTGTCTGGGCACGTTTACCAGGGGAATATAGCTCCGGAAAGCCGTATAACACCTCTCCGGCGCTAATCACCATGTCCTTAAACTCCAAAAGCTGAGTTCTGTATGTGGTCTAGGTTAGGTTCGTGTATATTTAGAAAAGCCATTGCATTTTATGATTTTCAACTTAACTCGAACCTCAAACCTCGAAATGAATATAACATGTTGTGTCTTGTTATTCCCGCAGGACTCGGCAGTGGAACGATGTCCGTCTGCGTACAAGTGTTTGTGAGCCAGCATTTCGCGGTTTACCGAGGAATAGCCCACGGCATTGTATACACTGGAGCTGGTGTTTCAACATTTGTCTTGCCAAGTCTCATACTGTTACTAATACGTATATACAAGTTCAAAGGCACTATATTTCTTCTGGGCGGTCTCCTTCTGAACTTGATTCCTCTTTGTGCACTTTTCAGTCATCCCTTGACAATTGCACGGGCGGAGTTTCATGTAATTGATATCTCCGATAATTTACATGACTCTGCAGTTGCACTCCACACTGAAGCAAAGCAATACGGAACATTAGGGAAACCAGCCTTCAAGTCCCTAGAATCAAAACCAAAGCTCATGAGGATGGTGGCAGAGTTACTCCGAACTTCAATTTTCTACGTCCTGTTCTTGTCGTGGCTAGCGATGTACTTGAACCTGGACTTAATTACGACCACAGTTGTTGACTTTTCCAGGGACATTGGAGTCTCAGAATCCAAAGCCGCTACCCTGCTTTCCTATTTCTCAATCACGGACGTGTTGGGCCGACTGCTGATTCCGCTGATTGCAGATAAGAACATCGTTCGTCGCAGCACTTTGTCGACCATCAGCTTCCTCTCTGCCGGAATACTTGTCGCCGCGCTCGCTAGCGTGAAATCGCACGCCATGCTAGTCGCCGTAGTCCTTCCTATGGCTGCGGCAATGGGTTGCTCGCTGTCTATGTTTTCTGTGTTACTGGCGGACTATCTCGGCCTTAAAAGGCTTTCGGCTGGATATGGCTTATGCAGTGTCATCGGCACCCCAATTCTTCTACTGAAGCCTCTCATCATAGGTGAGTCATGTTTTCTCCTAGATTTACCTTCTTGCCCACATTTTTCGATTCCAGATTAAGTTTAAAAAAAAAAGAGCAGTCCCGTGGTAATCCTTACAGTCACAGCAAAAGCTTCGACACAACAGGACGAAGGTGGTGAACATAAACGACGCGTTCAAGCGCCGTCGGTTGCTGTAGCATGAACAAACGCTTTCGGAACAAAACGGACATCTGACCATTTTGTTCAAAACGCTTTATATCCTTTTTGGTTCCGGAGCGTGTGGAAGCGGGTCCCCCGGCACCAGCTCTCGGCTCTAACAGAGCTACTGCTGCTATTTGTTACCGGCTCTTTGATTTTTTTTTTTTTTTTTTGAGACAGAGAGAGTGCGGGCAGTCGGCATTGAATAATTCAAAGGATGTCATTGCACTAAACCGAAGGACATTAATTCCCCTGTCAGACGGGCGCCTTGAAGGCCTTGGGTGTAAATGTCCTTTAACTCAAATGTCATTTAGGCGGTGTGAGACGCGCAAGTCAAATATCATTCGGGCTGCATGACACTTACGATCAACAGAGTTACAACAACTCCGTTAACTCCTCAACTGCCTACTCTCGTCGACAGAGATCACGGGCGACTCCGAAAATAATAAAAAATATATACTCTTATTTCGGAATTCATCAATTATAATAAATTTTAAAATAATTTATGAAGCTCTCTGCTTACTTTAGAGCGACTTTAGCGTCCTTTTTTGATATACAAATATATATATATATATATTTATAAACATATGTTGCTGTGGCCGCGAGTATATATACATATATATATATATATATATATATATATATATATATATATATATATATATATATATATATATATATACACTCGCGGCCACAGCAATCACGTCCTCCTCTGTTCCTTTCTGTTTGTACTCGCCACTGGTCATCACTGCTCGTCGCTGTGCTCTCCGTTCTCCTTATCTTTTCGCTCTTGATCTTGCTTTCGTGTTCTTTGTTCTCCTTCGCTTGTGGTTTTGTTTTATAAATTAAGTTAATTTTGCAGTGTTTTTTTTTATATTTCGCTTGGAGGGCCAACATCTGGCCCTTCAAGCGATCGGCTTCACTTTTTGCCCATGACACGGAAGTTCGAACGGCACCCAAGGAGCTTTGCTGCTGCGCGTGCATACAAAAAAGAACAGCAGCGTGAGTCTCTGGCGGTTCCGAAGGCTCCACTGTCGACAATACCAGAATCAGTGGGGTAAGCAGACCAGACCGAGCAGACGAGGAACAGGACCAGAGAACAAACTTCAACCCCGTTGACAAACTCACGAGCCGAGAAACAATGGAGAGTTTTCGCGCGGGAACATCATTGTTGCCTTTAGAGCGGCTCGTACCAGCCCGTACGAAGAAAATTTGCTTCGTTAGCAAAAACCAACACGTGTAATCGTTAAAAAACTATGTAAACACAACCCATAATATTATTTACAAAAATAAATGGCAAAATATAAGCAATTTTTTTTATCGTGCCATTTATTTTGACCGTTGTTTCCAAAAAATTGAAAACTAAAGTTGCAATAAATATCTCCGAAATGGCATTCGAAATGTTCTCCGACACGTCTGACACCTGAAAGCTTGAATGGCTTTGGGGAATATTGAAGGCCTTGGGCCTAAATGGCATTTGAGTAGACCGTCTCAAAGGGTTTAAGGCAACATAGTCAAACCCGTGGCATAGCTCAGTGGTAGCACACCCGCTTCAACGCAGCGGACTTGGGATCGAATTTATTCCGCGGACGGGGAATGGCCTTTCTCGAGGATTTGGCAATATCGACGACGGACAGCCTACGCCCTACATCTACAACATGAACAAATACTACAGACGTAATTTTCAGGGGTGGGAACAGTTGGCGCACAATGTCCACCGTTGCCGCTGCGCCATTAAAATCTTAATCTATCTAGGGGTGGGAACAGCCCATAACTGCTATCGCTGTAAAAAAGGCTCACTGATTATTCAAAGCGTTCAGACTATTTAGACAAGAAGAGGAAAAACTTGGGTCAGCAGGTTGGGTTCGTATTTCTGGGGTGACTCATTTCCGTCCACTCCATTTTTTTACGGAGCAGGGGCTACATTCGGCCCGTAATGGTTTCAAGTAGCATGCGTGTTATATTAATCTGGAACTAAATTAACACTTTTGGTGGCGTCCCAGATGTTCATGAGAGGGCTTTGGAATCACAGGTTCTAAGTAAGTGCGCGCTGATAGTGCTTCTACGTCGTCCTTTTTGGTCTACTAGAGGTTTCGAACAGAGGGTTGACTAAATCTCACAAATATTTCCGAATTGTCATAGACTTTTTTGTTTGTTTTTGAAGAAACGCTGTCTGCATTTTGCTATACTCGGATGTGAGTAATGATGCAGATGAAAACTAAAATATTTTTAAGCGACAACCTGCCTAAATTACTATTCTCTTTTATACCAACGTTAATGAGCGTCCTTATATACTGAAGCAAATAGAGATAAGCTCATGCATACATTTTTTATTCCCAACTTTCTTGGACATCACGCCTCGGCGCAGGCACTAAGATGAGAATTACAACTGAACAATGACACACATGGCAATGTTCCCCGGAAATTTAATAGATGACAGTTATAAACTATCAGTGAGCAGTAATTAAACTTTCCGATACGTATAGGTTTTATTCCACGGCTGTACAATTTTTGTTGCATTGAATCATATGGGCATCATTCACAAGATTTTCAATTTCCGTTTTCTTTACAAAATATCGTAATCTTCCTGAAGAGTGCAACTGCCTTGATACCATAAAACGCAAATCAATATTAACTTTAATATTTTCTTGCAAACATTTTATTCCACGGAACGGCCAATAAAGTTGGCCATGCTATAACACAAACTTAAACGCAATAAATAAAAACACAATGTCACGACGCATTATTAGCGCTTGATTGGATCTTTTGACTGTACCGCACAATTAGAAACACGAACAATTCCGTAATCTAGCGCTTTCCGAGAAACTTAAGTAGTCCCATTGGCTCGTAGCGCTGATAACGTTGGGACTTAACGGGAATCAAAATATTGTTAGTTGATGTTTGCCATTTTTTTCTGTTTTATACATAAATAAAAGCTGGTTATGAATACTCAGCCTTAAAATTGCCCTCGATTGCTAACATGACCCTCAAAACACCACGTTTTACCCTATAATGCTTTCGATCAACCTTCACTCATTTTTTCCCAACGGCTGAGAGCTAAAAAAAAAAAAAGAATCCAAATAGCCATTTTAGTTGTTTTTTATTTTATTTTTTTACCATGTGACCATGCATATGCATGCACGTTTTGTGCACAAGTGAATATTGATTTGCATCTTGAGTTTCTTCTTAAACAAAGCTAAAACCGGACATTTTCAAACAGTCACCGTAAGCGTCTTCCAAATGGTTGGCCTGGGTGATCGTGGTGCTTGTACTCGCAATTTTCTTCTACCGTCTCCGGACCATTATTCTGCGTCGTCCAGCAGGAAAATCGAAACCTTTGACTTTTGAAAATATGCTATGTTTGTCTGCAAAGTGAATGAGGTCCCTTGGCTAGTCCCCATCCGCAGCTCGACCATTTTTGAAGGAGTGTTTTTCTTTCCTCAGCACGTCTACCCAATTAGTGTTGCTTGAGGCTGGAACACCAGAATTGTAATATAATGTATGTGCAAGCCCAATTGCTCCTGCGTTTTCTTGCATGGCGCAAAAAAGTAGTAAATCGATTTAAACTTTTTGAAGATGTAACTTATTTCCGAGTTTATCCTTTCAAAATCTACACGTATCTAAGTTGTATTACCTATTTACCTCGATGTTAATACAGCGTATTTGTCCCAATTCAGTCAAAGCGGTTGAATAAACAAATTGCAAAGCCTAAGCTTTTCAAGAAATGTTTGTGAAAAACGTGCCGCATGGACAACGGCGTCACGGCATTTGACGTCGATGGCGTCTAGGACGACGTCGAGGACCACGTAGTAGAAGACGACGTGGTAGAGGACGGCGTTAAGAAAGACGCCTAGGACGACCTCGAAGACGACGTCCAGGACGACTTCGAGGACGACGTCTAGGACGACGTCGAGGATGACGTCCTTGAGGACAACGTCAAAGACGAAGTCTTGAACGACCTCTAGGTCAACCTTATTCTTATTCGACGATAAGGCGATGACGAACGATTGACATTGCGGCGATCGTGCGTCATACGGTGATATCATATTGAAATAACATTGCGTCGATTTAGCGTCGATACGTTGTTGATTAATACATGAGTTTAAGGTAGTGATGTTTTCCCGCCAAATTGAGCAGGGAAGCTGAATTGGTACGCAGGCCACGTGACGTCAATAGTTCAGCTAAATATAGCAGAGAACCTAAATTTTTCTGAAGGTCCCGTGACCTCAGTTCACGTGACACCAATTTTCGCGCCAAATTTAGCGGGGAAACTGAATTGGCGCATAGGTCACGGGACGTCAATTTTTCCGCTAAATTTAGCGGGGAAACTGATGTGGTGCATAGGTAACGTGACGTCATTTTTAGACTAAATTTAGAGGGGAAACTGAATTGGTACATAGATCACGTGATATCAGTTTTTCCGCGAAATTTAGCGGGAAACCGAATTTTTTTCAAGTTCCCGTGACGTCAGGTTACGTGACATCAAATTTCCCGCAAAATTTAGGGGACAAAATGAATTTGTCTGTAGGTCCCGTGATGTCAGGTCACGTGATGTTAAGTTTCCCACCAAATTTAGCGGGGAAACTGATTTGGGGCACAGGTCACGTGACTTCAATTTTTCTGCTAAATTTAGCGAGAATGTACCAGAGAAGGCCAGAAAGGAGGCCAGAAAGGTTCACGAAATCGGGAAAGGGGGGGGGGGGGGGTTAGGCTACAGGCTGCTATCGCATTAAAACGTCACAGAAAAGCACGTGTTTTAGGCGTTGCCGCAAAAACGTAACGAAATACGTTACGCGTTACTTGCAAATAAAAGGAACAGATTACCGACCTACGTTACCTCAAAATAAAAGGAACACGTTACCGTTAACGAAAAAACGTAACGCACGTTAGTTTTGCGTTACTTTTTTTGTTTTGAATTAACGCGTTTGACTGTTTTGACGTAACAAATATGCATGAGCACCATATTAAAGAAAAAGTATGTTCATGCAGAAACTGAACGTAATTACTTTACATTTTTTTCAGTTTTACCTAAATACCCACGCGAAAAGAACGCAAAGAAACACGCAAAAAAACTAGAAAATTCAGAGTATTTGGGCCTTGAAACACGAAAAACATTTAAGTGTAATTTTTAAACTCTTGAGAAGATTGCGCAACAAATAGCGTAACGACGCTACCCGTTACTCGAAAGAAGTAACGTGAGTGTGTTACAAGTACCTGTTTTGAAACTGTAACTAGTACCTTACTACGTTACTGGAAAAAGTAATGCGTTACCGATAACGCCGTTAGTTGCAACGTGTTACCACCAACACTACAGCCAAGCAAGTCCGAAGTGAGCCGGACTTATTGGTTTGTATACATCACAGAAAAATAAAAGAAATCTTGGATATTTGGCGCGTGAAACAAAACAAGCATAATGGTGCCCATATTTACTACTGAACCCCTTACCTGTTTATGATATAGACTCTTCATTAAAACATTCTTAATAGTGTAGCATGCTAGCGAATTCCTAGACAGTCTAATAATGCTGGATACAATCATTGCTTCATTTTTTTTCTTAAAGAGAAGTAGGTGGCTAGTGGAATGTATACAGAAGACATAAACATCTCTTACAGGCGAATCTTTTCACGTAAAATGCGGATAGAAAACGTGACGTCTGAATGCATTCTAGAAAATGTAAGAGGGGGACAGAATAACGCGCCATATTTTGTTCATTCCAGGGTATTTCAGAGACACTGTCGAATCGTACGTGAACATGTACCGCATCCTGGCTGGGCTTCAGATCATCAACAGTTGCCTTTGGTTTGGTGTGCTACTGAAAGAACGTAGAGAGTTCGCTGCGACGTCGCTTGTGCAATGAACACACAAGATGAAAACGTCACCCTCTGCAACAAAATCAATAAAAATTAAATTACTTTACTGGCACCGCGGTAGTTCCGAGTCAAAGAACCGGTCTACGGACCCTCAGTTGGTGCGTTCGAATATCGGTCGGCGTTGGCGTACCCGCATTTCGATAGACGCTTACCATTAATTTGGAAGGTAAAATACAACAAGTAGCATCCTTAATGGTACCGCGAATAAAATTTTAATAAATTATTTCTCTGCCTGTCAAAATGCTATATGACTAACAAAAATGACACCGTGTAGGGCATGGCGAAGGATGGCAGCAGATGTATGTTACATTAAACGGCCCAACTACTTGATCATAGTAGGCTATTTCTCTTGCTTTCCCAATCTGTGCCTTCTTGATTCATGCAGTAGGGCTGATGTACTCTCTAGACTATATTTTAGCGGGCTGTCCACTCGAGTGCTATAACTTCGTGTGAAGAAGTGGATTACTAGCTGGGACGGGTTCTTCAAGAAGTGTCTGTGATACTTCTGTTAACGGTGACGTTGGCACATTTCTCAGGTTTGCGGATTTATTCTCTGATACAGCCCCACTTATGTTTAATTATGCGCCTAAAATGTCACATCAAAACTGTGTTATTGCTAAATATTGTGACACCAATATTGTCACGAATGACTGGCAGAAAGACGATTAACGCGGTAGGAATCTAAACTTTTAATAAGGCGAACCTGTGCCCAAAACAAACAAAAGAATATAAAGAAAAAGCGTCACAGGCGTTGAAGGTCTGCGGAGTAGCACGATCGAGCACAAGAGCGAAAAACTGACTCCCGACCGCTACGCGGAGCAGCTTTTGTACCCGCGTGGGCTTCTGGAACATTCGGCGTAAACATTCCGCGTGTAGAACATTCAAATCTCGATCAGACGACAAGGTTCACGAACTTACAATAACGCTAAGTTGAAATAATAAATAAAAGGAGCTTCCGGTTCCAGAAATAACACCTGGGACCTCCGAACGAAAGCCAACCGCGTAACCACTTGGCAAATGCCCGCACTCGCTCGGCGACGCTCGTAAGTGGCATTTCTCTGCCCTTTTAAAAGCGCATCTTCCTGATGCAATGTGCCAGAAAGCAAAGCAGGAATACAAACCAAAACAAAAAAAATGGCCAAATGTGGAGGCTTGTAAAATACGGTCTAATCGAGCCTACTTCAAAAACGTAGTTTACAGTCCCATCGAGCGTGCGGCTTGAGGCGGACGACGTGGACGACTTCCGGTCATGGAGGGCGGCGTGATAATGTCCGTGTTCTGTCGGGCATCAGCTCACATTTCAGATTCCCGAGTCGACGAAGCACTTTGTAGAGTCCGAAGTAGCGCTTCAAGAGTTTCTCGCTTAGACCGCGTCGTCGTATCCGGGTCCAGACCCACACACCGTCTCCAGGCTTGAAGGGAACGTCGATCCGCTGAAGTTATACGGCTTAGCGTCAGTACGTTGTTGATCTTGAATCCGGAGTCAGGTGAGCTGGTGAACTTCTTCAGCTTGTTGAGCAATAACCTGGGCGTTGTAGTACCGTTTTAACAGCTTCTCGCTGAGGCCACGACAGCGAATAGATGTCCACACCCGCACTCTGTCTCCGGGCTGAAAATGGACGTCGCGACGACGGAGGTTGTAGCGGCCAGCCTCGACACGTTGCCGGTCTTGAATCCAGAGTTGGGCGACCTGGCGGACTTCTTCGGCCCGTTGCGCAACCACCTGGCCGTCGTCGGTCCCATCGTCAGCTGGCTCGTGGGGCAGAATCGCATCGAGCATCGTCGTTACATTCCGACCAGGTACCAGCTGGAAAGGTTTTAGTCCGGTGGTTTCTTGGACCGCAGTGTTGTAGGCGAACGTGACGTGAAGCAACACCTCGTCCCTCGTCTTGTGGTCTACGTCGACGTACATGGAGATCATGTCAGCGATTGTCTTGTTAAGTCACTCCGTCAGCCCATTGGTCTGCGGGTGGCATGCCGTGGTGCGACGATGGCTGGTGTGGCTGAGATGAAGAATTTCTTGCGTCAGCTGCGCCACGAACGATCCCCCCCGATCTGTAATAATGACCTGAGGAGCGCCCAGTCGTAAGATGATGAACTCGATGAAAAACTTTGCGAATTTCGTAGCAGTCCCTGTAGGAAGGGCTTTCGTTTTGGCATGCCGTGTTAGATATTCAGGGGCTGCGATTATTCAACGGTTTCCCAGGGTTGACTGCGGACAAAAAACAAGTAGATCTATTCCGATCAGTTGGAACGATGCAGTTGGCGGAGGAATCGGCTGCAGGAGGCCTGCCGGCTTCGTCAGCGGTTTCTTGCGTCGCCGGCACTCGTGGCATGATCGTAGATAGAGGTGGAGGGTTTTTGGGGAGCCTCGGCCAGTAATAATTTTCACGAATACGGGCCAGTGTCGGGCTATAATCAAGGTGGCCGGACGTCGGGTCGTCGTGGCAGGTTTGAAAGATTTCTCCAAGGTCGGTCGGGATTACCAGCAGCCACTGCGAGTTGTTGTCCCCGAAGTTCTTCTTGTAAGGTGCACCTTGGCGAATGGTGAAGATCGGCAGGGCTCTCGAGAAGACACGGAGAATAATACCCCCTCCTCCTTCGAGGTGCTCGATTGGCGCGCGTAGCTCAGGATCGTCTCTTTGGCGTCTTGCCATGTCGTATTTTACAGCGGGTAGGAAGCACTAGTCGTCATCGTCGCTCTGGTGCCGTGAGGTATCTCGACAGGGGCTCTGGACAAACAGTCGGCGTCGCTGTGCTTGCGGCTTGACTTGTAGATCACAGTCGTGTTGAACTCCTGCAGTCGGAGGCTCCATCGAGCGAGGCATCCTGAAGGGTCCTTGAGGTTCGCAATCCTGCAGAGTGAGTGCACTCTTAAACAAATGGTATAACTAGTCCTCTATCAAGAGAGGAACGCCCTTGTAACTTATGTTCTTTTCGAAAGGGAGGAACGTTCATCCTGAAAGCAGGGTAGCAAAGTTCATTGGTCGCCTGCATCTCATTATGGCGGCCCTGAATCGAGAAAATCGAGCTCTATAAGGCCTAAACGTCTATTGTACGGGGCGAGAGGAGCGGCAGATAAAAGCGTAGCACGAGCTTTCCGCGAACTGTGTTTATTTCCGAAGCCACACTCTTAGAAAAAAGGGTCAGTATAGTCCTCCCTAAAGGGAGGAACGCTCTTGATACATATGTTCCTTCAGAAAGGGAGAAACTTTCGTCCCTAAAGCAGGAGAGCAAAAGGTTCCTCCGTCGCCTGCATCTCATTATGGCGGCCACGAATCGAGGAAATCGAGTTCAATAAGGCTTAACGAGAACACTACGTCTACTGTACGGAGCGAGAGGAGCAGCAAATAAAAACGTAACACGAGCTTTCCGCGAACTGTATTTATTTCCTACGCCCGGCTGCGTTCCCCCTGCAGGTAAAGAAACTTACGTTTCGAAAGCATGCAGTCACTTAGTCTTCTCATCGTCAGCACAGCGATGTTAAACGGAGACAACCGGCACCCAGTTCGCGCACTTCATGTCTTACCTTTGCTATTCCTCGAGCCACAATTCCTTTGTCCATCGTTGCGTCAACCGCACATCACGGAGGAGTGATAAACCATTCGCTCGCGAAACTAAACGCCGCTCTTAAAAAAAGCAAATCCGAAGCAGCCTCTTGGCTCATTTCAGCACGGTAACACGAAATTATGGCGTAGCCGCGTAGCTGTAAAAGGAGGTTAAGTCACTTGCCACTAGATGGCAGTGTCAAGCAGAGTAATTGCAAGTAGCTAGGCTAGGGGGCGCTAGGTACCGCCCAATTCATGTTCTACAAAAAAATATTGATTTCCTCACGCCACCATAGCGCTTCGGGATCTTCGGGAGCCCCTATTATACACACATGTAGACACATTAGGCATACTACAAGCATCAGCTGAACATACATTGAGCGTATACACATGCATCGCACATACAAACATCAATACAACAGCACACTAACCCGATCACTAATCCCGAGCTTTGCGTTTCAGTCTTTTATACTGGTCGTTTTGAACGTACGGAATTTTTCGGTGACTCCCTAAGCAATAAAAAATATTCACAGCATGTTGATTTTTTTTTCCAGCAATGTCATACATCTGAGAGTATTTTAATGGCTCAGGGGATGAATCTCTTATTAAAAAGAAACGCTCGATCATGCCGTAATTATTTGAAAGCCAATAAATCGAGCCGCTCCAATGCGGTTCCAAGCCATGAGTTCGTTTTCCCCGCACGGCACTTCGTAGCCACTATTTATATTGTAGTGTTTGTTTTTCTACTTGTGCTGTTCGCGCACGGCTGCAATTGCCGTCTTGAGTTAATCTCTGTAGAGCAGATATTCACCCAGCTGGAAGTGATGCTTCACGGGCAGAGAAATCGCTTTTCGATCAACTTGAATGCAGTCAAAGCCGCGACTTGCGGCAAGCGTACGGAGCTACGCCAGCTACGCCATGGCGAGCTCGAAAACTTCTAGCGCTCATTCCAGCGCGCCACTTGGAGGGCAGTTTCTCCAGGAACCGTAGTATATTTAAACAGCAAAATAAAGGATAGCTTTTTGTTTTCGATTTTACCTGTTTTTTCTATTTTTAATGCTAAAATTTCCATTGTAAATATACGTACTTTCCGTCATAATTTCGTACTGTCCAGTCTTTTCCCCAGAGCGCAATCTCTCCCGGGACCGACAGTCACATTGGCCACTGTACAATAGGAGCTTACCGTTCAGACCAGCGTTCCAACATGACTATCCGCACGTCGATCGACTGCACCTAATTCCTCAAGTGGTCTGAAACTCTTTAATGTAAAGCGGAATGTCAACCTGCGACACCCCGCCCCCTCCAATCGAGGCCCGACCAGCGGCGTCAATGCCCGACAGTTTACGTAATTTCATCTTGTTGTTACACCACTGATACGCGAACACACGGTCACATCGGCGATAATTCCAGTCTTCTGTTCACTACGCACAACACTGCCATCACGATGTTGCTGCTATGTTGCTGACACGCAGAAATAAAAAACCACGTTGAACGCCGGTTGGCACTCGGCACGGGAAAACAGAACCGAATTCAGCACGGAAGGCACCCAGGCAGCCGGCAGGAAAACCTGCCTGCCTTGGACGCAGTTCCTGCGATTTCCATAACGTCGAAAACGTCGACACAGTTCCGCGTGGTTCCGCTACTGTAGTTCCGCGTGGCAATCCAGAAACGGCCATCTTAACCAGTGTACGTAGCGCTGCTGGCACTGCTCCGGAACTTCGCTGTTTCTAGCGGCTTCGTGTGCTCGTTTGATAAAATTAGTGGTAAAAACGTCAATGCAACCGAAATGTTCTGCACGTTTGGACTAGAAGACGGAATTACAGGCGGCCTTCACTGCCACTGAAGCTCAATCAACTTAAAGGAGCGGTGCAACGATATTCAATTGGAATGTTTTTCACTTTACACGAGCTTACTGGCACTAGTGGGGCTCAAGGATACTCGCACGCATACGCCATTGGCCAAGAAACTCCTTTGTTGCGGTGTAATTTCAAGCCCAAAAGCGAGCATTTTCATTCAATCTCTCTTTTGAAAAATTTGATGACGTAACGTGGGGATTGCAGTACACCCATATGACGATATTTGAATGCGGTTCATAGATTGGACCCGAGCATTGCGTGGGCACTCGATTTGGGCTCGTGATAATTACTAGCTCGAGAAGCATTCGGATAGTGGCCCGTGTCCAATCGCTGCAACGACGACAATAGCCGAGCCATAACAATGTCTGGAACTCGGCGCGTGCCCTGTGCGTTGCCACGTGGACGTGCACGTGGGTATGATCAACATTGGCGGCATATGCGGCATATGATCGGCTCCAGACCACGTGGCCGCTTGTCCTAGCTGCGAGTTGAGGGGGTGAACGCTGCTCGTTTTTCTTTAATTTTTTTCTGGGACTTCTACTGCGTGGGGTGAATAACGAACGCGTGTTTTATAGGTCATTAACGTCAGGGATCCGTTCTAAGCAGTGTTTGCGCAAAGTACAAAAATTGTTGCATCGCGCCTTTAACAACATTTATTAGACAACGTGCGCGACGTGCTCGAAAAACGAAACCGAAAGAAGATAAGTTGGGAGGGCGAAAGCTTTCTCCCGTCTGCCTGGAGAAGGAGGAAAACGTCTCGTTCCTCCCTTCTTCTCATGTCCGCTTGGAGGCGCGCCGTTGCTACCTTTTTCCTCCATTTTTTCTTAGAGTGCGCTTTTTTCTTTATGAATGTCGAAAACTCTACGGGAAAAGAAACGACTGAAGGACCGACCTCGTCGTCTTGGCCTTTGCGTCAACGGCTTAGCTCCAACCTGGGTGCCCAAATCCTGTTTATTAAACAGCGTGCTGATGAAGCTTGTAGCAATTATATTTATATAGTTTTCCTTGGCGTCGGTGGATAATAAGGACTTTAATTTTCCTTCCATCGGTCTGGGTTTTGTTTATTTTTGTTTTGACAAATTAAAAAAGAAAACTAACAAAGCAAGAAAAAAAAAAAGAACTTCGCTTTTCTTCAGGGATCGAACCCTCGACCGCTTGATGAGTAGCGAGATGTTCTACCCCTGCACCAACTGTATTTTTTTATATCTTTATTCAACCAACAAACATATCTACAAGCTATCTACAGATATATTTACATTTTTTTCCTTAAATCGGACCCAGTGCTTATGGGCGATTTTCATCTAAAATTCTTTAATTTGTGTAAGGCTATTGAAATCCGTTATCCACTCCGGCGGGCACTCGTTCCGTTCGTATACAGAGCCTATCTGCGCGATTAAGTCAATAAAGAAGATGCGCGCCGTTTTGGGGTGTCGCTCCGCATGTCTGACAGTCATCCTAGACTTCCACAGGCTAAACAAACCGAGGAGCATTATCATATCATATGGTAGGCTCTCGTGCTGTTCGGCAGGTAAAAAACGGATAAAGTGGGGTGTTATACAAAGTTCTTTCTTTAGAGTTCGTTTCACACATCCCAAAAAACACTGCGTCCCAGCAGTACACAAAACAGTGCTCAACAGTTTCGGGGACTTTACACAGCGGGCAGTTGACGCCCCCGGGGACAATCATGCCTCGTTTACCCAGCCAGAGTTTAACAGGCAGGCTATCGCTATGCAAACGAAAGAAGAAAGTTTTTGCTGAGGGCGGAATACACATCTTTTTCACACGAACTAGAACATCTTTCCCTGGTTCGTCCGCATAAAGTGGTCCGATACAACGGTGCGGGAAATAAATTATCAAGGAGATCGCGGTACAGCTCTTTCGCGAAACGGTGCACAAGTAATCGAGCGAGTACCTTGCTGTCAAAAATTTGAAAGAGTCGCCACTTCTTTCACAAAGCCCACCAGGCTAGCAGGATGACCGATGTCCGAGGAACAATAAAGAAGGAAGGTGGGAAGCAAGCCTCGTTTGGAGCATCGCCTGGATGAGGGGGTCCGTCTGGTCTCTCAAAAAACAGGAAACGCGAAATGGTCTGACGGAGAAATAGATGCGGCAATGCTAGGCGGCCATTTTGGACCACGACGAAAAAGGTTGTCTCTTCGCATTGGTTCTCCTGCATTCTTCCACACAAACAAGGCAAAAACACGATGCATCTTTTGTATACATATTCGCGGACAACTCACAACTTGAAGCACAAACCACACCTTCGCAGCCAGAAATATGTTACATATCATGGATCTCGTACCCATTTTAGACTGGCCCCACTTTGTTGCGCGCTCTTTCATTTTCAGAAGTTACATTTGTCCATACATCGATGTCTGCCTTAAATGCTGGAAAGGTGCTCCAAGGTACCTGCTGGGGCGAGCAACTCCATTGGATTCCTTCGTACTACTGGGTGCTGTGGCCCACTCGCCATGGCCATAAGCCGCTGCCTTTGCTCATGGTAATTACAGCGCCTGTAGAGACGCAGAATGCCTTGCACAAACGTCTTTTGTCAGAACGAAGACAGCAACGTCGTCCGTATACGCAAAATTTTTACTTCTACGCCTCCCATGACATACCCGTGCACTAGCTCGCTGGGCAACACAACTTAAAGCAGAGAGGCTCCAGGTATAGAGCAAATAACACGGAGACAAAGGACACCCTGGCGCACGGACGACAGCACTTGTATTTTAGGGTTAAAGCGTTGTTCACAAGTAGTTTTGGTCGTACAACCGGAGTAGCCATTTTGATCCCCTCTAAAACAATTTTGCCGACGTTCGCGCGTTCCAGAATTTTCCAAAGAAACTCGTGACATACGCGGTCAAAGGCTTTATCTAAATCAATTTGAATTAACGCCACTTGGTTTCCTTCGGATTTACAACTTTCGAAATAGACCGAGTGACCTGTATGTTACTCTGAATTGCTATTCCCTAATACCGCAGGTTTGATGCGGTCCTACTAGCTCAGTAACTACGCGTTGTAGTTTTTCGTGAAGAATCTTTGCAAATATCTTATAATCTACATTACAGAGCGTGATAGGTCGGTATCCAGTAAAATGCCTTCGTTTTACTTCGTCAACCGATTTAGAATTCAAAAATGCATGGGTTTGAAGGAAGGAAGGGGGCGGCGCTTTAAGTTCGAAAGCTTCGCTTATTACCTCAAAAAGAAAAGGACACAAAGAACTTTTGAACGTTTATAAAACTCAGCACATAGACTGTCTGGCCCAGGTGTCTTATGCATAGGAAGGTTTTCAATCGCGCGCCTTATCTCGCTTTCCGTGATTGGTTCTTCCAACCCTTCCTTCGCCTCTTGAGATAACTCCGGCAAATTACGAAGTAAGCCCTCGAAGGTCGCTGTGCCGCTCGGTTTTTGTCTTCCCCTGAAGAGGCTACAGTAATGTTCATGGAACGCACGTTGGATGACATCTTTGTCATTACTGATGCACCCGTTATGTTCAATACTCGCGATTTCTTTTCCGAGCGCGTACGTTTTTCCTCGCCTAGAGCACGCTTTGTGGGCTGCTCCCCTAAAAGAAATCTTTCAGATCGCGCTCGTATCACTGCTCCGCGATAACGCTCTTGCTGGAAGGCTTCCAGCTTGGCCTTGACTGCTTTATGTCTGCAACGCATGATCCCGGTTATCGCTTTCACTTTGTAGTATATCTATCCAACATTGGCGCAGCACCTTTTCTTCGTTTGAGGCCAAAAATTTGAGCTGTGAGGACCTTTCTATTGCGAGTGGTTTTATTTCCTGCTTAAAAAATTCCTATCTCTCTAGGTAACTAAGTTGTTTCATCATGGTTAGTTTTCCACAAGTCTTCGTCACTCGCTCAATAAAAATATCATCTTTGAGAAGTCTAACGTTAATTTTCCACAGCTCCCAATCAAACTTTTTTTTTTGTTGCATATTTTTACTACCCATAGTCACTGTTACTAGACAGTGATCACTAAAAAATATCGGTCTCACGTCGTAGTTCGTTACTTCGCTGGCAATATCGGCTGATACATAAATACGATCCAAACGCGCATGTGAAGAGGACTGAAAATGGGTGAACCGAAGTTCGGGTTTCGCATCTGTCAGTTGCGCAGCGTCTTCTAAGCCATACTTATTCAATATGTACTTCAAAAGTTTTACGCTCCTGTCTGTATGCATCTCTCCTGGCGCTCTGTCCTCACTTCGGCAAACGCAATTATAGTCCCCTAATGGACAACCGCACGATCACACTCCAGGTATGGATCCAAGTCAGAAAAGAACAAACATCTATCGCTGACTTGGTTTGGTGTGTATATACACAGACCCTCCACTTTTGATTGTGCAAGTTGAAGTCGCATATTATAACCTGCCTCTTGCGTTCGTGACTATATTTACATCTCTCAGTTCTACTGCTTTAGAAAGAAATAAGAAACACCGGCCGAGAGACCCACAGCATGGCTTACACATACTTCGTATCGGCTTAAAAAAGGTCTTAAAAGCACGCTCAATGTTGTCGTCATGTTCCATTTTAGTTTCCTGAATGGCAAGTATGTCAATGTTTTCCTCGCTTAGTAAACGCTGTAACTGGCACTGTTTTGTCCCCGAGTTAAACCCTCGAATGTTGAGTGTTCCGATACGAATTGGGAATGGTAGTTCCGTTGTTCTCTGTTTGTTTGTGTGACGCTAACTGAGGGTTACGCACTTGCTGAAAGGTTACGAATAAAACAAAGAGGAAAAGAAACACTCGAAAATCAGGCTGACATATACACCGTACACTCACTTTGAGTCCTTGTGTCTACGTACGTCCTCGGAAGTACCTGGCTTTGTTGTTTTTCGGCTTTTTTTCGTGCCTTTCCCGTGACCCTGCTTGGTTTCGTCAAGAGTGTCGTCCACTGGAGCCGTCGGGGAGACTTGTGCGAGCGTCCGTTTTTTTAACTGGACCGACGCGTCGATCATGTCCACTTGATCTGTGTCCTCGTCGCCCTCCTGGAGTGGGTGGTGTACGAAGTCGTCGTCGGTAGCCTTCGCCACTTCCTCGACCGGCTGTGGTCGAAATGTGGGGGGCGGTGGCGATGTTTCATGCGCCTCCCTTACCGCATTCGTGGGTTCCTTGGCACATAGGGACGAAGTCGCTGCCTCGTCGCTTGGACGGGTTGTGGCCGGCTTCCTCGGTTCATCTCCGGGCTGCCCCTCTGGCAGGTCGCTTGCAGCTGTGTCTTCAGCCTCCACCTCATACATTATTAGGTCATCCGCGTCTTCGTTTCGGCGTTCTCGGGGGACGAAGGCGTACGTCTTTACGCAGCTTTCGCTGTCGTGTCCGTAGCGATGACACTCGTTGCAACGCGGAACCCGACACTTACGGCGGATATGTTCAGTAAGGCGGCACCGGAGGCACAAAGGAGCCCTTCCAGGAACGATGACTAGTACTTTGTATCCTTCTATGCTTAACTCATGCGGAATGTTCTCCACAGTCGTACCCTCTTTTAGCGTCATTTGGACGAGTCGCGTATTAGACTCGACGTTCTCAAATCCCTTCTCACGGAAATGGTCACGACTAATGTCCGTCGGGTGGTTATCATTTGAGCCCGTTCTCGTTTCGCCCTTCTCACGTGGCCCTTCTCAAAACAACCATTCTCAAAAAGATCTCTCTTGGACCTGTCGCATTTGGTCCTTTCCCGTTTCGTCCTTCGCATTTCAACCCTCCTCATTTGAGTCCGTTCTCGTTTCGCCCTTCTCACTTGGCCCTTCTCAAAACAACCATTCTCAAAAAAGATCTTCTCGCTTCGACCCGTCGCATTTGACCCTTTCCCGTTTCGTCTTTCGCATTTGAACCCTTCTCAATTGAGTCCATTCTGGTTTCGCCCTCCTCACCTGGCCCTTTTCGAAACAGCCATTCTCAAAACTACCTCGCTTTGACCCGTCGCACTTAACACTTTCCATACCAAAATCGTTTTTTTAGGGTAATATTATGAATACATTGATATATTTTGTATTTTGTGCGTGTGTGTGTGTGTTCCATTCTACAGGCATACTCTCTTTGCTAAGGATTTTAGCAGTGCGTCGAGGTCGTCGTGAAAAGCTACTAGCTGACAATAGAACAAACCAACTATTTAACGCAGCCAGATCATATTCCAAAATGTCACGTTTTTTAGGTCTCTCGACTTGGGACAATGCCACCACTTCTATGATGCAGTGGTTCTCAAATGGGGGTCTGCGAAGGCATCCTAGGGGTCCGCGAAGCCCTGTCTCATCAGTCAAGCACGGCAATATTAGTTGTCTTTCTTCACGTTGAGAAGAAACGTTCTAATTTTCGGGTGAGTACTCTCGTGTGTATGAACATGAGATAAGTCTACTTCACACTAGCAATTAGTTATATTCATTTAATAAATCATTATCATGATAAACTATACCTTTCTATTCCCCTCCCTAATGAAAAACGTCATTTGTATGAGAAATTTGTTGTGTCCAATAAACACATATGAATCATACGAGATATATAAGAACCATATAAGAACTATATAAGAATTAAGTAAGATATATAAGAACAATATAAGAAACTTATAAGCAACTGCTCCCAAGTTTCTTATATTGTACTTGTATGTTCTTATATATCTTATATAGTTCTTATATAGCTCTTATATGACTCTTATATGGTTCTTATATGTTCTTATATATCTTGTATGATTCATATGTGTTTATTGGACACAGAAATCTCTTAAACAAATTAGAATTTTAATTCACCCCGAACGGGGTCCTCCATCATCTCCGCCTTTCTACAAGGGGTCCGCGAAACATAAATGGTTGAGAACAACCGCTATTATGTATGCTATTTCTGTTCAAACAAAGTTTCCAAATTAAATGTTCATCGCTTTTTTTTGTTTGCTTAGAGGAAGGGAAGCAGGCGTCATTGTACGATTCTCAGGGCGTACCACATAACATATATCTGATGGTATGTTGGGGCCCAAGCAAGGTAAGGCTCATCAAGAAGCCGCGAAGGCATAATGACGTTAGAGGCATGCCGAACTAGTGCCATTCGGTCGTAGCGCGAACGGGCGAAATGAGAATGGGTCCAGTTGCGAAAAATACAATTTTGATCTAATGAGAAGGTTCAAACGAGAAGGCCGGTAGCGCATATCACAGTGCAGAAAAACTGCGTTCTTTGCCGGATAACCGGTGGGCAGGGGTGGCAGAATGATCTTGTACTCCTCAGCAGTTTCAGAAGCAGAAGAACCGCGGCCAGGCCTGGCGGTTGCTGCCGCTCCTTGGGAGCCCGACATCGCACGTCCGTACTCGGTGGAGGCCGGAAGTGGAATCTCCCTGCACCAGCTGTACAAGGAGGAACCTGCACTGTTCCTTTCGTCTTACCTTCCGTTCCTCCCTTCTCAGGGGGGCGTGTCCAACGGAAAGAGGAACAGTCACTTTTGCTACCTTTCTCCTCCTTTTTTTCTTAGAGTGCAGCTTCCCCCCGCAGGCAAAGAGACTTCTGTTTCAAAAGCAGTTAGTCAGTCTTCTCGTCGTCAGCACTGCGATGTTAAACGGAAACAACCGATACCCAATTACTTCATGCACTTTACGTGTTACCTTTGCTATTCCTAGAACCACAATTCCTTCGTGAACCGCACATCACGGAGGAGTGATAGGCCATTCGCGAAACCAAAACCCGCTCTGAAAAGAGCGAATTCGAAGCAGCTGGTGCACGGTAATCAGAAATTATCGCGAGGCGCGAAACAAGGTTAACTCGCTTGCAACCAGATGGCTTTGTCAAGAAGAGTAATTGCAAGTAGCTACGCTAGGTGGCGCTAGGTAGCGCCCATTCAAGGTCTAAAAAAACATGTTGATTTGCTCACGTCACCATTGCGCTTCTCGAGCTTCGGGAACCTTTATTATAACACTTCTGGATACATTACGCATATCACTAGTACTAAAGTCTCTGGATCTGGGAAAGTAGCGCTATTGCCTTCCCACCTACTAGCCGGACACAAGCGAATACCAACATACAGACAACAAAACCTTTCAAGGTGATTGGCTCATCGCTGTGGGTTGCCATGGTGATCGCCAATTTGGACCCTTTCAAGGCTTCGAAGCTTCGAAAGGGTCGTGAAAACAAGTCGCACGAAGATCGCTATTTAGCATCATCGTACTGGGAGCGTTCCTCGACCACTATGAGCGTTTTTTCCACTGTGCATTCAAAAAACTAATCAGTCCGGCCTTTTTTCCAGATCTCCTACAATCAGGTTGCTCGTTTTGCGTGTTTCAAGAAAGTAAAATTATTTTTCAATGCCACCAAGCACTGAAGTTGCGTGTGATTGCGGTACGAAGCTGTACGGCATCACACGCGGCGTCGGTGCTTGGGGGCGTTGAAAAAATATTTTACTGTCTTGAAACACGCGAGAAGAGCAACATACTTGTAAGAGATCTTGGGAGATTAGCATGAGTGATAAGCTTATCGAATGCATAGTGCCAAGGACGCTCATATTGGCCGAGGAACGCTTTCAGTACGATGATGTTCCATAGCGATCTTGGCGCGACTGGTTTTAACGACCCTTTAGAAGCTTCGAAGCTTTGAAAGGGTGGAAAATGGTGATTACCTATGCAACCAACAGCGATTGACCTTGAGAGGTTTTGTCTTCTGTATGTTGGTATTTGTCCGTGTTCGGCTAGCATGTGGGAAAGCAAGGGCGCTACGTTCCCAGATCCAGTCGCTTTAACTAGCACCAGCTGAATATATACATTTTACCGCACACACATACACGGCACATACAAGCATCAATACAACAGCACACTAACCCGATCACTACATCTGTGCTCTCCGTTATCGCCTTCTATACTGGTCGCTTTGAAGGTACGAATTTTCTCGGTGACCAAATAGGCAATAAAAATCTTCCCACCATGTTGATTTTTTTTCCAGCAATTTCATATCTCTGAAAGTACTTTGAACGGCTCAGGGGATGAATTTCTTACTTAAAAGTAAATGATCATGCTGTAATTATTTGAAAGCCAATAAATCAAGCCGCTCCAATGTGGTTCCAAGCCATGTGTTTGCTTCCCCGCACGGCACGTCATAGCCAGTATTTCTATTGTAGTGATTGCTTTTTTTTTCTATTTGTGCTGTTCGCGTCCGGCTGCAATCGCCGTCTTGAATTAATCTGTGTAGAGGGGGCATTCACTCAGGTGGAAGCGAAGCTTCCCGGGCAGAGAAATTGGTTTTCGATCAACTTGAAGGCAGTCAAAGACGCGACTTGCGGCAGGTGTTAAGTGTATGAAGCTACGCCGTGGCGAGCCCGAAAACTTCTAGCGCTTATCCCAGCGCGACACTTGGAGGGCACTTTCTCCAGGAACCGTAGTATATTTAAACAACAAAATAAATGACAGCTTTTTTGTCGATTTTACCTACCATCCTCCCTTAATGCTAGAATTCTAAACTGTAAATATACGTACTCTCCGTCATATTTCCATACTGTTCATTTCTACCCCAGAGCGCAATCGCTCTCGGGGAGGACACAACAGGACATCGCAGACGGCAGTTACATTGGCCACTGTAGGATAGAAGCTGCGGTTCAGACCAGTGTTGCAACATGACTGTTCGCAGATCGATCGGTTGCATTGTAATCCCTCGAGCGGTGTTAAACTTTTTAATGGAAAACGAAATGTCAACCTGGGACACCCCCCCCGCCTCTCTAATAACGGCCCGACTGGCGGCGTCAATACACGCAAGTTTACGTCATCTCACCCTGTTGTTACACCGTTAATATGCGAACACATGGTCACACCGGCAATACTTCCAGTATCCTGTTCACAACGCACAACAATGCCATCCCAATGTTGCTGCTATGTTGCTGGCACGCAGAAATACGGAACCACGCTGATTGCCGGTTGGCACTCGGCATCGGAAAATAGAACCAAACTCAGCCTAGATGATACCCAGGCACCCGGCAGCAAAACCTGCCTGTCTTAGACAGAGTTTCTGAGATTTCCATAACGTCCTCACCGTCGACACATCGTTCCGCGTGGTACGCGTGTTTCCGCGTGTGTTCTGCAATCCAGAGATGTCCATATTTGCCCAGAGTTCGTAGCGCTGCTGGCACTCCTCCGGAACTTCGCTGTTTCTAGCGGCTTCGTTTGCTCGTTTGATAAAACTACTGGTAAAAACGTCAATGCAACCAAAATGTTCTGCACGTTTGGACTGGGAGACGGAATTACACTTGGCCTTCGCTGCCGCTGAAGCTCAATCAACTCAACAACATCCATTAAGCAACGTCAGCGACGTGCTCGAAAAGCGAAACTGAAAGAAGATGAAGCGGGAGGGCGGAGGCTTTCTGCCGTCTGCCTGGAGAAGGAGAAAGACGCCTGGTTCCTCCAGCCTTTTCATGTCCGCTTGGGGGCACTTCAGTACAAGGGAGGAAAACGCGTCGTCGCTACCTTTTTCCCTCATTTTTTTTTTTAGAGCGTGGTGGTCCGTGACTACGCGGAAGGGGCTCGCGTACAAGTACGGACGAAACTATGTGATCGCCCAGACGACAGCAAGACATTATTTTTCAGTCGTGAAGTAATTCCTCTCCGCCTTGGATAGTGTCCGACTTACGTAGGCGACAACTCGCTCGGTGCCTTCTTGCACTTGAACCAGTATCGCTCCTGGTAGGCACATAGTCCAAGGAATCTTCGCACGGCCTTCTTGTCCGTCGGCGCTAGAAATGCCGCGACGGCGCGAGTCCATTCGGGGTCTGGGCAAACGCCTTCGTTACTAACCACGTGACCGAGGAATTTCAGTTTTTCATAGGCGAACCGACACTTCGATGACTTGAGGGTGAGCCGAGCGGTATCTATAGCTTGGAGAACAGCTCGGTGTCGTCGCAAGTGCAGGTCGAAGTCGCTTGAAGACAATAAATACGGCGTCGTCAAGGTATACGAGACAGCTCTCCAATTTCAGTCCCACCAGTACGCTGTCCATGACACGCTGGAAAGTTGCTGGTGCCGTGAGTCCGAAGGGCATCACCTTGAACTCGTACAATCCATCCGGAGTGGCGAAGGCTGTCCTATCTCGGTCCCGTTCGTCGACTTCGATCTGCCAGTAGCCGCTCGTCAGGTCCATCGATGAAAAATATCGAGACTTGCGCAGCCGGTCTTGCGTGTCGCCTATGCGGGGGAGAGGATAGACGTCTTTCTTCGTTACCGCCTTAAGCTGCCGGTTGTCCACACAGAACCCAAGCGTTCCGTCCTCCTTCTTAACCAGTACGACTGGAGAAGCCCATGGACTGCTTGAAGGCTGGATTTTGTCGTCGTTCAACATTTCTTGCACTTGCTGCTGGATAACCTCCCTTTCTTTTACGGAGACTGTACGGCGATCTATGCACAAGGAGGGCGTTGTCCTCGGTAACGATGCGGCGCTTCGCAACGGCGGTTTGGCGTACCTTCGATGATGTCGCGAAGCAGTCGCTGTATTCGGCGAGAAGGTTATTCAGCTGCCGTCGTTGCGGGCCTGGAAGTTTGGGGTCAATGTTGAGCTGCGCTGCCGGCTTACTGTCTTGCTGACGTGGCTAGTATTTTTCAGCGATCACGGCAATTTCGGTGGAGTTCCGTAGTTCCTCGACGTGGCCCACAGCGGCACCTTTTGTGAGGTGTTGCGCTTCTTCTCGGAAGTTCGTCACGAGTACCACAGTGCGTCCATTCTGAAGTTCAGTAACCCCCCTTGCGCTGCCTATTCATCCTCCCAGAACAACTTCACCGCAGGTAGGTTTTGAGCAACCTGGGGATTCCAAGCGTTTGGCCCAGGTTGCCCCTCCGACAATCATTAGTGGTCATCTTCACCACGAGGGGGCCAAAGGCAACTGGTTACGCGAGCGGCGCTCCGCCGCTGAGAAATGGCCGTCGCAGCGTATGCGCCGGGGCTGTTGGGATCGCGGCGCAGGCGATAGTGGTCATTAAATGTTTACGTGTTGTTCAACCGGTGTGCTGTGTCATTCCCCGAGACGGTAGCAGCAAGGGAAATCCCTCAAGCTGCATCGGTCACGACGGCTACAACACTTGATCGCGGCGGCGAATTCACGTGGTCGGCAGCAACGTTGACGGCGGCTGACGTTGTTTGGGGTTCTTCTGGAGGCGGAACAAGTGTCCGCAGCGTCAATCTGTCCTCTCAAAGGTCGATGATGGCGCCGTATTCACACAGAAACTCCATGTCGAGAATGACGTCTTTGTGAAACCTCGAATTTCACAGGGCACGTCTCGCCGTGAATTTCAACCCGTGCAGTGCACCTTCCGACAGGCATAATAAGGTGTCCTCAGGCGGTTCGAATTTATGATTCACCCTGGGGCGTCGTAACTTTTCTCCGGCGGCGAGAGAGCGTCTTACTCAAGACTGAGTAGTCTGCTCCGGTGTCCCCGAGGGCCGAAGTGTCATAGCCGTCTATAACATCATTTAGGTTGTTGGGCACCGTTTCAGGAGCGTCGTTGCAATGCGTAGCGTCGGGAGAGTGGGAGCACTCCGTCGTTCGTGGAGGCTCTTTACTTTGGTCGTTTTCGGCAACGTCCCCTCCAGGCGTTGCCGCACTTACTTTTCCCGGCAACGCGGGGGAATAAGCTTTCGCGGGGGGACCGACGAAGGAGAGATGCCGGACGTCGTGGGGATGGTGAGCGGGTTCCCCGGGTAGGACCCTGCACTGAAACCGGCACACGGCACTGGTACTCTTCGATGCCCCTTGGTCATTCACCTAGGCGGGGCCGAGGGTCGTTCGTAACAAACCCTATCAGCCTAATCTGGCGCAAGCTGCACCGTCGGTACACGTGGCCTGCCTCCCCGCCGTGGTAGCATATAGGGCGTCGGTCGGCCGTTCGCCACATTTCGGTCTTTAAGGGTGCGCGGGGCTCCTGGTAGGCGTACCGAACCTGGTCGTAGTGGTGTCGGTCGTACTGCGGCGCAGGAGACTGACGTCGGGGCGGCGCGGCATAGGCGCTAAAAGGAGGCGGTGGCCGTCGGGCAACTGCTGCGTTAGATAGTGTGGGTTCCTCGGGGGCTGCCACGCTGATGATAGCCTCTGGTTGGATGACGCTCTGAACTTCCTCCCGCACGGCCTCGGCGATGGAGAGCGAAGTTGGTTGGTCAGCGGCGGGTAGCAGCTTTCGGAGCTCTTCCTAAATGACGTCACGGATGATCTGTTCAATGTTTTTCACACCGACGATGTTCAGGTCAAGCCGCAATGATGCAACAGTTGACGCAACAGAGGTGTCAACGAGTCAGTTGTAGTGGCTTGGCCGGGCCGACCGTGCACGCTCAATGTGTGTGGCTTCCGCCAGAAAGTCGGCAACATTCGGAGAAAACAGTCGAAGATTTCATTCTTTACGCCTCTTATGAGGGCGAGCAGCTTCTTCTCCTCGATGGCCGAGTTTGAGGGCGGGCACTCAGACGCAGGAACATCCTCCACGAAGCTGGTAATACTCTCATTTTGCCCTTGAGTTATTGTCCGGAGAAGGTCTTTGGCCCGCTGTCTACGGTGCTGATTCGTGAATGTATCCTTCAGGCCGGCGATAGAGGTGTCCTACGGCGTAAGTGAAGTCTCGTCGTTCTCCAACCACTGCCTCGTGGTGCCCTCCAAAGAGAAGTAGACGTATTGAGGCGCTGTTCCTTGGTACATTCATTATGGCGGGCTTACGCGTTCAGAGGGTTGAAGACAGTCCTCCACATTCTCGTGGGCCTCGCCATGGAGGCCGTAGGGGTTCGTTGGGCGACCGGCAGGTAGACGACGGGTGGAGCGGTCTCGCTCTGTGCCGACTGGCTGTTCATAGCCCGTGTTGTTGATTGCTTGGCCTTGGCAAGAAGCCAAAGACCGGGAGTAGGCTTGGATCCGGCGGTTTCTTCGGGTCTTGGTAATCTCTGCGGATGGTTCTCTTGAGCCGGGAATCGGGCTTCCGCTGTGAGGCCTCGGGGGGTACGCTGCATGGGTTGCTCCCCGCACCTCCTCCAAAATGTCACGAAGGACTGGCAAAGAGACGGTTTGCGCGGTAGGAAACTAAACTTTTAATGGGAGCAAACGTGTGCCCCCCCTCCCCCCCCCCCCCCGCGAAAAAAAATATAAAGGGGTAGCGTCGCAGGCGTCGAAGGTCGGCGGAAGTAGCACGATCATGCGCAAGAGTGAAACTGACTCTCGACCGCCACGCGGAGCAGCTTTTGTACCCACAGTGTGTTTCTGGACCAACCGGCGTAGAACATTCGGCGTGTAAAACATTCGAACCTCGATCAGACGACAAGGTTCTAAAACTTACGATAACGCCAAGTTCAGACAAAATTTACAGGTTCTCTTATTACATTAAAGACAGACACATGATTTACTTAATTCACTTTGATTTATCCTAATTCGCTTAGTCATGCTTTTTAATTTCATTGCCTGTAATTCACCTGAGAGGTCACGTAAACGTGATAGCGAACCTCCGAAGGTAGCGCGCTCTCTGACGACAGCCTTTTGTTGCCGTTTCATTGGCTCACTCAGATTGGGGAGTCGGCTTTGGTCCCGGTGATGCGCTGTTTTGGCGCCGTTTCATTGTCTCACTCAGATTGTGGCGTCGGCTTTGGTCACAGCGCGCTCTCTGACGACGCAGTTTTGGCGCCGTTTCATTGGCTCACTCGAATCGTGGCATGGGCTGTGATCCCGGTGATAGCAAACCTCCAAATACAGCGCGCTCTCTGACGACGCACTTTTTGCGCCGTTTCAATAATACCTTTCATTTTGGTGCCTTTCGTGTCGCCGACGTGTTTTCTGAAGGTTTACTGAACGATGAGACATATAAGGCTTTCGCCTTAATAAATAAATGAGCTTCCGCTTCCAGGTAAAGGCCCGTTCACACACCTGCGTTCGAAGCGACCACTGTGCTTACGAACGAATGCAACCGCTGCGACTTAAACGACAACTGTGCGCGACGTGTACTTCACACATGCAACCGCATGCAACCACCCGAATCAACAGCCAATAAGAAACAAGCTTAAGCTCTTGCTCCTAGCCAATAGTAAGCAACCCAGCTACGCTTATAAACATGGTGGACGGTTTCGTGCCCGACGCGGGGTTCTCACCGGAGCAGCCCGAGGTTTCGGCTACAGCGTGCAGTCACGAAGATCTGCTGTGCGCCTACAATAGCTGTGTAAAGGCTGGTTCAGACATCTGAAACGACCCCGTTATTCACGACTGCGTCCGTTGTGACCGGAGCGACCGGAACGACCGCTCTGCGCCGCGCGTACACTCCTGCTACCACTGCAAGAAGCGCAGCGGGTCGGCAGCACGGCGAACGCCTCTCCGTCGCCGTCAGCTGTTTCAGCGGTGCCTCTAAAAAGAAGGCGACGCGCTGCCACCCACTTGCGTAACAGAAAATAGACAGACCGTCTTCTATGACTTCAAGATTTATTTTTTTTTCAGATAAGCTTGCAGGGTAGTGCATTAGAAAAGATGCTGCTCGCCGTCTTGCACGATCACGACTTTAATACACGACTTTGCCAACAGTACAAATCTCGCCACACGCCTTTTCTACGATTATAAAAGACGATGTAATCTTAGCAGCGATATAGCAACGTAGAAATATAATTTGATGGACGTGCGAGCGTTCAGGATTGCTAACACTAATCACCTTTTTCGGGTGATGAAAACGCGTGAAAATTCGCATCCGTTATACGGTACGCACCAGTAATACCTTGAACTAGAGCACACGCATTGAATGCGCCAAAAATAAATCCGGGCGATGTTCGAGGACCACAAAGGCTAAGAAAGCACCTGTGCAGTCGAAGTAAACAAACAAGACGGCACGGGCGTTTCTGCTGTCTTGAGAGTGTCGCCACGAGACCGCCGCACGAGTAGGTGGATCTTCCCTTCTAGTACGTTCTGGGTTATTATAACGACACACGACGAAAATTCACAGTCAAGGATAGCGCCTTTACGGGGAACGATGAGCTTGCCACCACGCCGTCCACGTCGACGATCACCATCGACGCGATGTTTCAGATAGAAGGAGCTCGGCACGACCGCCATGCAACGCGCACGACCGAGCTCTCTTCGACCTGTGATTGGCCTGTCGCTCCCGTCGTTCCCGAACGTAACGAAAAAGTTCAGCCCGGCTCAACTCCTTGCGTTGCGAACGAACACGAACTAAACGACCGATTGGCGCTTCGTTGCTATGGTAACTCGTCGTTCCAACCGGTTGCATTCGTTCGTAAGCGTAGTGGTGGCTCCGAACGCAACTGTGTGAACGGGCCTTAACGAACCTGGGGCCTCCGCCCGAAAGTCAAGCACGGTAACCATTCGGCCACGCCCGCACTCGTTCGGCGACGCGCGTGGCAATATTTTTTTTTTTTACATTTGCTAAAAGTTGATACTCGTGTGCAACAAATAAGCCATTTGTTGTGACATTTCTGTTTTATACAGCTGTAATTTGTTGACATTACGAACTGTTAAATACGATAATTGTTTGGTTTCAGCTGGCTAGGCGGCTCGTGTCAGCTGAAAGCAAGTGTTCGCGCTCACGACCTACGAGTATGCTATTAATTTGTATACAGAAAAGCTCTAAGACAGTGGTTATAGATAAGATGTCCGTTAAAAAGATGGATATAATGAAAAGTGTGCGTTAGTTTTTAGAAATGTGAGTAGTGTTTTAGGCATGCAAAACAAGAGCAGGTTTATTTCACGGTATTATACTCCCTCTTACGAGTTTACAATGCGGGAAATGGAAAAGGCGCGATACCCTGTTTTATATTGAATCCTTTTATTCTATGGGAACTCGCGCATTGCCCTTATAAGAAAACTGTGGTGATTTTCTGTTGAAAGGCTTTGGAAAAAAATCATAAGAGGATATAAAACGTCAATAGCTTTTTATTTGACCTTCCCTTGCTTTACTGTTGACTCTCTTTTTATTATTGGCCTATTTTTTAATAAAAAATTCAACATACTTTCTGTCGCCTCGGAGATGCTTTTTTCTGGAGCCTTTCAATTAAAAAGCTACAGCTTTTAAGTTGAAAAACTAAAACCGTTTTTAACGAAGAAAAGTCTTTACATCTTAGCTAATCATTCAACGAAGTTTTGGAAGCTTACTAGGCTTTCCACTTTGCTCCAAATTGGCTCCAGCGAAATAACGTGAAAAAACAAACAAACATGGAAGACGTTTACAACACCCTGTAACGCCGAATTAGAGTGCAGCTCTTGAGAAGGAGGAGGGAACGGTACTGAGGGAAAGGTAAACCCCTCCTCTCTCCTTCTCACCTCCGCATCCTCCCTGCTACTCCTCCTCCCTCCTCTTCCTCCTCCTCCTCCCCTCATCCTTTAAGCTCCTCCCCTCGTATCCTCCTCCTCCGTATTGAAAATAATTCTAAAGGGCCCATCATCCTTGAAGGATTATGGGGCCTCACAGGCCTTCAAAATCTTTCAGAAATAAACTACAGAAAAACCCTTCAGGTATGCCCCACAGAGAAACCCTCCAGCCCCACAGCCCTTCAACCCGTCAAACCCTTTAGCCCAAACCCCTTAGCCCATCAACCTTTTAGACGACCAAATGTCTGTGAACCATAGACGAAAATGTATTTAAAAACGTTATTGGAAATTTATTGCGGACATTTAGTTTTTACATGCATAATAAAACTCAAAAAGACGATAAAAGCTAACGCTTGTTCAAACCCGGGCGCAAGCAGGCTGTAGACGAAAGATATCATATCAATTAGGGACAACTGACTTCTTATCACAATGAATAATATCTTTCAAAGCACTCAAAATGCCGCGGGGTAAATTTCTGATGTACGGTAGTTCAGCTAATAAAACGGAGCAGGTGCACCTCACGGACTCATACACAGTCTCAGTTAATAGGTTTAGCGAAAACCACGAACTCGCAAGCAGCACCCGCCACCGTTGAGAATCTTGAGCACAGTTACTGTTCGTCCCTGATGCCATCGGGGCGGCGTCTTCGGCGTATTTTTTGCTCGCTGGATGCTTCTGAGCCGGACGGTCGAAGAGGCGCTGTTATGACCCGCCCATCTCCCTGTGTTCGTGAGTGCGTGCGAAGCTCATCGAACCATTTTCCCAGTCGTTAGGACCACTTTGGGGGAAGGATTAGCCGAGGCTTAGCCGAACGCTCGGGGCCTTGCCAGTCTGGCTGGCGTCAGTCGCTTCCAGGGAAGCGCCGTTCAAGGACTCCTCTCCCTCACGTCATGTGTCAACCCTTCTGACCTCTACCTGCGGCTGGCGCCGAGGCGGCGGAACGCGACAAGGTGTGTTCCGAGCTTTCCGGATTCTTCTTCCGTCACGGTGGCGGGAGGGGGGATTAAACGGCGCCGGCAGTCTGCGGGGAAACAATCCAGGGATCGTCCAGCAGCCAACTCGTTACCTTGGAACTGTTCCCCACCCCCTTGTAGGATTCCAGAGTGGGCGATGATCGTCGCCTTGCCTTTCCCAAACGTTAAGTCCGCTTGGGGGAGAGCTCCGCTGGTCCGAAGGCCGTCGGTGGCTTGAGGAGAAGCACCGCCCCCAGAATCCTCCTCTCCCTCGCGTGTCCACAAAAACCCCGACCATTCGAGAGACGGTCGTCTTCGATCAGAAATTTCGCTATGAAATAACCTGTTAAGTTTTCCCGACTGACTGGTTCGGACGTTGTTCGTGAGAAAGGTTAGACGCCAGCGAGATGACATGCTACCCGGGAGACGAGGCTGGGCGTCGACACCTAACAGCGCAAGGAACAAGGCGGGACTGCGGCTCTCACCCACCGTCTCCGGACCCATAGTGCCATGATCCCGGTGCGCAGGCACTACATACGGTGGGACGCTGACCCCGACTGCCAGGCTTGCGGCAAGTAGGCCGACACCGGCCACCATGTTCTTGAATGCGCTGAACACAATGGCGCTCGAGCGGTGCCGAAGGCGGCCAACGCCGAACTAGGGTTAACTTGCGGAACCAAAAAGGAAACTGCACAAATCAAAAAAGACCAAGGAGCGAGCCCTCAAAGTCATGCTCACCTTCCTGGAGGAAACCGGTCCGCTCCTCATATCCACGGCGGTAAGAAGCAAACAGCCCACGAGCGGAGAGAAATGGCGATTCGCGACTCCAGCGACCTATAGGGGGCGCCACCACCAAACAAACATGGTGCTAGGAACAGATCGCATCGGCTCGGCCGGGCTGGCTGAACGGGCGGCGCATTCAATTTAACATAATTTATTTATTTTAATGCCATATTTTATAGATATTTAAACTGCGAGGGTTAAGTAGAGCCGGTGGACATAAACTGGCAGAGCATACTTTGGTTTTTACGATGTGTTTTGTTCTTTTCATGTCAAACTTCTGTTTCGGAAATTTTGTTTAAAATCGAAACTATGGGCTCCGGAGCGACGGTAATAGACTCTAATCAGTTTTGATCAGCTAAGGAGCGGCGATGACTACAGAATTGTTCCACCGAGAGTAATTTTCAGCTAACTCACATGCCTCGACCATGCGACTTATCTATCCGCAAAATCGAGCTTTTGCGCGTACCCGCGTTTAACAAACAGCTCCAGTCGTCTGCTTGCACCCCACTAAGCAGCTGATACCGTTCGCAATATTCCCAAGCGCCCCGGCTCGCACTCAATAAGTCATGGGAACGGTGTTCCTGCAGCTCCCCAGTGATTGCTAATTTCGATCAATTCCATGGATATGCGGCTTTTGAGCGTTTTTCGGAGTCACCCTGAACGAGCGCGTGATATACCCCAAGGACCTGTCATATCACTTTTAAAATTTCTTGTCAATGTTAGCATTTTTGATACTGTGCATGCAATCCACCTTTCAACCTGGCTGAGCTGCAGAAATCTCTTACATATTATCATTCTCGTGATTGTTGTTAGAGCAGGAATTGCTTAAAAAGCCTAGAATTTACAACAACAAAAAACAGGATTTAGCTCGGAGTCCCGGGGCTGTTTATAGCATCTGTAGCGTTCTAACTTAATATCAGCATGGTAAGAGATTTCTGCAGCATATCCAGGTTGAATGGTGGACAGCATGCACATTATAAAAAAGCTGACATTCAGGAGAAATTTTAAAAGTGATATGAGGTTATTGGGGTATATCAGGCGCTTGTTCAGGGTGACCCCGAATTACGCTCAAAAGCCGCGTAATCATAGATCAATATAGTAAAGGTAAAGAGAGGACACAGAAGCCGGGTCGTGGCCCGAGATAGTGCATTTAATGCCCTCCGCTACGTGGCGCTTTTCTGTAATTTGGTTAAAATTAATCAGAACTGTTTCTGTGAGAAGTATTTATTTCTTAAATTGTTATGCTTCTCAATTATTTAAAGTACTTAAAACCAATGAATAGGTTTAATCTAATACGTCACAAAAACCACGTGATGAATGGCGCCTGCCATAGCCTGCCGTGGGCCTGCCCGCCCGCTTGCCTGCACGCCGTCGCCTCTGCATCATTCTGCATGGCCTTTGCTCGTCCGTGCGTCGTTCGTTCGTGCTGTGCTTGCCGTCCGTCTGTGCTTCCTGCTGCAGCGTGTTCGGCCGGCTTTGGATCAAACAAGGTGACGCATGACCGCCCGCGTGCTAGCATGCTCGGCCTGAGTTTGTGGAGCCGAGCGGCTTGAGAGCCGAGCGGCTTGAGAGTCTTCCGTCGTGCTGTCGGACTGCAATCGTGTGTGCAGATTGAGTTTCGATGAGGTTGTTTTTAAAAAAAGAACTTGAGTATGATCCTGCACACGACAATGTCCATGGATTTACAAATGTCGGTGTTGAACGTCGTTGCAGATAGAGCCTTGCTTGTCGTGCTCTCTGGAATTTCCAGGAGGTGGGTTCAGCCCTTTGCATACACTGTTGGGCACACTTCAACACCGTCTTCTGTTATCCGCAGTCTCCATATTTCTCTCATTCGGGAGCTTAAGACTGTTGCTTCACAGTAAAGGCTGCGGTCTGTGATCAGGGGCTTCAAACATAAGCTTGGCCACCAACTTGGTGTGTCTTGATTTATTTAAGCCATTTTCTTAAGTTAACAACGAACATGTTTACTTTATCTTTGTTGTCCCTCACCTCATCAAAACAATCTGGAACAATCTCCAAGCACACAAACTTTGCATTGTAAATGAGGTCATTGAGTGGTCCCATATTGTTGAACATTATCGTTCTACTCATGAGATGAGGTTGTGATTGGCTCCGAAACTTACTGAAAGACAATCTAAAAAAATAATGTTTCAGTAACATGAAAGTAAAGCGTGCCGCACAGGTACTGAGATCGTCAGTCTGTTTTGCAATCCTATCCTTTGTTTATGCCAAGGAGCTTCCTGAGGCAGCCACGGCTACAGCATATTTCTGCAATAGGAGGGACAGACTTTTTGATTGTCTAAATAGCTCACAATTCAAGAAGACAGGGCAGGAGTTGGGTCATGCCATTCTGAAAGGAGAATCTGAGGTACTTGATTTCCTTCACCAGCAACTCGAATGGATTTCAGCATGGACGTTCAAAAGAAAGAGGCAGCGACAAATCATCATAGGGTGGCAAGTTACCATAAAGAGTGTCCTCATGTTCAGGGATGAGCTTTCGAAGAGCCATGACTTTAAGTTCTTACTTACACGACGCCCGCAGCAAGACCCACTTGAGAACATTTTTGGAGCTATACGACAAATGCTGGGCTGCAATACAAACCCAAATGTATATCAGTTCACCTCAGGACTAAAACAGACAGGGATAAATAAACTGTTCAAACTGTCGAACAATGGAAACATAGAGGATGACAAGGCTGACCTCCTCAAGGAGTTGCCAACATTTTTGCACTATGAAAGTTCAATTGCAGACAACCTGGAATGTCTTCCAATTGATAACTTACCGCCACTAGAAGGTATTTCTGAGCTGAATTAGACATTAGGTCTAAAATAATTGATGACTCGTCCACTTATTACGTTGGGGTCTATTTGATCAAGCTTTTCCTTGAACAGATAACCCACAGCTGCTGAGCGATGAGTCTGACAATTTGATCAGGCCTCACCAGTACTTTCTTGGGCTTAAAGCATACCACGTGCCTGAAAAACTCTTCGGGAACCTAGTAGTACCATGACAGGCTGCCTATAATTTCATTCCGCTACTAGAAAATCACTTTCTCGTCGTAATACAGAGTGTGGCACATGTTTGAGGACTGTGTGCTGCCATGTATCACAGACCTTCAGGTCTTGGTAGTTTTAGCCTTTGCTCAGAGTGCCGCAAACAGTTTTTAAAATCGTTTTGCATAATACGCTTGTGATGGCATGCTCGATTTATCAACGGGAAGTTGGACAAAGTTCGGTTGCACTCTTCACTTGCTGGTAAGCAGCTAGACAAGTTTAACTGTTAATAGCGTATTAACGGAGGTGGTTGCCAAATCAGAAACAGAAAGTGCTTATTAATTGAGCGGTGCAGCTTGCACTCCAAACATTTGTTTCCCTTATTTCCAGCGAATGTGTATCACGGCCCCCTTGCAAAAGTATTTATTCACTTCATACAATATTTCTATAGAAAATAGTCTATAGAGGCTATAAATATTCGAAAGAAAATATTGCAGCAGGGTTGAAAGCTGTAAAGGTTGGTAGCAGTTCATGATAAAATAAAACGCGCGAAAAAACAAGAAAGAAAAAAGAGAGGGCACGTATCCTCTCTTTTTTTTTGTCCTTGTTTTTCCCGCGCTTTCTATTTTATCATGAAAGAAAATATGTTATATATCCACTTCTGTATCCACTGTCTATAGGTTTCTAGCCGCTTTTTTTTTCTATGCCATACTTCCTTTCTTATCAAATGTATTTCGGGGAATATATAGGGATGTTCAACCTTCTTAGATTCCGAATAGAGTTGTCATTGTTTGGTAATGGCTCGCCCGCAGTGACTTTAAAGCTATGCCAATTCGTGTGTTTTCTATTAGCCGGAACTTGGGAATTTGTACTCTCCGGTGTGTGCTTCGCGCTCTTATTATACTCTTATGACCGGTAATGATGGGGACGTTTTATTTCTTTTTGAACTTACTTCCCCTGCCCGAGTCGGCGTGAAATCGAATTGATCATTCAGCATGTTCTATGTGGAAGGTTTGTCTTAACTTGTTTCTGCTAAAACACTATTACGAAGTGTACAATATGCCGAACTCCTTCATACTTATTTTTGTAAGGATATGTTTCTTATAAAACATACAGAGCGTCTGAAGCAAATAATGTATATATGAATGTGGTCAAATAAAATGTTTTCGAACCACTTACTGTTGTTGACCCCAAAATGCTCCCCCATCCAGGAGTCACTGTGGGGATTGTGTAACTTCAATGTTTCACAGTAAGCGAATAAAGAAAACAAGAAATACACCTCTGTTTTGTGAGGTAAGCAGAAATATTGTTTGACACATTTTGCACAGATACTATCGTAAAAATTAAAATACAACTGCGGAACACAAAAAAACAAACCAAAAGACAGCGGTTTCAGTAGCTGAGAAGCTCCCGAGAGCCTAGCGAGGAGCGAGGCGAGTAGGAAAGGGAGGGATAAAGAAAGGGTACAGGAGAACGGGAGCAGAAACTCCCGAATCGAAACCGAAACCAACCTGACCGGAACCGGAACCAGATTATGTTTAATGCCGCCCGCTAGGAGCGCCAGCTCTCACAGGTTTATCTGGGCCGCTAAGGCCTATGACAGTGTCCGCTCTTTACCTTGTGTATATTACTCTATGGTGTAACCAAGGATTGGGTCGAAATTACCGATCACTAAGGGCAACCCCGAAGTATCGTCAGTTCTACTGGTGAGTGCGCGCTACCCTCGAGTTTTGTGCGGTCGGGGGGTAGTCCTAGGATGTCTGCAACGCATCCAATTTCCCCGCCGAAAACCCAGGCCTTCGATGTCACCGCTCTGACAGGCGCGTCGGTGGATTCTATCATCGATGCGGCTGCAAGCATTGTCGGCAAAGCCAAACTGTTCTCCATTCAGCACCTGGGAGCCACCAACTTCCAGATAACTGTATCGTCCAAGCCTGCAATGGCGAAAATCGTCAACGCCGAGGGACTCGCCATTGGTGGTGCAAGAGTCCCAATCGTTCCGGTAGGACCGCAGGTTACGACCACAATCTGTTTGTTTCTCCCAGTTTACACGAGCAATGACGCCCTCGTCGCAGCACCCTCCCGTTTAGTAAGGTGCTGGAACTCTGATTTGGCGTCTACCAGGACCATCCTACTATCAAGACCGGGACTCGTTACGTCCGTATGGAAATGCGGGACTCAAACCCGGTTCCCGATTTCCTGCGTATTGCTGGGCACCGGGCCACGTTCGACATACAGGGGCATCCGACGAGTGTGCCACAGGTGCTACCAAGAGGGGCATTTAAGGCAGCTTGCAAAGCCGAGTACTGCAACCGGTGTGCGACATTCGGCCACACTACAGAGTGGTGCACGACTGACTGCTGCCGCTGCGGAGCGTGTCATGCGACCGTAGACTGTACTTCAAGACGAATCTATGCCAGTGCCGTCACACGACAAGTAAGCCTGAACGACTTCCCTGCTCTTCAGCCCATTCCGTCCTCGAAACAAACAACATCAGACACGGACTACGGCAGACCCTCTACAACTGAGTCCGAGAACGCAGAGGCTGCACCGAACGAAGTCGCTTCGCCTTCCCAAAAAGCGCAAGACCATCACGCTATCCGATTCATCGGATCCGGTATCTCCTCTCCTTCCAAGCGCAACGGATTGCAGTCCTCAGAGCAGAAGCCTACAACAGACCGAAGAATCCCTTTTGCAGCATGATCTTGAGCTCTCAAGCGAAGAGGAACCATTGAGCGGCAACGAAAGTGACAGACTCATCATGGACATCCCCCCTTCCCCGGACAACGCTGACCGGGCGGATCGTATAGGCGCGCCCGGACACGACTACAAACGAGGTCATTCATCAACCTCCGAAAATGTATCGTCAGCATCGGCTGATGAACGAGACAACCTGACGAAGTTGAAGAAACCCCGCCGTTCAGCACCCGGTGCCGCCGGCAAGTCAAAAGACAAACGTGACGATGCAACTTAGGCGCAAACCGCAGACAACATGGTGTGACATTTTCTTTAAGATAGCTCTTAGAACTATCGCTTTAAATGTGCGCGGTTATAGTTCTTTCACGAAACAAGTGGAAGTAATGTCTTTCGCACAAGTTACACGTTGCGATTTTTCGCTGTTACAAGAAACAAACTTCACTGCCTATACGCAAGTGCATGCGTTCAAAACCCACTTTAATGTGGAATGCTTCGTTTCTTACGCGCCGTCCCACATGAATGGAGTGGGAATTGTTGTTTTAAACTCACGATTCTTGAGTGGAAACTTTCGAATTTATGATCCAGATTGATGTTTATTGTGTTTCGATTTTTTTTTCAAATGGGCAGAAATATCGACTAATTAACATTTATGCACCAGCGAATGGAACATTAACGAATAGATTTTTCACGACCTAGAGGCGCTTTCCTTGTGTGAGTTGCCTGTTATTATGGCAGGAGATAATAATTGTGTGCTGGACTCTAATACCGACGTGCGTGGACCTGGGTGTGGACGCTCTACTTATAACGCTAAGGAGCTAAAACGCCTCATTGAAAATTTTGGCATGACAGACACGTGGTTCCTTCTGCATGGCGCGTCCTTTGTGGCTACCTGGGCTCAAGGAAGTTCGCAAACACGACTTGACCGCTGTTACGTGCCACGAGCTTTAGAATCGGCGGTGCAGATTGCAGGAGTGCTCGACCTGCCAGTGTCTGTCAGTGACCACTTTCCCTTTAGGGTCACTCTTTGGCTCCCTGGGCGAACTGGTCGAGAAACATGGCGTTTCGACGCGAGCCTGCTCGCAGAGAAGGAAACTGTGCAGGCGCTTGCTGCAGGTATCGCCCAGTCTCTCACGGAGTTCCCGGTGTCACCGTATAGATGAGACGACCTGAAGGTGAGGTGGCGTTTTCTGTGAATTGCAGCAGGCAAAGAGAAACTCAAGCGTCAGGCACAAAGCCTTGCGGACATCCATCATCGCATTCGCATGGTCCGGCGTGGCGGACCGAACTCCCTTCTTATGCAAAGCTACCTGTGTGTACTGCAAGAGCGGCACACTCGGCAACTCCGAGCGATGTCGACAACAGCAACAGTAGCGAGGGCACAGTCGTTCCCGCAAGCAAGCGTGGCTTTTCTTAGATTTTTGCACGAGGATCGGGTGATAACAAGTCGCAGTAGGCGTGTCGGCGCTGTGCTCTTGCATGATGGCAGCATTAGTGAAGACACCCAGGACATTAAAAGGGAATTTGTGGCACACTTCACAGGAGCCTTTAGAAAATATGTGACTGTTGACCCCGCAACTCGAATATCAGAGGACGTCACTCTACTGCAGCAACTTCCGACGCTTCCTGATGTGTCAAGGAACCTATTCGGCGCACCGTTCACGGCTTTGGAGCTCTACAAGGTCCTGTCTAAGATGAAAAGTGGCGCTGCGCCAGAGAGCGACGGGCTTTCTGCGGAGTTCTATAAGGATTTTTTGGAATCTTCTTGGCGCAGCTGTGGTGAGAATTTTAAACTTGATAATGGAAGAAGGACAGGTTTCGAATTCTTTCAACCAGTCTATAGTGGTATTACTACCAAAAAGTGAATGTGACCTGCCCCATTTCACTTCTTAATGGAGATTACAAGCTTTTAACATCGACTCTCGCCACCAGACTGGATAACGTCATGGAGCCATTAGTACATCCCACCCAGACCTGCGCTGTTCCGGGACGTAATATTACTTCATTCTTGCATTTGACCCGTGATCTACTGTGGTACTCAGCGGCAAAGTCAATAAGTGGCTACCTTATTTCTTTAAATCAAGGAAACGCTTTCGACCGGGTGGAACATGAGTATCTCTATGCAGTGCTTGAGGCGGTTGGTCTTCCAGACGCCTTCACGGCGATGATACGACGACTGTACACCGGCAACACAAGTACGTTGATGATCAACGGTCAGCAAACAAATAGCTTCCCTGTCACAAGAGGAGTGCGACAAGGTTGCCCCCTGTCGCCGCTACTATTTGTCCTCTGTATCGAACCCCTTCTGCACCAGCTTCGTTCATGTCCCTGCATCAGAGGACTGCCTCTTCTTGGCTCGGAACAGGTGAAGGTTTCAGCATATGCCGACGACGTTACTCTTTACGTCACCGACACTGAGAGCATCGCGGCGGCCTTGGACATTTTCGACAAGTACGCCGCTGCATCCGGTGCACGATTGAAAACGGAGAAGACAAAGGTGCTGAACGAGGGCTCCCCGAGGGTACTTCTTCCTGGAAACCTAAGAGCAGAAGCGGAGTTGACACTTCTTGGGGTGTCTTTTACTGGACGTTGTACATCTAAGGAACAATGGCCCCAATTGCTGCGAGACGTCCAAGAAAAGCTCACCAGAGCGTGTCCTTTTGGACTCCCCATGTGTGACAAGGTGTACCTGCTAAAATGCTTGATTTTAGCATGGGTGTGGTACGTGGCACGCGTTGCTCGCCCGTACCCCCGGACCCCCTTCCGTTTTCTGTGGGATGAGAAGAATGAGCTTGTGTGCAGGCAGGTAATGCGCCTGTCGCGAGATCTGGGCAGTTGGAGTATCCCAGATGTAGAAAAAACAAGCCGTCTTCTAGCACTGCGCACCGTACAGACTGTGTTAGATAATAGGGAATTGTAGTAGACCGTTTTTCTCCTTCGCTACGGTATCCCTGAAGAAAACGCCCCAGCTGCGCAGGCGCGCCGCCAGCTTTGTCTGCATAGTTCAAGGTCTTGTGGCGGATTACGGAGCGCTATCCGGGTGCTTAGAGGGCTGCGGAAACGGTCTACTACAATTCCCCAATGTAGAATGCCTGGCCCGTCCACTCGTCATTCATTTTTTGGGGACTTTAAAGAGACACTTGCTGCCGAGGGGGCTTGGGAAGGCCGGGCCAACGGCAGAAACGCCAGCACCGTACCACAAAGCGCTGGTGAGAATCCAGAAAGAAGTAAGCAACGTATCCCCGGATTTGGACGTCAAAGAGGAGACTGTGTCTTGGTTGTCTGAGCAATTGTCGGCCCAGACCATACCTGCAAACCGCGCCCAAGCAGCGGTCTCTACACCCTGGGAGCAACTTGTTAATTTATCGCTACCACCAGAAGTGTGCGACTTTCAGTGGCGCACGGGTTGGTCCGTGCTGCCTACACACTCTAAAAAAAAAAAAGGGTGTAAAAGGGTGTATTGTTTGTGGGAACCACGTGTTCCCCGCATCCCTATCTAGGCCTAGCTCAGGCAGGCCGTGGGACGTCGCCACGTGGGAGCGCGTCCCGGATGCGAGGGCGAAGCCGTATTCCCTGGTGGGCGGCTTTCCCTCGTCCTTCTCGGGTGATTTGCCGAAGGCACACCCCTCGGGATTATGGCTTGGACGCGTCCGCCCCTCCGGGGAGCCACCTACATCCGACCCACCCTGGGCGCGTCCATTCCCGCAGGCTATATAACACGGCCCTAATCCAACGGGCGGGACTCTCGCTGGGGGAGGCTCTGCTCGACGGAGCCTTCCTATCTTTTATCTGATCCTCCCCCTCCGTGATACTGTCAATTGCGGCAGCGCGGACTCCGACTGGTGATCCTGTCAAAAGAGACAGCGCCGTCATCTCCACCATTGTTGGCCCTCAGGGCAAGCGTGTGACATTTGAGTCAATAAACACGTTTTTATCCGGACCCAAGGAACCTTCTGTGTTTCTAAGTGGTACCCCATAAAAGGGGAAACCCACATCTGGCGCCCAACGTGGGGCCGACGCACTGTCGCGAGCCCCCGTAGACTGCGCAAATCTTTCCGCGAGGACCCAGGCCGAGCCAACGGCAAACTCCAAGCCAGGCGAAGCCGAAAATCAGTCTAAAATGGAGGCAGCACCACTGACCTCCTCGGACGAAAACGTGAACCACATAGACGCAGTGAGCGCAGTGGGGATCGTATTCAGCAAAGAAGAGCTACTGAAAGCTCAGCAGAATGATCCGTTTTGTCGAAAGGTGATCGACGGACTCTCGAGTGAGTCGGACTCTGTGGAGTCGGGCGGCGCGTCCGCCGGGCGTACGACTGCTGGTATTGCAGTAAACGCCGAGTGTCGGGATGTATCTGGTACTGGTACTGACACGCTGGATCAATTTCTGCTGAACGCCGACGGGCTCCTGCTGAAGTATATCCCATCTGAGAAGGACACAGACAAAGTGTTCAAGGTGGTAGTGCCAAAAAGTCTGAGGTGCGCAGTAATGCGTTACTATCACGACTCGCACTTGGCCGGACATGCGAGCGGCTCCAAGACTTACACAAAGTTATGCCACATCGCAACCTGGCCGGGCATGAAAAGGGACGTATTCCGCTACGCCCGCACGTGCCACACTTGCCAAAGCTTCAAACCAAGAGGCGGCAAACCTCCGGGCCTAATGCAGCCGATCCACAGCCAAGAACCATGGTCTTTGGCGGCTTGCGATGTGGTCGGCCCTTTACCAAGGAGCCCCAAAGGACACCAGTATCTGTTGGTTGTCACTGACCACTTCAGCAAATGGGTAGAACTTTTCCCACTACGAAAGCTGACGGCCCGAGCAATCACTGAAAAGCTCATGGAGGTGTTCACCCGATTCGGGTTCGCTGAAGCTCTTCTAACAGATTGAGCAAGCTACTTCGTCGGGAAGGTATTTGTGGACGCTTGCAAAGCGCTGGGCATCAAGCACAGAACAACCACACCCTACCACCCACAGGCGAACATCACGGAGCGATGTAACAGAAACATCAAACCCATGCTGGCAGCATTCGCCGAAAAGCACCGCGACTGGGACGCATACATTCCCGAGATTGGGTTCGCTCTCCGTTCCACTGTCAATCGTTCGACAGGTTTCACCCCCGCCTTCCTCACATTTGGAAGAGAATTGCCGAACCCAATGGACCGCGTCCTGGGGGCAAACGCTGGGGTGAGCGACGCACAGTCGAAACAGACTGAACATGCGCGCACGCTACAAACCCGGATGACGAAAGCCTTCTCGGAGGCCCGTCGCAATCTCGGGGTAGCGCGAGCTAAACAAAAAGCTCAGTACGACCGCTCTCGCCGGGATCTCCACTACAAAGTAGGCGATCTCGTGCTCAGACGAAACCATGTTCTGAGCGATGCCAGCAAAGGCTTTTCTGCTTCACTGGCACCAAAGTGGTTGGGCCCGTACCGAGTGCACGAAGTATTGTCACCACTCGTGTACAAGCTGACTGAGAAAGACTCAAGAAAAGTCAGCGGGCCTGTGCATGTCTGCGATCTCAAACCCTACAATGAAAGGGAAGAGGAGGGGGACGAACAAACGCAGCCCCCGCGGCAATGCGCACGCAAAACGCGAGATAACGCCGACAATGAACAACAGGCGTCTCGCTACAATCTGCGAACTCGGAAAAACTAATATCCGAAGTTTTCGTAGAGGCAGCCCCAGTAAGTGGCGAAATGTCATATTAAGGGAAGTGCAAAGCACAATGCACCAGCTGCCTTCGCGAACGCGCCAGACACCATTGTTTGCTGGCAAGCAGTGACCTAGATAGAAGGTCACCTCAGCGTTCGCTCCCGGATCAACCCGTAGGGGAATCCCCCGAACTACGGCATCCGAGGGAAAGGGTAGGCGTAACGGCCATTGGTCAGTTATTGCCCCCTACGCTCACGTGTACAACACGTCACCGCAAGAGCGCGGTGCGAGCGTCGTCACAAGCGGTCGGAGACCAAGTAGTCATTCGACCGCAGTACGTCCCCGCATCCACGAAGAGGATCCCCAGCCAGTACAGCTGGGCTTCGCGCCGTTCGGGAGCTGCTGCCTCCTGGCTGCGGCAGTTCAGCGGCGTCCATGGACCACGGCTGCGCGGGACGCGTCAGGCAGCCCCGCTCACGACTCTACCCCAGCCGGCCGCAGGCCGAACCAGCGTTCCGCAGTCTTCGTGCGCCGTCGGGGTCGACAACCAGTCAGGGACTGCCCGCTCTTCATCCACGGGACCCGCGCGGCGGTCGGACAGCTCGCCGACCAGGGACCAGCCGTTCCCGTTCGTCCCGTGACAAGTCCCAAGGCCCACGACCACTTCCTCCAAGGATACTACGCCTGGTGAGCGAGCTACGGCAACGTCGAGAACGTCACCGAAGACGTCATGTTATTTGTTACCCCATGCATGTGGGAGCCGGCACCGCCGCGTTGTTTTGTTTTGTTTTGCTTTCGAGAGTCGGTAGGTTAAATTTTATTTTTCTTAAACCTACCTCAGCCTTAAGGAGGGGGGAGTGTGGGAACCACGTGTTCCCCGCATCCCTATCTAGGCCTAGCTCAGGCAGGCCGTGGGACGTCGCCACGTGGGAGCGCGTCCCGGATGCGAGGGCGAAGCCGTATTCCCTGGTGGGCGGCTTTCCCTCGTCCTTCTCGGGTGATTTGCCGAAGGCACACCCCTCGGGATTATGGCTTGGACGCGTCCGCCCCTCCGGGGAGCCACCTACATCCGACCCACCCTGGGCGCGTCCATTCCCGCAGGCTATATAACACGGCCCTAATCCAACGGGCGGGACTCTCGCTGGGGGAGGCTCTGCTCGACGGAGCCTTCCTATCTTTTGTCTGATCCTCCCCCTCCGTGATACTGTCAATTGCGGCAGCGCGGACTCCGACTGGTGATCCTGTCAAAAGAGACAGCGCCGTCATCTCCACCATTGTTGGCCCTCAGGGCAAGCGTGTGACATTTGAGTCAATAAACACGTTTTTATCCGGACCCAAGGAACCTTCTGTGTTTCTAAGTGGTACCCCATAAAAGGGGAAACCCACATGTTTCACCCTTTGTCCCATATAATATACCCCAAAACTTCAATTCGATGCACAGCACCCTATAGTCGAACAGATGGCCCCAAAGTTTACGAGGGGCTTGATACCCGTGAGGTACAACTTATTAAAATACCTAACGTACGTGTTACTGACTAGAAATAAAATAATCGGGTTTTCTTGGCCCCACTGCAAAAACTAAGTGTTTTCTTTATGCGGTCTTTGATACATACTTTAGCTATTTAGTAAGTTATATCACACCGTTATCAAGCCCCTCATAAAATTTGGGGCCGTCTGTTCGACTATACATAGTTCCCACGTGACGTCACTTCCTCTACTTCCGCCCGCCGGCCGCCATCGCCAGGTACTGAGAAGCAGACGCGGACGCTGCCGCCGCAGCATGTGCGCCACTCGAGTGCTACTTCGCCACGGAATTTATATCGCCCGTACAGCGCGATGGCGAAAGCCATTCGCCATTAGTTCTGCCCTTCTTATTTCGAAGAGCTTGTGAGCCCCACACTGGCGCGATGAGTCTAAAGTGAAGATGTGCGACGGTGTCGATCCGTACACGCTACGCGTCAGCGCGGACACCGTTCCAGATGCGGACGTGTAGCCAGCCACCGACGCATGTGGACATAATTAGCTACCTGGTTTAGTGTACGAACTACTTGTCGCTGCAACAGGTTGAGGCCTTCACGGCCCTGAATGCCCACAACTATTTCAAGACTGGATGGGTGAAGAGCCCGACAACGATGCGTCTTCCATCGAAGCGTATCGTCGTGCTGAGCGAGGCCAGTTGACAGGCAATAAAACAAGCGTCTTCATGAGAGCCGAAGAGCCGGAGGTTTGCCTGCAAACGAAGAGATGTGCCCGTACTGGCCGCATTAAAATTTGCAGCATCTTAGCTGGGTAAACTCTGCGCCGCCGCCGCAACATTATCGACACAAGTGTGCCACAAACACTACACAATTACAGAAACGCTGCGAGAAAGGTAAAAGCAGATCCCTGCAGCGTGACGCTCAGACACCAAACACTGCCCCGCGGCCGCTATGGCAATGCGCGAAGGGTGCGAACAGAAGCATCCAGCAATCCACGTAATTTCCGATGCTCCCGAGCAAGCCAGAGGCTTCGGCGTTTCTCGGACAGCAGCTTTGTACGCTCACCAGTGGCATCACTAGGGTCAGCGGCACCCGGGGCGGTACCCCGCGGCTACAACCCCCCCCCCCCTCCCCCGCACTCCCCTTGTGACGCCACTGACGCTCACACTCAGGGGTTTCCCCAGGATTCTAATCAAGGGGGGGGGGGGGGGGGGGGGCGATGCGAGGCGAGGCTAGATAAAATATAAAACTGTTTCTTTTTTAGTCCACTAGCTAAATTACAGACGTCTATTAACCAAATGCTCATACCCGTAATGTATGTTTCCCTTTCTCTATATCTACACCTGAGAGGTGGTGTTTTCTACTTAATCTGAAAAAAATAATTTTATTTTTTCCTTTTTTAGATTCAAGGGGGGGTGTCCAGGAAAACTAGGGGGGTCTCAACCCCCCCCCCCCCCCCTAGGGGGGTGTCTAGGGAAAGCCATGCTCACACTGTCGCGTTATCACCTTTGGCAAACGGTGCAGTCCTACATTTGGCTCTGTGTTTCTCTGCTGTGCAGAGGACTTGCTTCTGCTTCGGCAGCCGAACATCGCGAACATCGGCATGACTGCACCGCTGCGACCGCGACCGCACACCAGAAAAAAGAACCGTGCACTGTGTGCGCCGCAAACGCCGTAGCGACACAGCCAACGCAGCAGCGGCCAACGTTGCCGGCGCCGATCCCGAAACCGAAACTATGTCAGTACCTGGCAATGGCGCTGACATATCCCATAAGCCCCGGCTGTGACGTCCGTGAAAACTATGTATAGGGCTCCGTACGTCGGAATGAAGTTTTGGGGTGTATTATATGGAACAAAAGGGTGTAAGGTGATACCTTTTTTTTTTTTAGAGTGCAGCTGACTTTCTTCAGTGATGGGGCAGAGTAGCTGATAACACCTGTCCCAATTGCACTCACGCAGAAAGCAACAACCACGCATTCAATGAATGTGTTGTAGCTCGGCCGTTCTTGGTACTTATAGCGAGAGTGTTTTTTCTATCGTATTTTTCGCACCGTCAGCCTAACAGTTATGCGAATCTAGTGCTTGCCATAAGACGCTTCGTCCTATGGAGGTCACGCTGCCGCGCAATACCACGGGGACGTAGGATACGAACGCAATACCTTCTGATTAAGGAAACGTATGTTATGGTAGTCCAGCATTTAGAAAATGAGCTTCAGGTGCTTCGAGAGCAGGAGTTCCGGTGACGATGGTCGACAAGATTTCTTACCGTACGCGAAGGTCGTGTAAATCTGTACTCTAGTATGCCTTGATGTCGTTGGTTTTTACGGCGTTCCAGTGAAATGATGTAAATAAACCTGTCTTAGAACACCGTTCTCATGATTCCTTTAGTGCGGGCCGGGACACTTGGGGGATATAGCAAATGGTCTATTCAGGTTTCAGTAGCAATCGAGAAGTCATTTTGATGAATATGCGGGTTATGTATTATATTACGTACTGTCCCATTAAAGCGGTATTATTATATTCTTCGGGTTGGAATATAAGCTTAGTTGACTAGTTATTAGGTGAACTGCTGAATAAAAGTATATTTGACAGACAAAGAGATACTACTTAAACTCAGCCGAATGGTTCTAGCCGGCAGCACGGAGACGAATGCGGACAAACTGAAGAGAGTCTTCATCGGAGATTCATAAAGAACCTCCCTGCATTGAACCTGACTTCGAATCCTGAACGGAGAAAGTGAGTATTTTTTGTGGCCGGACAACCTGAGCAATGTAGACGTATATTGCTGCTGGCTTCGACGGGGTATAACATAAATACTGGAGGCGCGATAGATTATAATGGCGTGGCAGCTTCAAACTTTACGAGACACGTCCCGCACCTTTTGAAAGAAGACAATTTCCCTCAATAATCGTATGCAGCGAGCAGGGTTTCCGTAATCAAGTAATTGAGAAATCAACCCAACTCCTACGGTGTGGTGCAGAGGCTTTTTCGGCGAAAAGCAGCGAAGATGAATAGCCAACGCACCGACCGGCGTGGGTGGCTCAATCTTGAAGCTAATCGAACACAACCAGAAAAGCAGCTATTGAACCTTCCCATTCACTTGAATTGCAACATTGGTGTTCCCTCCAGTGAAACACATCGTCTGTCGTCCTCAGTCCACTGTTCTACATCCTTATAAAGAAGCCACTTATCAGTTACCAAGTAGTAACCACTTTGAATGTGATTCGAGACAGACAAAAAATCAAAACGTTTTTCCGTGATTCCTCCTCATCCAAGAAGAAATCGAAAGCGCGTGACCGTGTGTTGTGGAGCAAACGGGCTTTCAAACACGTGATGGAAGGAAACAATCTACTGAGGCTTCACCACACTAATGAACACTCAGGCAAACTAAAGAAGTATTCGGACCTTCGTCTAATTACATTGTTCGCCACCGCGCCGACAACGCGTGTCCGCGAAAGCCGCCAGAGACGCGAAGAGGCGCAAAGCGACATGTCCCGGCTGGTTCCCGGTTTCCCCGCTTGGTGGCGGCCGTTTTGCTGGAGCCCCGAACAGCGGCTTCCTGGCCTCTTTGGCTTCCTCACACCACTCTCTCCCGCCGACCGCTGGAGTAGGGCCTGGCTGGCCTGCAGGGACCCCGGAACCGGGGGGGGGGGGGGGGGGAAGGGGGGCAACGGGGCCGTGAGCACTTGCTGACATTTTCTAGGGGGTGCTGGGCAGTATGCTGAGCCTCCGTGCGTTTGGCTCAAGGCCTACTGAACAATGCCTGCACCCCTCCCCCTCCCCTCTGTCTTCCCGTTGTTGCTCAGCTCCACGTGGCTCTGTTTTTGCTACGACTGGTTATTCACCATATCACGGCTAAACCTTCACGCGCGAAATTCCAGAAAAAAATTACGAAGTAAACCAAATTGTCAGTAAACCGCGGACGACGCGGCCCCTCCGTAAAAATGGGGAGAAAAAAAAAGAAAAAGACCGCATCTCCACATGGTGAATGATGTTGATTGGGGCAAAGCTCTGGTGGTGCTGATGATACTGATTTTATTGTTCATAGGTAGTGCTGATGGTGCTGATTTGTTTATTGCTCATAGGTAGTGCTGACTTCCGGGTTGCGTTTCGAGTTCATTATTACTGCTTTATGATCGGTGAAATGCAGAGCCATGCATGCAAATTTTAATGCAATTATATACGCAATTGACCGCAGCGCCCTCTCCTGTATAGACGTTGAGCGGCTACATGCTACGTTTCATCCATGAAATCCCCAGCTCTTGTGTTACTACCACATCTCAGAGCCCCCTACCTCGCCCCGTAGTCGTGGCCGAGTGGTTAAGAGGATGGACTAGAAATCCATTGGGGTCTCCCCGCACAGGTTCGAGTTCTGTCGACTGCGCAAACATTTTTTTCTTTTCTTTTTTTGTGAGCACGGACGCCAGCCGGACGGACGGACAAGGCTAGACCCTAAGGAGCTTCGCCCCTAAAAAGCCGGCGCCTGCAGCCTGAATAGAAGTCAGGGAGACCTCTTCTCCTCAGCTCCTCGGTCATTTTCCTGGGGTCCTCCCATACGGCACTCGCGGGTTGGCCATGCGGGGGAACGCGCAGCGCACTGTTTTGTCCACCCAGCCAGCCGGCTTCGTTTTGCTTATATTTTGAGCAGTGACGTTACCCAAAGAACTCGAGGATTTTTTCTAGCTTTTGTAGCGTGAGCTACACTGGCCGAGGTCGAGCAGTTTCGCGTAGCTCCTGGAGAGCCGTGCTGCGCATGCGCGAGGAGCAGTGACGTCACACGGCGCACAGCTGGCGCAAACAAGTCAAATTTGGGGGTTTTACGTGCCAAACCAACGACGGGCATCTGGCACGGCCCAGCGGAGGACTGAGGATTAATTTGGACTACCTGGGGATCTTTCGACGTGCAACCGAAAGCTCGGTTACACGGCGCCTCCTCCGCAATAAGCCTCCGTCCGATTGCGGGCACCTCGGCCGGGATTCGAACCCGTCACATGGGGATCCGTAGTCCAGCGCTCTCGCCTCGGAGCCACCGAGGCGGCTGCACAGCTGGCGCCTCGGTGTGCGCATTCCAGAGGAGTGACGTCGTAGCCGCGGCAGACGAACTGGCGCCGCCGCGTGCCCAGCTGTGCGCCTCCGTTGCGCAGTAGCCAAGTCTGACGCTGCACCGGAGCCGCTTGACAGCGCCTCTCATTTTGTGCACATGCGCAGAGGTATCAGTGGAGGTATACATATAGCGGGGCGTTTGCCAGTGTGGTATAGCCATAGAGAAGGAGAGCGAAATTGCTGCTCAGCGGCGCAGAAGTGCGGAGAAGCTTAACTCATCGGATCCCGAAGTAGTCACATAATGTGTATACCGTGTGTGTGTCATTGAAGCAGCAGTAAGCATGATAATCAAGCTAATCATAGACAACCAGAAAAGCTAAGAATAACCAGCTGAACCTAAGCTCACGCTACGTATATCCTGGCGTAGCCGAGCTAAGCCACTGCAATTTTTTATTTTTATTTTTCCTTGCTGCTGCGCTTTTTCTGTAATTGTTCTTCTGGCGGTTTGAGTAACCACGAGGGTTGTGTAATAGACACTTTTCAAAAATCCCACAAGCCCGCGCGCGCGCCGCGCGACGAAAAATGGGTATCCTCGGTACACCCCTCCTCCCGCTACCACGTGATCACGTGGCATACGCGAGCAGGCGCAGGTTACCACGGCAACAACTTTTGTGCAGCCGAGTCGGGCGATCGACGAGCCAACGGCTGCCCCTTTCTCATCCTTCTCCTTTGTACCGGCTCCGTCGTCTGCTACACCAACGCTTTGTCGAACCTGGTAGAAACCTGCCATTGTTGCGGTGCGAACTAAGTGGATTGGTTGACACTTCAATACGTGAAGGTAAGTTACGACAAATAACGTATTGAAATAGGTTCACCTGTCGCGATGCCTTTACGCTGCCAGAGATACGGTACGTCGCCAACGACGTATGGGCGGGATGGCGGATGGCTGCAAGCCTCCAACGGCTGCTGACGGCAGCTTCCAGGGCACGCGTGCAGTCGCGGAGGCGCAACGAGAAAGCGCGTGATCTGTACCGAGGCTTCCCAAAATTCCCTGCCGTCGTGGCGCTGTACGTTTCGGAAAGGGTCTATTGCTTCCGTGGGGAGAGCCGAACCACGAGAGGTCTGCGCGAGATGAAAGCCCTTCTTGAACGAGAGACTGCCTACGGATGTAGCAAGCTGAGGGCATAAAGTATCCCAACTCCCAAGGAAAGAGGAGGCCTTAGCAGGCGACACAGTTTGTCAAGTGAGAGATCGCACTGAGGTCTGTGTTGAAGCACCGCTATCATGGTGGTCGTCGAAGACATCAAAGAATCGCTGCATTCTCGCCTGTATTTATGTGTCTGGTTTTCGAAACACCATTTGGTTCTTGGCGAGCCAGCCTGCTATGTTCAGGCGGGCACCTTATTATACACCCGGACGGTTTTCCAGTCTTGCCCAACTGAAAACACCCATATAATTTTCATACGGGTTAACCTGTATGGGTCATACGATGTTATGGACATACGGGGCCCGTATGCAAACAGGTCGTCCTATATGTGAACGGGTCGCAAACAGGAGCACCCGACCAGATACGGGTCGAAATGTTATGCGGGTCAACCCGTTATGTGGGCCGACCCATTATGCAAGTCCACCCGTGATGCAGGTCCACCCGTACAATTCCTATTCAGAAAAAGGTGAGCTGGCAACCCCCGGTCTGCTTTTCGTAATCCGAGGCTCTCCACTGAAATGAAACCTTGACAACCTTCCTGAAAAGAGCATGCAAAGGAACTAAAACAAGGACTCGAAAGCAGGTACAGTTGACGAAACAGATCTATTACACGCAGGACAAAAACAAATAACCCAGCACCGTCATCACATCTACAGGAAAACTGAGTTAGTTCCCAGAAGTAGCTTTAAAATGCAGCTTCCTCTCAATATCTTGAAGTTGCTCCGCGATATACTTGTTCATGAGGCCCTTCCGTTTCCTAGGCGACATATCCAAGGGTGCTTGCCCGATGTACGTGTCGAAGGCATCTGAAAATGAAATGAATGTGGAAATTATCCATATGCACTGCTGTCAAGCCAAACCCGTTTTTATTGAACTCGGAAAAACCTGTCGACCAGTTGGGTCTAGCGAGTAATTCTATATAAGATTTTTAATGAATTTGACAACGAACAAGCACGCCACATTTAGAAACGTTTACTCTCAAAGGAGCGTCTGTAGGTCATCAGGGACGCTCCATGCGGCTGTGATGTTCTGTGTCTCGTCCTGGCTTTATTCTGGAGGCTTCGACCACGGCATTCCTGCTTGCCTTCCCCCTCCGCCCCGCCGAGCGACAAGTCGCACTGCCACCGCCGGGGCTCCACCCGAGTTAGGTGTCGGATGTCCAGCTTCTATTAGGCCCCGTAACGGCTTGCAGGTGCGTGTCCAGGCACTCTGGCAGACTGGACGACCCATTGGCAGACCGGGGGTTTCGGCATGCTGGTGACGTCGACTTCGTGGAATTGGGGAGAGGGGGAGGTTGAACTGCTGAAGGGAGAGACAGTTGCTGGCGGGGTCGCGTCGAGGAAAGCCCGAGAAAAGCAGCTGGCCGTACGGGGGAAGAACACCGACACGCGGGACGCCGAGAAGGCGCGGGATTTTGGAGAAGGACTCCCAGGACGCAAGGTTGCTGGAGAGGGGACCCCGCGAGAGGCGAGACGACGCAAGAGGGCTGGTCACTGCGGGGACGGAAGAAAGACATCGCCTAGGAGCCGGGCCTGCTGCGGAACCCCTGCGAGCACCGCAAGCCCCCAAGAGATGCACGGCAGGACATGTGAGCCCCGTATCATCAAAGCCTGATTAGTGTTTTATTAATTCGAAGAAATGCATAAAAAGTTAACCCTGCGATAAGTGTTGTGAATTCCTCCGCCCTGTGTGAACCCTAAAGACGGTAATGCACAGCGCCGTCACATTGGTGTCAGAAGTGGGGTCACCAGGGTCTCAGTTGGGATAAACCACCCAATTGGAGGAGCTCGCAACACGGACGCGATTACGAGGGTTTAATATGGACGGAACTCCCAGTGCTTTGCCTCCGATGGGCGCAAGTATGTTGGCTCTCGCAGGCGTCGTACAGAATTTTACCGGGGATGGCAAGGGGCCGTCCATTCGAGATTATTGCGCAATGCTCGAGCAGGTGGCAAAAATGGGAAATTGGACAGATGGGCAGCTTCTTGGTATGGCGAAATGCAGGATGATCGGAGTGGCGTACGACTTTGCTTGGAGGGACGAAAAAGTCAGATTGGCCGAATCGTTTTCCGAGTTTAAGAGACTGGCGTTGGCGTACTTTGACACTGACCCGCCTTCTGTGCGCCTAACCAGATTGTTGGAGGCCCGACAGAGGCCGGAGGAGGAGGTGCGAGCATTCGCCTCGAGGCTTCAGGCTTAGGGCTATGACACACTGAGTAAGGATGACGCGGGCGGTGCTGAAAGGGCGAAGTACGCGAAGGAATTTCTGCATGAACAGATGAGGTCGCAATTTGTGTCGAGCTTGCGCGATCCAGTTCGTCGGTATGGGCTGTCCAAGAACCCCGCGACGTTCGAGGCGGCCGTCGAGGCGGCAGTGCACTAGAAACGCAATGAATCCCTTACGGTCCGCGAAGAAAGGGTGCGGGTTGTCGCTGCGGAGGTGCAGCCGGAGAACAGGGAGATCGCTCAGCTTACGGAGAGATTAGACAGGCTCGAGCACCTGTTCTCCCAAAAAACAAAGCACGAGCGTGGGGCCACTTCGGCACAAGAGCAATACCGGGGGAACCAGACGCAAGGCAGGCGGTATCGTCCGGAGGGCCGCGGAATACAGTGTTTCGCATGTCGGGGTTATGGCCACATAGCCCGATATTGTCCGAACGCTCTTGGCGGAGTCAACCGTAGTCAAAGGGCTTGGCTTGCGGAAACTAAACCCGAAGAAGTTGTTAGACAGCCGGCATCTGAGCAGATGAGTTCAAAAAACGTGTAGAGCCTCCCTCGCCGGAAGGGGGAGTGAGGGAGAGCGCCGAACGTGGTCGCATAGCGGTAGTTGCTATTTTCGACGAAATATGCCCGATGGTAAAATGTGAGGTAAATGGTCAAGAATTGACTTTTCTTGTGGACACGGGGTCGAAGGTAACGCTGATTTGGGAGAGAGATTTCAGTGCAGTTCGGGAAAGGGGCAACACGGAGCCTCTTTTGGCAGGTACTGAAAAAATGATGCGGTTTATGGGCATGACGGGCAACCAGCTGTGAGTGAGCGGTCGTTATCTGCTGAAGTTTCAACTTGGGAACCAGAGTTTCGATCATGCCTGTTATGTATGCTCCGATGGCGTGTCTCTTCCCGAAACAGTATCCGGAATAATGGGGCAGGATCTCTTACGCTGTCAGGGTGTGGAGTTAATCCTTAGTGAAAATCATTTACGCTTAAAGGATGACACGGTCCCCATTCTTACTAATCAAACGAAGGCGGCGCTAGGAAAGGATGCATTGTTAAAAAATGAAGAAAGAGGGGAAGGCTGCCACCTGGCGGTAAATGCCAGGGTGACCGAGAACACGATAGTGCCAGCAATGTCGGAGTGAATCTGCGTTTGCGTTCTGTCCTCAGATGTGGAGGTTGGTGCAGTGGGGGTGTTGGAACCCGAAGATGGTCTGTCCAATGGCCTAAAGGCCGCTGGTTGCTTGGTGTCGGTTGACGAAAAGCGCGAAGTTCCAATTCGCGTGGTCAACTTTACGCAAGGCCCGCTTAGCCTGCCTAGAAACAAGGTGATGGCGACCTTCACTACAGCAATTGAGGACCCGATGGAGTCAGTTTGTGTGGCTCAGGATGTCGCCGCAGGAAATACCAGTTGGGGGGGGGGGGGGGGGGTTCAGTTTGATCTGTCTCATTTGAGTGTTCTGGAAAGAGAGGGCTTGCAGGCAGTCCTTGACCGTTACGGGGCGGTATTTGCGTCGTCTAATCTTGATCTCGGAAAGTGCGGCGCCATTAAGCACCGCATTGTCACTGGTGACTCGCCGCCGGTCTACTTGCGCGCCTACCGAATTCCCTTTTCCCAGCGCGAGGAGATGGAGCGGCAGGTGCAGGATTTGACCGAAAAAGACATCGTGGAGAATTTAAAATCGCCATGGGGTGCCCCGGCTCTGCTCGTGCAGAAGCCGGATAGGTCGTATCGTTTCGTTGTCGATTATCGTAAACTCAATTCAGTGACCAGGATCGATCCCTACCCGATTCCCAACATCCAAGAAACGTCGTCACAGCTTGCATCAGCAAAGTATTTCACAGTTGTAGATCTCGCGTCGGGGTTCTGGCAGATAGAAATGGACCCGGCTGACGCTGAGAAAACAGCTTTCAACACCCCGGCCGGTCACTACCAGTGGAAGAGAATGCCCATGGGGCTCGTGAACAGTCCCGCGGTGTGGCAGAGGACCGCGGATGTCATTTTGACCGGACTGTTAGGCAAGCTGTGCTTTGTCTATATGGACAACTTTATAATCTACAGCAACAGCTTTGAGAAACATCTGTCAGACATCGAGAAGGTGTTGAAGCGCTTGATGGGGGCGGGGCTGAAGCTCAAGCCCTCTAAGTGTCAATTCTTTCAAAAAGAGGTGAAATACCTTGGTCACATTGTATGCTCCGATTGTGTCAGACCCGACCCCTCTAAATTAGCCTGCATTCGGGACTTCCCAGTTGCTACGGGCGTGCGCAAGGTGAGGGAGTTTCTGGGTCTCGTCGGGTACTATCGGAGGCATGTTGAGAATTTTGAAAAAGTGGCCAAACCTTTGACTGCCCTGACGGCCAAGCATGCATGTTGGATTTGAATGGACCTCTGAGGCAGAAAACGCCTTCCTAGAGCTCGAAAACAAACTGGTAACTGCCCCTCTTTTGAGGCATCCGGATTTCAATCAACCGTTTGTGCTTGCGACTGATGCTTCAAAGTTTGCCGCTGGCGCGGTGCTGTCTCAGGTGTTTGAGGGTAAAAAGCACCCCGTGGCATTTGCCAGCAGGCAATTCAGTGGCCCCGAGCAGCGCCACGGCGCTACCGAGCGGGAATGCTTGGCCTTGGTGTGGGCAGTACGTCTCTTTCGTTGATATTTGTATGGCCGCCGTTTCAGGCTGGTGACCGACTGTCAGCCGCTGAAATGGTTGATGAACGTAAAAGATCCGAGTTCTCGATTGTCTCGCTGGAACCTACAGTTGAAAGAGTATGACTTTGAGATAATACACAAGCCTGGTAACGCACACGCGAATGCCGACTCTCTCAGCAGGGCCCCCGTCGTGGCTACTATACGGGAATTTGTGCCGGCTATCGACCTTGCAGATCTCCGCGCTGAGCAGTGTAAGGACCCGGAGTTAGCGGAGATATTCAGCACTTTGGAGACTAACAAGAAAAACGCAGGAGCAGGAGAGTTCTTCGTAGATGACGAAGCAACCCTGCGCAGACGCACCCGCCCAAATCAAAAGGGGCGCTCAGCGGGGGAGACGTGGGAAAGAGTTGTACCGAGATCGTATGTTCCAAAGATCCTAAAGGCTTTTCACGATGCGCCCTACTCGGGTCATTTCGGGGTTCGAAAAACGCGGAGGAGGTTGGAGCGATACTATTTCTGGTTCAGGATGGGGCAAGACATTCGGGCTTACTGTGCTCGCTGCTAATCCTGTCTGGAACGGAAGTCGCCAAAGCATCGCAAACGGGCCCATTTGCAACATTTCCCCGAGGTGACGCACCCTTTCGACCGAACGGCTATGGACATAATGGGTCCACTCCCCACCACCACCCAGGGAAATAAGTATGTGCTTGTCTTCACCGACCACCTGACCAAGTATGCCGAAGTAGTGGCGCTTCCAGATCAAACGGCGGAGACCGTTGCGCGAGCTTTCATCGACAAGATCGTCTTGCGACAGGGAGTTCCGAAACAGCTTTTGACAGATCGGGGCACAAATTTTGTTTCAAAACTGATGAAAGTCATCTGCGGGTTATTGGGTTACAAAAGGCAGACTACGCCTTACCATCCGGAATGCAACGGAGCGGTCGAAAGGCTCAACCAGACACTCGCGAGACTTCTTTCGCACCACGTATCTCGAGACCAACGAGACTGGGATTTGTGGTTGCCGTACGTGGTGTTCTCGTACAATACCGCGGTTCATGAAAGCTGTGATGAGTCACCGTTTTACCTGTTACACGGGCGTGACCCCGACGTGCCGAACGCAGTGATAGACGGCCCGCGTAGAGTTCCATATGGCTCTTTGGACGATTACCGCACTGAGCTGACCTCTCGCCTGCAGACTGCTCATTACATCGCGAGGGAGACTCTGAGGGAAGCGGCGTCTCGAAGGAAAAGGCATTATGAAAAGGGATCTCAGGGGGCTTTGTTCAGGGTCGGGGACAGGGTGTACGTAGAGCAACCGCGGGGAGGGGTTGGTCTGGCCAAGAAGTTGAGTCCAAAATGGAGGGGACCTTATCGCGACATAGAACAGCTATCGCCTGTGACATAGGTACGAGAAATAACAGGAGGGGCTATAGCAACCGTGCACGCAAACCGCCTTAAATTGTTGATCACGCGGAACCACCCGCTTCCGACCGGCAGGCAGACCACCATAAATTTCTTGATCAAGCGGAATCACCAGCTTCCGACCGGCAGGAGGGAGGCGGTCCGCAGGCGGGCTTCGGACAGAGAGGGGCGGAGGACACCCAGCCGAAGGCTGTTTCACAAAGCGACCACGCTGGCATTGACCTCCAGTCGGAGCTTTTTCAGGCACTGCTTGCCGAAGAGGAAGCGCTGCAAAGCCTACCTATGATGTCAACCTCCCAGCTAGCAAACACTAATGTTGAGGGAGTCGGCATTCCACTTTCCGCAAGTCCGCTTATTCCGCCATGCCGCTACCCGCTTAGAAGTCGTGGTGGGTTGAGCACCCACCTAAGGTGGGATGTGTAAAGTATCATTTTTAGTTTTGTTAATCACTACGACCTTATTGTATTTTTGCAACAGTGTGGGAGTTCCTCCAAGTTTCTAATATTTAAACAAGTTGAGAAGCTTTGAATAGTCAGGCTTTGATGTGTGGGACTGTGGTGTGACACGCAAAACAGACTCCCGTGTACTCTTAGTAGCCAGTGGGGCCATGCTTGTCCTACCCAAGAGCGGTCAACAGACTGAACTGCGGATACGGGGCGGTGCGCGCGGAACGTTGAACGATTTTAGAAATGATCCACACGGGGACTTTTCTCTTTTTATGTGGTGGCGAGTGTGATGTTCTGTGTCTCGTCCTGGCTTTATTCTGGAGGCTTCGACCACGGCATTCCTGCTTGCCTTCCCCCTCCGCCCCGCCGAGCGACAAGTCGCACTGCCACCGCCGGGGCTCCACCCGAGTTAGGTGTCGGATGTCCAGCTTCTCCTAGGCCCCGTAACGGCTTGCAGGTGCGGGTCCAGACACTCTGGCAGACTGGACGGACCCATTGGCAGACCGGGGGTTTCGGCATGCTGGTGACGTCGACTTCGTGGAATCGGGGAGAGGGGGAGGTTGAACTGCTGAAGGGAGAGACAGTTGCTGGCGGGGTCGCGTCGAGGGAAGCCCGAGAAAAGCAGCTGGCCGTACGGGGGAAGAACACCGACACGCGGGACGCCGAGAAGGTGCGGGGTTTTAGAGAAGGACTCCCAGGACGCAAGGCCGCTGGAGAGGGGACCCCGCGAGATGCGAGACGACGCAAGAGGGCGAGTCACTGCGGGGACGGAAGAAAGACATCGCCTAGGAGCCGGGCCTGCTGCGGAACCCCTGCGAGCACCGCAAGCCCCCAAGAGATGCACGGCAGGACATGTGAGCCCCGTATCATCAAAGCCTGATTAGTGTTTTATTAATTCGAAGAAATGCATAAAGAGTTAACCCTGCGATAAGTGTTGTGAATTCCTCCGCCCTGTGTTAACCCTAAAGACGGTAATGCACGGCGCCGTCACACGGCTATTCAGAGGCCGCTTCTTCGCTTTTCAAAGTCTCGTTGGCTCACCCTCTCCCAACGCAACAGAGATTTTTTTTCTTCCGGGCGGTTTAAGCGGTTGCCCCCCTCGCGCCGCCCCCCCCCCCCCCCCCCCCCCAAAAAAAAAAAAAAAAAAAAAGCCAGCTTTCTCTGCCAGCTGGCTTTCCCCCAAGCACTTGCGCGCATTGGGGGGTGTTGCGTTGTCACGCGTGAGCGCAGCAAGAACGCGCGAATGTTGAGAGCCGCCGCGCCAAAAGCGATATCTTCGGCAGTGCACGTTTTCTTTCGTTTGTTCTTGGCAGCAGCCGATAAAAGTCGGTCGCGCCACCACCGGTATTGTTCTTCGCTTTTCGTCTGTCGGCGAGCTTGACTGGATTAAAAAGTCAGTCTGCCCTGCTCCCGGTGTCGTCTTCTCGTCATGGCCTGGTGTCCTGCTCGGCCAAACGCAACAGCTGGTGGCAGCGGTGGGATGGCGGATCTACGGGAGCGCTACGGCAGCGGTTGGTGAGGCTTTGGCTCTTGCTTTTCTGGTACGCCGAGTGTTGTAATTCTCGTGTTGAAGCGAAAACAGGAAAGGCGACAGAAACGGGACTTTAACATTGTACCTGGCGGAAATGGATTTGAATAGCCTGCTTAAAGTAGAGCTGTTAGCCGTAGCTGAAGAGCTCGGCTTGGATGTAAGCAAGGCAATGCGAAACCCATACATAGTCAAAAACATTTCGGGCTGTGGAGCCGGGCATGACGAAATTGCCGAAGCTGTCGATGAGGTAAAGAAACGACGCCTAGAGAAAGAAAGAGACGAACAACTGAAACAACTGCAACTCGAGCAGCTAAAGCTGACTTTGGAAATGGCCGCTGTTGGAGTCGCGAAAGCAGTTAACTATGACATGAGAAGTTTTCTTCAGCCCTTTTCTGTTGGGAGCGAATTGGGATTCTTCTTAACCAACTTCGAACGCACATGCATGTCTCAGGATGGGTTTCATCTTGGCCTCAGAGGCTCCTAAGCGTGTTGCCGGCCAAAGCAGCTGATGTACAGGCAAGGTTACCACCAGAAGAGGCCGAACAGTACACGGTAATGAAGAGTGCTTTGTTGAGGTAATATAAGTTGTCACCCGAAGCTTCCCGTTTGAAATTTCGAGAAGCCACGAAAGGCCCACAAGAGAGCTACTCAGAGTTCTGATATAAGCTACCTAGTTTTCTGGAAAACTGGCTCAAAGGGGCTCAAGCGTATGAGGACAAAGCGAAGATGTTTGAGCAATTTTGCTTAGAGCAGCTCTATCGTACGTTGCCTGAAAAGCTCAGAGAATGGGTTCAGGATCGACCGAACGTAGGAACAGTACGCAAGGCAGCAGAATATGCAGATGAGTACTGTGCAAAGAGGGGATCAAGTTGCGACCTAGGGAAATCTGACCGGCCTTCGGAGGCTTCGTCTGGGGGAACTAAAGCATTCCGCACGTCGGAAAAGAACGCGAACAAGCAAGTTCCTAAAGACGAGTCCCCCGAAACACGCTTGAAGAAGTCGTTCGAAGCACGGAAACCAATAGTATGCTTCCGGTGCCAAAAGCCAGGGCACGTGGCTGCTGGATGTCGTGTCCCAAAGATCTTCCCAGTCCAGCTCGTTCTCGAGAAGGACGAAGACTTGTTAGGTCCATACCTTCACGACATGGACGTAAACGGTAAGACTTGCAAAATCTTACGGGACACCGGCGCGACGTACGACGTCGTGCACTCTTCTTTCGTGAACGAGAACGACTTCACAATCGACTACGTGTGCCTGAGGCAGGCCCTGGAAAGAGGTAATGTCAGCCTACCTGTTGCGACAGCAATCCTGAAAGGCACCTTTGGAGAAGTGGAAACCGAGGCAGCAGTCTCGGAAAACGTCTTACCGAGATGCCCGTACCTTTCGTCCAACAGAACCGCAAAGGAACGTCTTAAGTCTGGGGTAACGCTTGATATGAACCCGGTCATGGTTGTCACGAGATCAATGACAAAGAAAAGCTGTGAAGAAAGTGTAGAGCAGGCTGTAGCTTAACAAGCTAGTGCAGCAGTTTACTCTCACCATCCCGTCGAAAATGACGAGCGTAGCGCTTTAGATGAGCCAGACAGTGACGAGGAAAAGGTGGACGATGAATTGACGTTCATCCCTCCAACGAGCAGTGATTTTAAGGCGCTCGCTGCAACAGATAGGGCAAACTTGATTGCAGAGCAGAAGAGCGATTCCACATTGATAAAATGTAACTCGAGCAGCTCAGCGGTATTTGAAAAGAACGGATTACTGTACCGCGAGTTTTGTGGAAAGAAAGGGATGAACGTCGACCAAATCGTCGTTCCTCTGAAGTACCGAGAAAACCTTTTGGAGTTGTCTCACCGGGCGCCGGCGGGCTGGTCGGGCCCCCTAGGTATCAACAAGACTAAGGCAAGGCTCCTAAGCGAGTAATACTGGTCAAGTTGTTTTAAAGATGTCGAACATTTCGTTCGGAGCTGTGACGTCTGTCAGCGGACGGTTTGACCTAATGAAAAACGCAAGGCACCCATGAGAGCGGTCCCAATTATTACCGAGCCTTTCCGCAGAGTAATCATGGAGATTGTGGGTCCGCTACGCGCAACAAAAGAAGGACTCAGCTATCTGTTGCTAATAGTAGGCCCTGCCGCGCTACATTCCCCGAAGCAGTGCCCTTGTGCGACGCAATGTCCGTGGAAGTCATGGATGCACTATTGTTCCTTCTTGCGCGCGTTGGATTTCCGAGCGAAATCCAGTCAGATCTTGGCAGCGTGTTTACAAGCACGTTGACCAAAGCTTTAATGCAAAAGTGCAGCATTAAGATCTACCACAGCTCGGTCAACCACCCAAAGAGAAACAGCGTAGAGAAGGTACGCTCCGTGATGAAGCGCATTCTGCGGGCTTTGTGTTATGAGAAAGAAGGACTGGCACGCAGCGTTGCCTGCCATGCTGTTTGCTATTCGTTTTCCGTCTTGGCAAGCCCGGACCACTCGAAACCTGTCCTCGTGCAGTGTGACGCCAGCGAAAAGGGGCAGGGGATAGTCTTGAGCCAAGAAAGCGCAGACGGGGGGAGAGCACCCGATCCTGTACGTGAGCAGGAAATTACGCGCTCGAGAGCAGGCGTACAGCATAATTGAAAAAAGAGTGCGTTAGCCTTGTGTGGGCGGTCGAAAAATTTTCATGTTACTTGTCGGGGTCGCCCTTTGTTTTCATCATGGACCACCGACCGCTAACGTGGCTGTCGAACAAAAATGAATGGTAGATTGCTTCTCTGAGTCTCAGTCTGCAACCGTACGCGTTCACTGTTAAGCCCAAAAAAGGATCCCTGCACACTAATGCAGACAACTTGAGCAGGGCTTTCTCTGTCTAGGCGAGGAATGACATGGGGGAAGAGGGCAAATCGTTTTTTTTTAATAATACGTTTCTGCCAGTGCCGATGGGGGTTCTGTTTCTAGTTGCCATAGGTTCTTGTGGCATTGCTCTGTGTAAAGCACTCAGCGTGCCAGAGGGCGGGCCTGCCCTCGCTTGTCCGCTGTTGGTGGAGTTTCTGGGTTCGCCTTCCCTTCCGTTGCCCAGGCATCTTGGCGTCAGGCTCCACACCTTCGAAAGCACCGACCAGCTTCCACAGGGACCAGACGCCTCTAAAGTGCGGTGCCATCGTCGACCCCTCGCTCAGCGTCCTGACCTACCTGGATCTGCATCGTGTGTCGGCTGGGAAAACTCAACGCCTTCAATGCACGGACCGACTCTGCAGGAACAAGACGCCTCTCCAGTGCGGTGTCATCGTCGACCCTTGGAAACTGCCTCTACGTCACAACATACCTTTACCTGCATCGTGCGCCGGCCGGAAACACGATCCACGGACTCTGCCGGGGATTCGAGCCAAGGACTCGCACCCCCCCCCCCCCCCCCGTGTTCTTCTGTGGGGGAGAAGTTGTTGCGTTGTCACGCGTGAGCGCAGCAAGAACGCGCGAATGTTGATAGCCGCCGCGCCAAAAGCGATATCTTCGGCATCGCACTTTTTCTTTCGTTTGTTCTTGGCAGCAGCCGATAAAAGTCGGTCGCGCCACCGCCGGTATTGTTCTTCGGTTTTCGTCTGTCGGCGAGCTTGCCTGGATTAAAAAGTCCGTCTGCCCTGCTCCCGGTGTCGTCTTCTCGCCGTGGCCTGGAGTCCTGCTCGGCCAAACGCAACAGGAGAAAGCCAGCTTGCAGAGCAGTTCGATCTATCGGGAGACGCTGCAATTTTCGTTCACTGTAACCACATTTTTCACTATTCATTTTTATTGCAGCTTCTAGTCTGTTCACAAATAGTTAGATACAAAGGATAGTTCGAATTAACCGGGTTCGATATAATCGTGTTTCACTGTAGCCCTAGAAAAAACACATCCCAATCACATGTTAATTTGTTGCAATATTCACTTATTAAGGTGCAACTGAGAACAATTAGCAAGGATCTTATTGGTCTATCGACCAAAAATAGGTCAGACACAATATTCGCCACCTTAAATCTGACCACCTTCTAAATGAAAACTTTGTTTTGAAATCGGCACAGCTAGCCTGCTCTGGGCTACAGTACGTTCACCCTAAACTGAGCGCCTTTCGCCGAACCAATCAAAGGCCTGTCTCTGATTGCTTGACTTCACTCGCTGCACGTGAGTCTGCAGTGGGGTGAGGGGGTTGATCATGTGGTTTAAAATTGACAGTTGACTGGACCAACGAGCATGCAGCTTCTACGGCCCAGTGAGCGTAGAGGTGAATGGAGTAATGGCGACTTGTGAAATCAACGGCACCTCGTGGCTAGGACACAAAACTGTCAGGGTGGGTATACAAAACTGTCAGGGTGGGTTCGTTCGACAGTTTACATGAGCTAAGCAAATAGTCACAGCATCTGGCGCTCTAAACGGAAAGCCGTGAAAGTAGGCTCGAAAACGCCTCATGGCAATTGCCGGTAACCGTGGCCCACCTCCAGGTAGACCACATAATATGGTGGCAGAGGTGATCTATCCCATTATTTCACGAACATTAGTCCTTACTGAATATAATAAATCAGGGCACGTAAGTTTAGGCATATGCCTATAAATTCTTAAATCTATCACTTCAATGTTTGCTCGCCTTATTCGGAATTTCATTTCGAAATTGCCGTTTAACCTGCATCATGCCAATGTATGTGAATTTGGCACTTTTATTTACTTTCCCCGGATTCCCCCGGATTACTGAATACCTACAGACACTACAAAAAGTTTTGTTGTTATGCACAAAAAACCAACAGTGGATATAAATGATGGTCGCCTCTGCCGCTTGTTTTATTAGATCTTCCTCAAATTAACAAAAGGGCTTTATAATACCTTTCGTAATAGATGGGAAAACAAGATCTGTCATGACATCTGTAAAGTTTAAACATAATTGGGGCAAACCGAAGAACACTGCCGCATGGTTGGAGCATTGCTCATGAAAAGACGGGAAAGAGTTGCTTTATGGAGCCTTTCACTGTACTTGGGAGCTGAGCTAGCCGTGAATTAAGCATTAAAAAGTGAGAAATCATAAGTGTCAACAATAACAAGTTCTTTTACGCTTCTGCAATGAGAGGCCGAGAAGAACGAAGATTTAAACCTTATTCGATGTCTAAGTCGAAGCCCATTTGCCCTTGTGCTAACATGACGAAGGAAGCCCCAAAAGAGGCTTGGCGCAGGCGATGGGTTCCAGTTTGAAGACGTGTTCTCAACCAGTGGAAGCGTTCTCTTTTACAATGCATGAAACGTTAGTTTAACTTGCTTCTTTAAGAACTGCTGCTTCTTGACATCAGGTACTATCGTGGCCGGTATGAGGTACGGCACGTGTGGCGCTATCAGCGCCACCTGGCACATTGCTCCATAAAGACTGGCACCAACTGACGCAGAGATAAATCTCCTCGTGTGCTCGTGTCACAGTGTGCTTCTAGCTGTATGGTAGCGAGACGGCGGGTGCGGTATTGAGTGCGAAGGTGACAAGGTCGCACTTGTGCCTTGTCACCTCCATAAATATGAACCAAGATCCGAGTGTGAGCCATTTATCGCAAAATGATTGTTGCACAAATCGAGGCTCTGAACAAAAGTACCGCAGAGCTTGTTTTTGATTAAATTTTGCAAACGATTTCATACATCACTCTTGTCATTCAAGAGAACCAAGGATCGCACTGTAAAATTCATGGCTTACGGGTTTCTCTCGATCCCCACACCTGCCTGTTGTCATATGGGATGAGCACTATACCGGCAGGCCGTGCGTCACTGCTGTGTGATGCCTGTTAAAGCATTCCCCAGCTAAATGTCTCGTTTACAATGAAGCGGCTGCCCCGTCACTCTTCGGCGCTGCAGGTTTACAGCATCGAAAACCGCCTTCGTCGCCCTTTGGTGAGATTGAATCTTGAGCTGCATTAAAAATAAAGGAGATTTAATGCTACAAATATTTTTGGGGGGAAGTTAGACCATCAGAGATGGGTGAGTAAAAATTTCAATAAGTCCTTAGCGAAACAAACGGTATGACGTTTATCACGGTAACATTCAAACTGGATTATCGAACCACGAATCTTACTGCAAACTATGCATACCATGGAGGCTTGCCAAAATTAAAGATAGTCTCGTTATTAGCCTAGTGATTATTTTCTGCATACTGGATTGTAGATTCTGAGTGACAAATAAAAAAACTGCACTTTCTTAACCAGTTGCAGTCATGCGGTGGACACTGCCCCAGAATATCAAAGGCACTATGGGCAGGCCTTCAATTTCAAATAAGCCCCGATATTATCACGAATGACAAATGATGAGGCGGCAAATACCTGAGGAACTAAACGTTTAACGGGGCGAATTTGCGTTCAAAACAAAGAAAAGAAGCTTAGCGTCCCAGGCGTTGATGTCGGTGAAACAGCACGATCAAACGCTATAGAGCTAGACTAACTCAGGCTTGCCACGCGGGGCCTCTCATGTAGACGCGTGGGCTTCTGGAACAATCGGCGTAGAACATTCTAACCTCAAATAAGCAACAGGGTTCTGAAATTTACCAGAATGTGACATTACAGAAACAACAAAAATGTGTGTCAGCGGCCAGGCATCAAACCTCGGTTTTTCGTGTGGGAGGAAAGCACGGTAACCGTTAGGACACGGGAGCACAGCCAACTAGGCCAGCTGCGTGCGCGGCAATAGTTCCCAAATTCAAAACCCATATGGGTTTCATGGAACTCGGGTTAATCCCAATTTTCTTCTGAAAGCCCGCCTACCTGAAAAAGAATGGGGCGGTAAACACACCAGATGGCTAACCCCGCCAGACCCCTTGATGCGCTTGTGTTAGTTTCGTAAGTGGCGTTAAAGTGCCAGCACACAAGGCCTGTGCAGCACTTGGAAGCAAATGGCAGTGCAGCCTTTAAATCAGAGGCACTTGAAAGTGAGTGGCAGCACAGCACTCACTTGTGGCATGCACCTCTCGCGTTCACTCAATTAAGGCTGAACCACATGCAAGTGATTTAGGGTGCAACGAGACGAGCGATGGAGATTTCTTAGTGTCGTTTGTTACGCCGCTTGGTTTTTAGATTTTTAGAAAACGTCGCTCATCGCCTTGAACGCTTGCCCCCGTCGCTTTCATGCGGTATGCCTCGTTGCGCAGATGACCGAGTGATAACGAAAAGGGTCGCTATCACTTGTCTCGTCACACGCTTTATGGCTGTTGGAGCTTGCGAAAATGTGAAGCGTGAACTTTATCAAGGGCTTTGTCCTTGCCGACTTTCAGACTGCTGGGAGAACTTTGGGTTCCAGTGATGTACGACACACGATTTTTCACTTTGCTTAGGAACTGAGGATGAAAGCTGAGGAGGATGTCGTTGAAAGATCAGTTCATGGTCTCTTGAAGAAAGTTGTTCGAAACACCTTGTTTTCTTGCTAACTACTCAATGACGGTTCTTTTTTCCCTACATTCACAATAAGGAACTGCCAGAGCGCTAACAAAAGCGCAACATATACAGCATTTTGTATAAAAAGTCCGTGTCCCAGTCGAAAAAGAATTCTTTATACTCTTCGCAAGCAACACATCGATACAGACCCCGCTTCTAAAGGCGCATAGCACGGAATATTTCGAGTAGTTTCCGAGAACGAAATCGAACTTGAATCCGAACACCCGCAGTGGAAGCAAACACTGTGCAAGTACTAGCGATAGCACGTAACGGGTACCTAGCAGTCACAGGTTCCGCGAAAAACACCGCCACCCGATTTGTAGAACTCAAGCCTTGTCCGCCGATCCACGAGATAAAGCTCCCTGATAGACATACCAAGTCCGCCTTCCCCCTTACCGCGCCTTCGGTGGGACGTTGGCCTCTGGGCGCGTTCCTGCAATCCGACTGCTCGCTCAGTGACCGGTCGGTTCCGGGACGGCCTTGGCAAAAGCTCGAGGGTCATCCAATGTGCAAAGCACGTGTGCGACAAGGAGCCGGACACGTTCGCTTTCACGCTGCCCGCACACACAAGTACACGCCATAAACGCTCCGAAAAGAAAGGACTGGAAAAGTAAAACGAATGGACGAGCACTCGCCAATTAGACTTAAACTCACAGTTGGCTCCATGGACACGCCGGCACCAGGGACACTTTTTTTTCAAGAACGGTCTTCAATGAAGTTTGTCACTCGCTTTGTTTTTGAGTTTTGCACTGATCTCAATGGCCATTGCTGCATCGCTTGTTCGCTGCAGCGCGAGTGAAGCCACCGGACGGCAACCTTGCTGGGATACGATTTGCGGTTTTGCTAGCCTTTTGCTGCGGTTTTCCAGCGTGCTGTAGACACGTTTTCTACTTGTTCGTCGTCATTCGCCGAAGAAGGTTTTTAAAGACTCAGTGCACCGTCGAGACTTGCCGTTGTGAACACGTAGAAAATTAAAGCACAGTACCGCAGGAAAAAGGCACAACTCGTCAAAAGCAAGCTTCGCCGGTCTGGCGGCGTGTTCAAAGCTTCCTTGGCACGCCGAAGTGCCATGTCTTTGTGCTTTCGCACGCTTGGATACCGACCAAGAATCGACGCCGTGTGAATGTGTTTTGCGAGTGCAATGCGCGTGAAGCCATATGTAGCTCTGGATCACCGTCTTACTTTACTCTGACAAGTGCTTAAAGTCTCCCGTAAGTTGAGGGGGGTCCCTACAGGAAGGGAAGGGGAGGGGGGGGGGGGTTCTGACGAGATGTACTAGATGCACATAAAATAAGCCCCACTGCTGACCCACGGTGTACCTGCGACCCTAAATTGCTAATCCCCAAATGTCACATCCCTGAAAACAAGCTATTTTATTGCAAGATATGATTTTGATTTCAATAATCCTGGGGCTGTGAGGAGGGTTTCAGACCATCTGTTAAAATCAGTTGGGGGTGCGAAACCTGCTGAGACCCCCCAGACTTTAAGCCCTGACTCTGACGACTGTATACTTGCGGCACTCGCGGTCATGAAACGAGCTTATTCCAACGTCCAGTAGCGACGGAAGAGGGGGGGGGGAGGTACATCTTTTTTCATCCTTGGACGATTTACAGAATATTGTGCAATACAGCTCCTCATCACTGATCAGTGCTGGCTGATTATCAACCTACTTAATTGCACTTGACGTTTGAGCGCGGCTCGCCTAATTGTGATTGGTCAACAGATTGCACACGACCATCTGGGCCGCCCTTCAAAGATTTTCATTCTCGCCGTCTTGTACTTTTGCCTTCGAAAACCATCCTTTCTTCACAGCTTTGCTCTATTCGTGCTCCTATGTATTCCATTAGAGTAGATTTGGAACATAGCCATGGTTAATAGTACATAAGAACACGTACAGACCCCCCCCCCCCCCCCCCTTTAGTGATAGCAACTCACCGGAACAGCTGGACGATCCAGACCTCCGTGGCCGATATATACTGTATATAAATGATGTAAAGGTGCACCAAAGGTCTTAACGCGCGACACACGTTAAGACCTTTGGTGCGGCGTCGATTCTTGATCGGTATCCAAACGTGCGAAGGCACAAAGATGCAGCACTCGGCGTGCCAAGGAAGCTTTGATCACGCCGCGAGACCGGCGACTCTTGCTTTCGACGAGTTGAACCTTTAGATACGTACGGCGTCATGTACATTGCACTCGCAAAACACATCCATACCGCGTCGATTCTTGGTCGGTATCCAAGCGTGTTAAGGCACAGAGACACGGCACTTCGGCGTGCAAAGGAAGCTTTAAACACGCCGCCAGACCGGCAAAACATGCTTTCGACATTTTGTTCCCGTTAGCATCATTCATAAATAAAATTTGACACGAGTCCTGTCAGATTTTGTGTTCTCTTTTCTTTATGCCTGTATGCTTATGTCAATAAGACATTTCTTGAAAGAAAAACAGCCGCTGGGTTTGTTCTGAATGCTATACTGGTGGATATGCTTCAAGCGTTTTTCGTGCCTATTTTGGGAGCATAGAATGACAGCTATCTGTGTGTTAGACGACAAAGCACGTCGTCTGCTCCCTGCGCCTATCGGGAGATGGCGCCAAATCGTAGTAGCGTCGCTTACTTGGTCGTCCGCGAACGTGCCCAACCTTTAGTATGGGAAGTCTTTTGCTCTCATGTTTTACAAAAAAGAAGTACAACTTGAAATTTCAAGGTAAAACTGACAAGCTCCGTGCCAATTCGGTGATGGATTGAGCTTTCTGTGTGCAAGCATTAATATTTCGGGCTTGTTTTCGAGCCGAAGATCCGCTTGGGACACCTTATATTCTTAGTGCAGACAATTAGAAAAGCGCATTTATGAGACGTGATAGGACCCCGTCAGAATAAACTAAACGCTACAAACGCACCTGACGAATGTCGGTCAATCCAGAATACGAAGGGTTCGAAGACCCTCCTTGCCATGTGGTTATAAATTATAAAATTACATGGCATCTGTCTGTATGCATGTTCACATGTTTTTGGCCTAAATCTATTTTCTTAGCTAGTGCGCCCAGGCCTACACGGCGCAACGAAGTTAGCATAAGGAGGTTTCACTTCGATCCGATCAACAGAGGTTTGTTTACAGATCTTTGTACATTTTTATACAAAACACAAATCCTAAAAGAGGACGGCGGGCATTGCTGTCACTTATGAGTGTTGGCCACTCTAGCCTTTCTATCGCTGTTCTGAAACATATAAAGAACATCCTGGTAGCTACTTCAAGAAGTTCATTGCTGTGAATACGTGCAAATGTGTGTGACGTCTGCATTTATATTCCGAGGTATGACAATAGCCTTGCAATCTTGGTGGCAGTAATCCCCAAGTAATTATTTTAGGCGACATGCCGCTGGTGTGCGATTTTTTAAAACTTTTTTAGGGATGAAGCAGTCAAGAATAATACCTTTTGAAAGACAACTATTGTTTCAGAGAAACGATGGCTTGAAGTGACGAGAATGTAACGCTTCACTTTTGAGGTGCTCTAGAGCGTTCCATTTGAATCTCACGACGGTTAACGTACTTGGGTACTTTTTGAGCGAATAATGAGGAGCGGTGTTTGGTTACTTTGCTTGTAACGTGTACAAGTATAATCATTACAAGTTATTTTTTTTTTTTTTTCTGAGCGATCAACATTATTTTTGAGCACGAAAAGCGAGGCAGAGTGTTTATCCCGCTCCAGCAGTATGAACCAATAGGCGCAACATCTACAGTCTCCCCAACAAGTCACCACACCTGTCTTGCTGAAAAAAAAAAAGAAACCCGGAGAGAAGGAAAACAGGAAAACAGGACAAACAGAACAAATTATGACTGTGCACCATCACGCCTGCGCCATAGCCCTCATTTTAGTAAAACCACTCCTGTACTGCATTTTTGCACCTGATGGCTGTTTTTTTTTTTTTTGTTCAATGTGTCATGTGCACGTACGATCTATTTTAAGCAGCAGAAACCTCGTAACTGACTGGTTTTTGTGTACCGGCGGTGTGACACTATTATCACAAAATTAACGACGGCGCTCTTCAGAGTTCTCAGACGGACGAAGGTAGAGCACAAACACTTCTTCCGCCTAGTTGGGCGCCCCACATCAGCTTATAAAATTGTACAACTATCCCTACCAAAAAACTTAGTATAACTTTTCACTATCCGGATTATGGAACCGGAAATTTGTTTCTGAAAACCCCAAATCCAGATTGCAGACAAAAGAATAATTTCTGAAAACCTAAAATCCAGATAGAGTTCAGATGGATTTCCCGTTCCATATTCCGGATAGCGAGAAGTTATACTGGATTTTTCGGTAGAGATACTAATGGGCTGAATCCCTGCTTTCCAGATATAGAAGGAAACGGCACAAACAGCGCAGAAGACGAGTATTAGTTGAAAGAGAACAGTAAAAATAAAAAAAAAAAAAATAGTCGTTTTTTATTTAGAAAGCAGGAGTTTAGTTTGAAGAGGTAGCGACATTGTTACCCACTGCTGGTGAGAAATTTGACTAGCTCAGTACGACTGCTTGCCTCGGGTCTGTAACGTGCATCATACAGTAGTGGTATACGACCGTACGATGCTCATCCAGACTGAAACGGGCAGGGGTGGAGTTAATGGTCCCCGAGTTCTGTAGCGTGAGCTTTGTTTGCTTCATGTGCTCCCTCGGAGCTGTGGTGCCGTAACACACAGGTCAAGTGCACACCGGCAGTCGACATTTGAGGCACAAGAAAATAGCATCAACAAAACAAAAATAAAGAAAGAAAGAAGATGAAGAAGGCGCCAATAATATTTCAGAAATAAGAATATTTTTTTTTTTTCTTAAGTTAGGCTAACCCTAAAAACAGATCTTTCCAACTAAAAACATAGAAATGTATTTCAGGCTGTCGGAATGGGAAGTATCACCCTTATCGATAGGAGCAAGTGTGATTCTTGATGGCCATCACCGCAGAGTACGGTTGTCAAAACACCAAACTTTACTCAATAATATAGCAAGATCTGATTTAGGAATCACACTCTCTAATTGATTATATATTTTTTATTAATCTGCCGAAAGTTATTACCTGAATTTTAAGAGCTATACTTTCAAAGATACTCCGCTTTGCAGGTGAACTAAACTAGAATTTGTTTCCTGGCATTTGCATCCCAGAAGCTAGGCAATACCCTAAAGAAAATATGATTAATTAAAATATATTGAAGTAGTTAATCCATTAGCTACCGAACACGGTAATCACCTAAAAACACCGCAGTCACTATCCAATAAAAATCGAACGTTCCATGCGTTCCAGGTGCCAGCTTCACGTGCGGGAAGAATCCAAGCCCCGATGGCATGATTTTAACAGATCTTATCCGTACAAAGCACGTTGCCTGGTTAGGCGTCCATTTTCGCGCTTCCTTTTGTGAAGCAAAGTGAAGAGAGCAGAAATTGCTACGTTTCAGGGATTATCTCATTGTTTGCATACGCAAGGCCGTGGTCACGGTGAACTGATCTCCTGATTTATATGTTGTGTTTCTATGTTGGCTAAGTGGTTCATTGCACGTGTTTTACTTTGCTGTAACTAGACACGATGGAAACCATTGGCACGTTTCCTTTGCGTAAATGGTCCCAGGATGCTTTTTCTGTTTAACTATTCTCAAAATGTACAATATATATGTTACGTTAAATGAAGTACAAGCACTTTATGAAGTAGGTGGTTGGGAGAGCCTGTGTCGTTTGTTTGTCCTCCATGTCCCTCATTCGTTATCGTAAATGTTATGAAGTCAATCACTGAAGCCCCAACTTCTTGCAACATATTTGTTCTGTTTTCCCCTGGCAAGTCTAACTGTTCTACGTAGTCATTGGCGGGCTCATTACTGTAAATAAGACCAACGAAGCAATCCGTCACGTTGTTTATCTAATTGCAGTGCATAAACATTGATCAAAGTAGAGGTTAATTAAGTAATGCAGCTGGTATTTTATTGTAATTAAATAATAATAATTAATACTTTGAACTATTGCTGTAATTGTTTTTGTTTTATTCAAATCGCTTTGGGGTCAATCTAAAGAAATAAAATCGAATATTTTTTGGGCAGTCAAATTGTACATTTACACGTAGGTCGATATTTACTTTGTTTTTTTCAGTTACCAGTTTAACGAAAGATGAGTCTCAAGGCCAAATAATTTCTCAAAGTAATGAATACATCACGGATCGCTTTTGGCATATTCTATTCTATGGAGCCCTTGTGACATTCATCTCATCATCATCTTACAGGGCATCAGGTCTTCTCTTTGTTAAAATAATGGCTGAGTTTGTTGTCGAACGTGAGCAAGCTTTTTGGCCCGTTTATTTATTTAATTATTAAAAATACCCTCAGGGCCGAAAGGCATTACAGGAAGGGGGGGGGGGGGGGGGCGGGGGGGAGCACATACATGAAAACAAAAATAGCAAAACAGTAATAAGTCGACTATATTAAGTATACAACAAACAACAAAAAACACAACAGGTCATGGGTCATTGCTAAAATAGTTAGCGATGGAGTTTCTAAACAGGTTAGTATCAGTTATGGTAGCAATCAAGCCGGGGATGTGGTTCCATTCCTCGGCTGTACGTGGTAAAAGGAAGATTGAAATGTTGTGGTCAATGAACTTGGAACTCCAACATTGTGCTGATGGTCAAGTCGGAATGAAATGTAAAAGGGGGGGAGTAACCATCTGATGCGTAGGAAAGGATTATGAAAATGCATTTTATGAAAACGACATAGGCGTGAAATTTTACGGCGCAGAAAGAGAAGTGGTTAACACAAACTCTTTTTCATTGTTGTGACCCTTGCAGTACGATGATAGTTTGAAAGAATGAAACGGGCTGACCTATTCTGAATTGATTATAATGCAGTGACAAGACTATCGTGAATATGCAGCCTCCCGGACAGAGGCTGCATATTCTAATTAAGGCCTCAATAATGATTTGTAGAGGATGAATGTTAGTGAAAGAGGTGCCAATGAAAAGCTGCGTTTTAAGTAGCCCAATATTCAGTTAGCACGGGTTGTAAATTACTGAATGTAAGGTTTCCATGAAAGGTTATTCGTTTAAACGCCCCTGAAAATAAAAATAAAATTTAAACAGTCCCATCGAAACCCGCGCGTTAAAAAAACAAATTTTACGCGGGAAACAAATTAACAGCAATATTGACGGCGAGAGATTCATTTGAAATTTTGCGCGCAAAGTCCATTACGTCACGGAATGGTCTTCGGTCTTTCCAACTCAACGTGAAGGGGACGTCGATCCGCCTCGTTTTCATGCTCCCGAAATGCCGACTAAAACTACCGACTAAATCGCGGCTCGCGCCGTCAATATTGCTCTAATTTCTTTTTTTCGTAGAATTAATTTTTTTTTTTCACACGCGTGTCCCAACAAGACAGTTTAAAACAAAGTTGCCATTGAAGTGGTAACAGGGACTATTTTTGGGTTTGCGAGGCACTCTCATGTGTTCACATTTACTAGTGTTTAGTTTCATAAGCCATAATTCACACCTACGAAAGATAGAGTTAATATCAAACTGATGTGCAGACAGGTAAAATCATGACAGATTTCACGGTAAATTACACAGTTCCCGGCGAAAAGACAAATGAATGAAGACACATTAATGGGAAGATCGTTAATATAAATTAAAACTTGCAGTGGGCCTAAAACCGACCTTTGAGGAACTTCAGAAATGACAGACATAGGTAGAGAGATTTCGTTGTTAATTGTTACGAATTGCGAATGGTTACTCAGAAAAGATCGAATCCATGAGAGAAGGTTAGGGACAATGTTAAGTTTGGCAAGTTGAGCAGTAATAGCTCGTGACACACTTTATCGAATGCTTTAGCGAGGTCTAATAAAATACAGTCCACCTGGGAGCCTCGGTCCAGAATAGAATGAATGTCATGATTGAAGGATAGAAGTTGAGTTTCACAAGGTAATGATTTACGAACTCCGTGCTGTGCTTCAGTGAAGAAATGATTCGACTCTGGGAAATGTACGAGATGGGAAAATATAATGTGTTTCAGAAGTTTACAATGTATGCTTTTTAACGAAATGGGGCGATAGTTGTTAGGGGAATGTTTATGGCCGCCTTTCCGAATTGGAACCACCTTCTCTACCCAATAATCACCACGTAAAATACCTTCGTGCAGGGACTATTGGAAGAATTTGGAAAGTACAAGGGACGATTATAATTTAGTGTTTTCAATCAAATTGGAATTAAATCCGTCCAGTCCTGATGAGAATGATAACTTCAGTTCATCTTTCATTTTAGCACTACCAGCAGGATCAACAAAGATAGCATCTATTGGCATTGATGGTTCTAGTTTGCCAGTATGCTGTTTCGCCGTAAGAGATTTTAAGTGGTTCTAAGGGACTCGGTTCTAAGGAATCGCAAGTGTTTGAACAGCCCTTTACGGAGAAGTTTTGTGACAATAGCGTATCGAAGAACTCTGATATTACGTTATTTATTACCCATTCCTCTTAATTAAAAGTTTTACAAGAAATTAACCGAATTCTCAATCAATATTGTGGGTGGAAAACAAAATTCTAAGTCAACGGCACTTCACTTGATATTGCCGCAAGCATGGCGGAGTTGGCAACGCACATAGATGCCACGCGGAGGAGCGGGGATCAAACCGTACTTGACTCGGTTTCTCATTTTGAAATTCTATACTCGGATGAAAGGTCTTCAGCTCATCCTCGGCTCTCATTATCATCCTCAGTTAAGAAGGATGAACGGCATCCATGAGAGGATAAAATAAATTATATATTTAAAAGAAGGAAGATAGGAACATTTCAGAAGCGAAGAATAAAACAAATAGCAATAGTGAAGCAAAACACTGATGGCAGTTAAGTTGAAATCATCACGCTAATAAACCATTTCTGCTAACGTCATTGCCTAAAGTTCAAGCCACTCCACTCGACGTCTTGCGGAGCGTCGCCGTATGAAGTGATGATGCCCAGATGCCTGTGTCCCGTACCCCCCCTGTAGCTGTTCGTAGCAGTATCGCCGACTGTGGCGGCTAGTCCCCCTTGGAGCTCTGGACGTCACCGTGCGTCGTAGCCCAACTCTGGCTTTCGCCGCTGCTTGTTTTCTCGCGTTCGCCGTTTCCTGGAACGCGCTCGTTTCCTTCCTTTTCTTATTTTCTTTGTAGGGTTCTCGTCCGAGTCCCCGGGCCCCTGTCTCCGGATGAACGTGACACAGCAACGCATAGCTCTCGGCAGAATGGGTTTATTCTACTCACATTCTGCTGCACTCTCAAGAAAAAAGGGTGTTGAAGGGTGTATCGTTACACCCTTTGTCCCATATAACACACCCCCAAACTTCATTTCGACGTACAGAACCCTATAGTCGAACAGACGGCCCCAAATTTTACGAGGGGTCTGATAGCGGTGCGATGTAACTTTTTAAATAGCTAAAGTACGTATCAAAGACCACATAAAGAAAACACCGAGTTTTTACAGTAGGGCCAAGAAAACCCCGATTATGTTTTTTTGTAGTCAGTAAAACGTATATTAGCTATTTTAATAAGTTGTACCACACGGCTATCAAGCCCCTCGAAACATTTCGGGCCGTCTGTTCGACTGTAGGGCGCTGTACGGCGAATTGAAGTTTGGGGGTGTATTATATGGGACAAAGGGTGTAACAATACACCCTTCAACACCCTTTTTTCTTGAGAGTGACAGGGGATTTCAAGATCGGGAGAGGTAATCGAGAAAGCCTGGAAGGGGTACGCCGCCACTGCACTGTTAGCGAAAATGTAATATTACACCCTGTTTACACCCCATTTGAACTCATTAGCATTATTTTACACGCTCTGCGAGTGATAAATCGGCATAAAATTACCTAGGGTGGTAACAATTAGTGTTTCGGTTTCGGTTTACACGATTAGGCGTGTAAGCAACATTGAAAGCACCCCAGCCCAACACCCCAAAGCACCGGCGAGCGCCATGTTGCTTTTGACTCGAAGCGGTACGGCGGTCCTAGGAGTCGAAGGTGAGTGATTGATTTTTTTATCAAGTTTGTATAGAACGTATTACGTTTTATACTTTTATTACGTGTAGTTTAAGAACGTTTGATTTGCTCTGGGCAAGCCGATTCAGGTCTCTACCGTGTATCACGCAATAGCCTTAGGCCACATTCACACAGCCGGCGTTTGCCATCCCGTCGATTGGAAACAACTCGACTGCACGCCGGTTCTTTGCCGCGAGCTCTCGCTCGGGCGCTATGAACCCTACGAACTGTGGTGCGCATAGCTAGCACAATTGGGCACGGTTATCGTCCCGGCGGAAGCTGCAGACAGCGGAAAAGACAGGCACCAACACATAAAAGTGACGAAGCCGCAATCCTGCGCTTGTCGTTGTCCCGCCGCTCTGACCGGCACTATCGACACGTCGCTGTCGGGTGTCTCGTATTTCGACGTTGTAAAGAAACTAGGGAGGCGCAAGGAGCCTCTATCTCGTTTTCTCCGTCACCTGCATGGAGGAAACACGGTGGCGATATAAACACATGCTCATGCGGTCAGTCAGTCAACTAGGACAATCCCCCTGTTTTTACTCAATCCTATCGCATTGCTTCACTGCATTTTTGACAGCGACAACGTTTCCCAGTGTGTAAGCTTTCAGTTAAAAAGGTGCCACAAACTGTGTTGTGCATTGTATGTAGCCCTTAAGGAAGTCTTTTCCGGAGACACCAGCAAATTAGTTTCATTGGTAGGTGACCGGCCACTAACGTGTTTGACAAATGAAGCGATCACTGAGTAAGTACACTGTTAGCAAAAATAATACGCCCAGACGTGTAAACCGTTGTCCCATAGCGGACACGTCGAAACGTGTTCGTTTTACACGCAGCCATGTGTGTTATTCGCCTACACACGAGGTGCCGTGTAAACTTAACACGCTACACCGTGTCTGCTTTCCGAGAAACACGGTCCAGCATGTTACTTATGAAACATGGCGGCCAGCAGCCGAGAACAGGCGAGAGACGAGCCCAGCGAGCCGCGCGCCTTTCAGCCGAATTGAAAGCACACACTGTTCTCGTTCGATGTCTTTTATACAAAGTAAACAGTCTCCAAGCGGCGGACGCAGCTACGTGCAAAGGTACGTATGCAAGTACGTGCGTCGTCGGCGTTCGGTGGCGTCGGCAGGCCGGCGCAGCCGTAGCCTTGGCTATTGTAACGTGCTCTGGGCGCCCGAGCGAGAGAAGAGGCGAGAAAGAGCGAGCGATGAGCGAAAAAAAAGAGAAAAGTAGGGTGACGTCACGGCGACGTCAAATATGTTGATCACCCTCTCCGGCAACTAGGACGGGTACAGCCGTTAACATCCATGTTCCCTCGGGGCGCTCTTTCTGCGCTCAAGCGCAATCGCCGCCTGTACTGCTGCCGGGCCGCCCCTACTTGCCCCTAGATGGCGCAAGTTGTCCTATCGCGTCCTAGGCGGCCCGTTCGCCGCCGCTGCCGCTGCCCCCCCCCCCCCCCCCCCCCCCCCCCTTCCCCGTTTGCTTGCCTGATTTCATTTCTCCTCGATTTCATTCTCGTCTTCTGAGGCTTTTATTTTAAATCTTTTTTCATAAACCACTGTAGCGCAACTTCAGAGAAGCTGTTCCTGACGTGGGTAGGAGGCAAGGAGCACACATTTACTTTTCATACATTCTTTATTATTAACACAGATCTCATACATAAAATGGAAGATATATACAGATAATAAAATTTACGGAACAATAGAACAGATGGCACGAGAAGCACGTAAGAGCACAAGGAAAGAAATATAAATTTATAAAAGATATCGCACCACCACAGTTTTAATCAGCAGAAACTTCATTGTTTTGTAGACAAAAAATATGATTTGTTTTGGTACTCAGCTGATAGGTGACTTGTTTTACGGATTCTGTGCTTTCCTATCAGCTGCAGGCCTTTTCAAATGAGGTTTTTGTAGATCTCTTCTTTTAAAAGGCGTAAATTCACCAGGGTTTATAGCAGAACATCTGGAGGAACTTCTAGCCGATTGCTAAACAGAGAAGGTCTCCGACTGTTCTGTCATGAAAGCACTAAGATTCTTCATCACATCATCCTTGTATACCAGGTTGAAAATGCACGCCAGAAAGCACTCAAGCTTGCCCACAAAATTAAGACAAGGGTCTGTGGGCAAAAAGAGAGCGCCAAAAATGCCTGTGTCGTCCTGTGCGCTTAGCCCGTGGTACGGTTCGATCTGCCTGCGAATTTCAGGTGCAACGTCGCTCATACGTAAGAAAAAAACGAAAATAAACGTGTATGAAGTGCTGTGTTCACGGGGTTTCTGCCGCACAAGACTGAAAATCGCAACCAGGATCGCACAACATGAAATGGGCTTGAAACGAGAGCGACGAAAAATGAAACTTTACCTCTCGCTTCGGAACTCCTTTGGGAATAGAAAGAACGACAAGACTTTCGACTTGCTGGAATTCCCGCACCGTTTCGCAGCGCAGTAGGGCCAAGGTATCCTCTTCCGAGATTACCAGAACTTTCGAAGTCAAATTAGAGCGGAGCGAGCGAACACCACGTTTTCCGCAGAACACTGGGAGCAGACGATCACGCTCATCGGATGTCGGCGACCGTTGCACCGGTGGCACCGGTCGCCGTTGCCATGGTCACCGGCCCGGCGGCAATGTCGATCCTAACGCCATATTTTGAGGCGGTGGAAACAAGAACCCTACGCTTGAGCGCGGAAAGAGCGCCCCGAGGAAACATGGATGTTAACCGCTGTACCCGTCCTAGTTGCCGGAGAGGGTGATCAACATATTTGACGTCATCGTGACGTCACCCTGACTCTTGGCGGCCTCTACCGAACTTTCATTGAACGCCGCTAGCTGCGTTAGCCTGGCGTCGGCAGCTACGACGGAACAAGGAACCGCTAGACAAAAAAACGAATACCGAACTTACATGGATAAATAGCTGAAGCAAACTATTTGAAGTCTGGCGGTAACTTGCGCCACCTAGTGAGATTTCTAGCAGGCAGTGAAAAAAAAAATCAGGAGTTTGTTATTACGCTGAGAACTATCAAGTAGACAGCAACCCTACATAATCACAGACAACACGAGTACCACGTAGGACACAGCACCGACGCATACACAAACACAACACCGACACTGCCACCGACACTTCCTACTAACATCCATTTCACCCCGCGGCGTATATAAGCTTGACATGTGCGGGTGAGCTCTTTGGTCGCTGACCGTTACAGATTTATAGTAGAAGACACAAAACACGGCGCAATGGACAGCCGTATGTAGGAACTGCTTGCATTTAAAAAGTGTGGAGGCAAAATCTGTAAAATTAATCCGTTGCGAAAAACAACGATGCATTGACGATAAATCTTAAACCGACCATGAAAAAGTTAAAATTTTTGTTATTTTCATGCTCGACTAGTGCTATGAGCAGTCCGACTAGCTTAAATCAGATAGAAAAAACAAATTAATAGGATTTTATCAATATGTATTCAATAATTAATGGAAATTATCCTTGCGCAAAGAATTCTTTTATATAAGTATTTGTGAAGGACATCCGCCCAACACTTCACTTCCGCTAGTTGTAGTACCCGTACGGGAGCAGACGCCTTCACTTTTGGGGCGTTTTGATGCAGTTTGTTGTCGTATGTCGTGTCGGTGTCGAGTAGAGCGGTGGGGCTTGGGAGTTTGTGACCGGTCACTAATGTGGCACTGATGCGTTTTTTTTATTTTTATTTTATACCGCCATTACCCCGAACATTGAAAATTCACGGGCCCGTGGCACTGCATTATGTTGAACTGCGAGCTCCTTCTCTGTTGTCGTTTTTCTGGTAGCACTCGTGGATACTGCAATCGTTTAAACAGTGTGCACCGTCTCGCCTACATCCGCGGTGACGTGCTCGACCTGTTGAAACTTATTGTTTCCGTCATTTTGGAGTACGCAAGGCAGTTATCTCGCTGCTCTGGTTTCAGTTATAAAAGCAAGGCAAACCGCTCGTAGTTCCCGCCCTCAGTAAACGTTGGACATCTTCCACACTTTGACACCGCATAACAGGATGAACGAGGATTTACATTTTATTCAGAGGTCACTCGCGCCGCTTCCTCACCGTCGAGTAGCAGGATCAGCAGCTGGCGACAAACCGCGAATGAAAGGCTTCAGCATCAACAGCCCAAGTGCACTCGGTGCCGATGCGGGCGATGCGGGTTTCTGTCAACCGGTAGCCCAGCACAAACCGTGACCGTTCCAGCTCTTCGTCATGACACGGTGTTGCAGAGAGCAGGGTATAATACAACTACACGGACCACCGAAGCGAACGCACTGTTATCGTAAACCTTGGCTTGTGATTGTGCCTTTGTAGATCATCTTATTCGTTTTGCTGGAGACGCAAACGACGGGCATAACAAAATCGTTTGCATATTCCACATACCTCGCAAAAGCATTTACCCAGTCCCCTTGCGAAAAGCGCAAAACACGGAGTCCGCACCGTCCTGACTTACCAGTCTTTCACCTGCTTTAGAGCAGTTTGTACCTGCTAGTAGGTATGTCTACTGAAACTGCAACTTGAAACTAGGGGCAGTGCCAGAGAGAAAGGAGACAAAGTCGGGAGAGCTTGCTCGCTCTCCCAATGTCTCAACTCTCAAAGATTGTATCATAATAAATGCACCAACGCCTCTTCCCAAAGTAAAGAAACAGCACTATGTTCACTACGTAAAACGTGGTCTCAGTTTACGTATCTGTGGGCAGGTAGGAAATCTTGCCCTAATTTATTCACACCGCATGATGAGCGCAACAAACTCAACACGATTCACACGAGATTTACAGGAAAATATCGGTGGTGACTTAAATTTCGCTGAAATTCTGTATAACCGGTCGTTTGCAGGACCGAATCATCTACTCGAGTGGTGTGCGTCGCTGTGCAAACACGTCGCTGTGCAAATGCAGTCCAACAACACGAAGCATAAAAACGGCAGATTTAGGACAACAATCCGAAGCCCATTGTTCAATTAAAACGACATAATTTTGTTAAAAACGCCCGGAGCGTTTTACTCCCGGTATGCGTCGGGAATCTTCCACATTTTGAAACGGAACGAAGGAAGATTTACTTTTAAAAACGCTCGCTGCGTCCTTCCGGACCAGCTGGACCAGATCAGCTGACGACGACGGCACTGAACCCGTTGAACCTCTACTCCACAAGAACCAATTTGAGGTCCGTGTTAGTGTGGTTTCTATTTCCAAGCACCGCACCACACAACCACGAACGTTTCGTCTCTTTCTCGCATCGCCGTGTTGCCCCAAACAGAACGAGATCGCCGAAGTCAACGCAGCGCTGTCGTGAATCTTGGCTTGTGGTTGCGCACTCGTGGACCCTGTGACTCCCTTCGCTTTCAAAGCACACACGACGATTACGAATGATACTTTCCGTCTTCCGGGAACATCACAGGGGCACTTCTCCGGTCACGTCTTCGCAATGTGCTCACAAACTGCGAAGCTCTATGCGAAGCTTTTCGCGTCCTGTCAAACCAAAACAATAGCGGCGCCATGCGTTCATGCCAGATTTTCTCCGGTCAAACAAAAACAACGAAAGCAAACCGGCTCTAGCTTCCAGCGTACATCGGCGTTGCGCTTGCGCCGTGGCCAGATCGCTTGCAGTTGAAGGTTGAAGCCAAAACGAAACCAACTGCGATGTCACGTGTTCAGATCGAGGACACGCTTTTTATATCCACGTTAACTGTTTAAAACGAATAATTAGACCCATAACTTTATTTGTGGTGTCTAAGAAACTATTATCAAGACCCCTAAACCAAATACAATCATGGGCGACTTGAGGGAAGCCGCATTGCCATCGACCAGAAAATGGCAGCGAGCACGGTAAGCGCGGGTTTCGCCAACGTCCTGCGACATGGCGCAATTGCTTATGGTGCATATCCGTCTCCGAGACATGTTTCTTTCCGCGGCATTTGTCTCAACCGTCCTTTCTAAGTGTGTCCCCAAGCATTCCGGTGCTTCGATAGCCGGCAATGCTGCGGTCGTCGCCGGGGGTGATGCGTGTTTTCGAGGACGGCTACACGGTTGTGCGTGTATGACCGAACCAAAACACGTTTTTTTACAACCTCGCATGATTTGTGAACGAGTTATCCGTTACTCAACGTGTACAATTATGGTAATTTGTGTAAATAGCGTGTTTTTGACCCCAGATAATCACCCAATACACGGGACTTGCTAACAGTGTAGAAATGCAAACAATGTTGAATGAATATTAACCTGGTCGCAGCCAGAGCCTGCCAGTTGAAAATTCTAAAGAGCAACCTTTAACAGTATAGTTTGCGGTAACTTCTCTTTGCACTTGGGATTGCAATTTTCAACACACAGCCACTTCACAAAGCTGTCGAAAATTATGTAAACAAACGCAGTCATCTTCCCCGGTTCGGCTGGGCCACCTAGACTGAGCGAAGCCTTAGTTTGATGAAAAGAACGGCGGACTATACTTCTCGGTTGTTTTCAATTACCACCTCACATAGTTGAACGCTGGAACAATCGTGGAAGCACATTTCCTGCGCTGGCTTGCAAATCGCAGCACGCAGCAGGGAAACATAGCAGAGCAGAAAACACTGGCAATGAGCACACGCAGGCACGCAACTTCCTTCTTTTCCCTCGGCGTATGATTGGTCCTGATGCAGCATTCCGTAAGCCCGTCCACATTCGAAAGTTGAGCCTGACCTGTCTTGTAGTGCCTTGCGGAACGGAAAGCACTGCCCGCCATTCCGCAAGGCACTGCAGGACTTGCAAATGTGTGAACAGTGCTTTACAATAAAGGCAATGATCGGGCAGGAGGTGCCCATCTAAAGAGTATTTAATATTGATTGGCATTGACTAAGCTTTGGGCTTCATCACGTAGCATGGGTGAGGTGTGATACAAGAAACTTTAATGTTCAACGAGTTTAATACTTTCGTGATTGAAACAGTGGTTTCCTGTCGGTTTCGGTTCCTCCGTCCTGTGTTTATTTGTGTTTTTTTACCACGAAGCACGACATTATTCCAGCCGTAGGCACCAGATGTCCTTCCCGTCTGCGATGATAAGATTATAGGATATTAACTGCCGGCAGCTAAGTGTCAATTACGTGTAACTTGTGCATACAATGCAACATCTTTTGCTATTTAACCGATCATCACTTTATAACCTACGTATCTGTTCCTGTAAACGACAGTAGTGCTACATGTTAAACGGCTCAAAAGCGTTGGAGCAGACTCGCATCTCATTATTTTTTAGCTGAATAAACTGTGTTTGTTTGGCTATGCTTTGTATCCAATCTTTGTGTTTTAGATTTATTTTTCTCATATGGACAACTTAAATTATAAAAAAAAAAAATCATTTCTACAGAACGGATGTGTTCATATTAAGGAGACATGACTGTATTATCTTTGGAACTAGTTTGCCACGGCCAGTGTTATAATATATGTTGCTTTTTTATGCAGTGCCTGCCTTTCCTTGCCCCTTGTCAGGACGACTGAGCAAGTGCCTTAGGCCACGACGACAGATGGCAGGTATTCCAAGTGTCGTCACCTATAGTGGCCATGTGCTATGTGTTCGCAGCATTGTAGGCCGCCCGTGGAGCACCTTCAAAATGAACTTTCACTGTGTGCACTATATGTGCATGTAAAATACGGTGTACGTACAATGTACAGTTAGAAGAATTATGAGAGGGAACATGCGAGCACGTATCACTTGGTACAGGGAGAGCAGCATAGCGAGCGTCGGATATGCGCACTGAGGGGCCCTGGCCATTCGCGGAGCCGAGGTACTCTGCTTGCTCTCGGGTGCCCTCTGCTACGGTTGCTTTCAGCAGTGCAGGTTGCCTTCCGGGTTGTATAAGTGCGAAGTTAAAGTTGTTGGTCCTCCCGGTAGTGTGGGAGGCAGGTTTCGCTCCGATGGTCTGGAGCGTGGTGGCACGAACGTCACTGAGTGACGGGTCGACTCACTGTTTGTAGAGAACTATGTGCATTTATTTACACTAGTTACAAGCCCCAACTTGGGAGACCATCCTGCCTCGTCTAAAGTCTCGACCCCCGTCCCCAATTTCTCTCGATCGAATCCAGCGTCCAAATCCCCCCAAAATCCTCTCGGCACTCAGGGACCGACCAATGTCTTCCCCTCAGGGACCGACCAATGTCTTCAAATTCTACCACTCTCACGTGGTACACTGTTCTCCAATGGTCGGCGAGCTGTCAGCCTGGCGCTCCAACCGCCGAACCCAAATTCCTTCCCGAGTCGTCCCCTGCATTTTCCCCAGTCTGGCTGGCGCCAACAGCTAAATTATTACACCGGGCAAGAAGCGGCAATTTGACACTAAGCGGCGAAACCCTCTATATACAGGCACACTTGGTTAACAGCCACAAGCAGCTCCAAGAACGGCCTGTCCCAGGGCTCTGTCCGAATAGACTCCCGAAACCCGAGACGTTTCTTAACGACCGCGAGGGAACCGCTCCCACCTCTCGGCCACTCTGCCCCCGCAAATGCTCCCTCCAAAGCGCAGACACCAACATAGGAAGCTAAAAAAAAAACAATGCCGACGCCACTCTGAAAATATAAACTTTTCAAACAAAAGAAAACAGCGTAATTAATAAGCATGATTCCCATATACTTAACTGCGAGCGTGCCAAAGCGCTCCTCTTTCATCATTAAGAAGTTTCAGCGGCGGTGTCACCGCCCTGGCGGCTTGTCGCCGAAGCAGAAACGGGGTTAGCTAGCTTTGCTCGCGGCTGGCTTTTTGTAGTGTCTGTAGATTGGGAATTTAGGCTTATAAACTTCGGCAACAAGAATACAACGCGGCGCTGGTGTTCTGTCTGCTACGACCACCCACCGCAGCGGTGAAGCCATCGAAGAAGCGCAACCTGTGTACTACGCCGTCGCCGTAACCCGACACTGTTCGTTTGGCGTGGAGGAGAGACTTCGCTCGTCACCGAGTGTTATTTCCTGTGTTTCTTTTTGTGTGCTCAGTGGACTGGACGGGCCTCCTACAGCAGTTCTTCGGGCCCAAAGGTGACTAAAAGTTGAGGGCGGATGGACTTGCAGCAATCCTCTCGGTTGGTGCGTGTGACAGGACCGTGTGCGGCCGTGTCGGGAGGACACGTTGTAAGTTTGCAAGTGTCAATTTTATGTTCATTATAAAGTAAAATTTGAAAAATCTTGTTTAAAAGGATGTGGACCAAATTTAGATGTCATGAATAAGGTCGCAGAAGCTTTGAATGGAGCTCTACAAACTCCGAAACATCACCCTACATCAATGGAGGTCGATTCGCCCAACCCGGGGGCGCTTCGAAATTGCGATGGTAGCGCCACCGCAGTACAACACATGGTCGTGTCGCGTCGGTCGCGTTCGTAGCGTTGCATTGGCGTTTCAGGTGTTTCGAGCGTACGGGCGAAGATTTAGAGAAGGATAGAAAGCGTGCGAGAATTATTTCTCATGGTGAGTCAAGAAACGATAGAGAAGCTTCAAAAACACGCGTCTTCCGCCGACAAGCGGTTGATTTCCCCGCCAACGAGTCGGGTCCGCCTCGCAAGTATGGCCGTGCGGCGTCTAGGAGATAACTTTACAGGTGAGCGTCACTTGTTTAAATTTTTGAGCTGTAATAACATTGTGCGGCCTCCTCTAAAAGAAAGATTACTAATCACAATGAACCATTGTTCTCGTGAGTCCTGTGAGGACGATGTCGGGATACTATTTTTCGGTCGCTGAACCACCGGCAGACTACGTTCTCGCACTAGAGGCTACGAGCGGGATAGCTTTTCGGGCTCGTCCACGTCGAAGAAATATTAACGTGTCGAGGATCGTAAGGCATTGGTTGATAATTCCGGGAGCGATAAGACCCCCGCGTACAGTTGCGACTACAGGTCCTCGCTGGAACTGGAGGTCGCAGACCGGTTCGAGCATTGTGCCGACGATCTTAATTTTATTAGTATTGGTGAACAGCCTGCCTCAGCAGTAGGGAACTAAAACGCCAGGGCACGACCTGAACAAAGGCCTCGTAGATTCATTACCATGTATTTTTGTCCCACTTCACTGAGGCAGTTACTGGGACCTGCTCCTGCTGATTAATGGTATTTTTTCTGCGAGTTTGAACAATAATGTGCCGCGAGATTCTGTTAGAAAGAGGGGCAAAACAGTTGAAAACGAAAAGAGGCAAGCCTAGACTAAATCTCCTGCATAATGGCTCCTATGCAGATGACTGCACATAATTTTAGTCAAATTTTCATGACACTGTTCAGTTGCATGGATTTCTAAACATTTCATTTCTCTTTCAGGTTCCAAGGTGTCCAACCCACATGCAAGATTTTCAAATATTGGGTGGGGGCTTGATTCATACTTTCCTGTTGGGACATTTTAGGAGGAAAATGTTGTGTAGCAAAGAACACACCAGTGACACATGATAGGTTGCCATTATTAGAACCATTTTTATTTTCTGGAAAAATAATCCATGCCTGCCAGTGTTTAATTGCTGCTCCTCTGAATAAAGTTTGTTTCGTTGCATGTTTTCGAGCGTTTCCAGGAATGTACCGTATTTTCCGGGCTATACTTTTAAAAGCTGAAATTTTTGGCTGTGCGGGCTATGCGGGATTTTTGTTTTTCAATATCGGTAATTATGACGAGACGAGACGAAATAAAAGAGTATGTTAATGATGATTTATGTATATTATAGGCTTTTTTTGTGAGCTAAGAAAGCAGACATTTCTCAAGGTGTGCCGTCTATGAGAAGATATTTGTGACGACTAAGCACCAGGTGCAGACTATGCACCATGTGTGGACAATCTAAGCAATATCTTTTATATTTACCCCAAATTTGCCCCTGCAGACTATAGTCTGGAAATTATGGTACAGCAACATAATGCAACGCTTTCAGAAATGTTTTGTTGACAGTGAAAAAGATTTTATTGAGTTTTATCACAACCACAAGTATAGGTAACACACAACCTTGCGACAATATAAAAATTCTTCCCATGCTTGGTGACATTGGGCGCAGACTCGAAGTATGGCCGGCAGGACATTTGCAGATGATGTACACATCTCGAGAAGCAAGGACTGTCAAAGAAATTGTAGGGCCGAGAACCCCGACTATTTCAGGGTCTTGCACGGCAGATCAGCTGTTCATGATATTCCAAATCTCGCGAAAGATGTCTCCCAGTTCGTGAGAAAGCAGTCATCACCCAAGCTTATCTACTCTTCTAGCCAAGCTATACGTATCTTGGAGTACAGACTAAACCAAAACATGTAACTCGAAGACAGAAGAGACTACAGAACTTGCCAAACAACTAACGATACTTTTAACTGGCTAAGGAGCGGGCACATATAGAGAATGCAAAATAGACGAGGAAAGATCACCTGTAACTTCGAGTGAGGGAGGTGAAAATTAATTTAAATTAACTGAGAATCTTTCACAAGTAATTACAGGGTTGGTAGGTTCCCTGCAATTAGTCTTTACTCAACACCTCAGCTGGCATCATCGTCTAGAAACTTGTCGCAAGATGAGCCTCAGCGTCGTCCTTGCAGGTGTTCACGAAGTGCACGCTACAGATCCTCGCTGATGTTGGCGGAACAAAACTGAACCGCCCCACTGAAAAATAAATCAATAATATAAGATCTCTGGTGTGATCAGCCGAAAATTTACACGAAATAATAAAAGCTATTATTGTCCCTAACAAGTAAAACGTAGTCAAGCTTTTTTTTTTTCTTTTCTTTTTTGTAAGGGGGGGATTTCTAAACATTTCTGGTTGAGGCGGTTTGGAATGTGCATTTCCTTGTGTGTGTTGTTTGGGAGGGGGGATGAATGTGTATATTATAGGGTCGTACATGATGGCTATAACAGCTAACAAAACGGGAACACGCACGGCAGGACAAAGCTGTACTTGCAACCCCTAAAAGCCCCTCCTTTAGCTAGAAATCTGCTGAAAAAGTAAGAACGGCAGGGCGTCTCTTTCTGAAACGGCCGACCTCCAGCACGTCTTCGTTTCGCTTCGATTTGGCTGTACGTGTACGCTCGAGGCTCGCGAGATCGAAGCCTTATCGAAGGTTGGAAGCTAGTACTGGAGGAACTGAAGCTCCTTCCTGCCGTTCTCATCCTTCCAGTGATTATCGTTGAAATATTCGTGCCAAAGGGATCCAACATCACGACCGAGGCCCCGTCAAACACCTCGAGGGAAGGGACAGACGCGCACGAAAATGAAGCATTCCGTCACGCAGGCACTGCCAACGGACTTTCACGCGTTCGGTAGTCATGCTATTATTGTTCTGACACCAATTTCATTTCGTTTTTAAGGCGTATTTAGCAAAACTGACCTTCCAACGAACGAGAAACTTACCTTTGTTGGAGCACTGCCGTGGTTCAGGCTTGGCGCCGTTCGAGTCTCGTACGGCTTTTCAGGGAAGCGGTAGAATTTTAAGGACTGCCTACAGCAATA